>JAJMHA010000001.1:600000-926823 GCA_030583085.1 Hermanozyma aechmeae | reverse complement strand
TATATTTTCTTATATCCATAAAAGCTAATATTTTAGAAACTCTATAGAATTTAAAATCAGAATATAATCTATTTATCATAAAATAATTATAAATTAATGGCCAACTTGCCTACCACGCTCTCCTCGTACTCGTGGTAAGTTTGAGCAATGCCCATGTCATTGAACAATTTCTTCACTCTGGCCTCGCTCACGTCGTCTTTCTGGCCGTAGTTGCTGTCCAACAACTCGCGCTGCTCGGGTGTTGCCTTCAACAAAGCCTGGTTGACAACCCACGAGCACTTGTTGTCCTTAATGTCGGTGCCGATCTTGCCGATTTGTTCGGGGGTTCCAAAGCAGTCCAAGAAATCGTCCTGGATCTGGAAATACTCACCCAATGGAATCAAAACATCGTGCACCTGCTTCAAGTCCTCGTCGCTGTTGATGCCGCACATGTACATGGCCAAAGCCACAGGCAAGTAGAACGAGTAGTAGGCGGTCTTGAAAATGACAATGAACGAGTGTTTGGCCAACGTAAACTTCGACAAGTCCACGTGTTCCTCATCTGCAGTCACAAGGTCCAAGAGCTGGCCCAATTCAGTCTGGAATGTCACTTCATGGAACAAGTCCAAGAGGTCAGCATAGTACAGATCCTGGCGGAAGTGCTTCTTCAACAACATGTAGATGGCACCTTCTAACATGAAAGAGTCATTAATAGCAATGTTGCCGACTCCCTCCACCAAATACCAACAAGGATGGCCACGTCTGGTTTTGGATTGGTCCATCATGTCGTCGGCCACCAAAAAGTAAGCCTGCAACAACTCCACAGCCCAACCCAAGACAGCGACTTTCCTGTACTCAGAGACGTCCAAATCTTCGATTTTTTTGTTCTTCAAAATGCAGTATGTGTCAATCACTGACAAGCCCCGGTTCAATTTCCCGCCTGGGGTGTTGTAGTCGAGGTTCTTCGTGAACCAGTCGATGGCTTCCTGGGGCATGTTGTACAGTTTCAACATCTGCTTCAATTCGGCAACAAGGCCGTCGAATTCATCCACGAATTTCTGTTTGGCTGCCTCTTTGTCCATGGTTGGTAGTTTTTCAGTGCGCGTACGACGGAACGAGGCGACGGGGAGAAGAAGTGGATGTGGAAAAAAGAGAAACGAAGGCGGTAAAATTTTAGCAGCAACGGTTGCGTTTGCAGCGCAGAATATGTGAGTATCCCAGCATCTCAAATTATCATCCGCCTTGATTTTTTACGTTTGCTCTCATCTGCGGTTTTAGCAGAAACTGTGAATAGAACGAGGTAGCGAGAATTCCATGGGAGCATTTTAGCTGAGTATTGAAATGAAGAAGAAGAAGAAAATTGGAAGAATCATATTAATTCTAATCATGTTGCCGAAGTTTCTAGTTCTCTGCCTACTCCATTCCCGTCCCGACCAATTTGGAGCTTGGCCGTTTCGACGTCGTGGATCGTGCCAGCTCTGGTCGCCTGCCCACACAGTCTTCATGCCAGTTTGAGCACCTCCGTTTCGCAATTGATATCTTTTCTTTTCAATTCCATATTTGGTGCTATTCTCTTCTTGATCTAGTACTTCTACACCATCGTCTGCGACCTCCTTACCTCAAATCACAAAGCCCTCTTTCTCTTTTCCTGCATTCCCTACTATGACTATATCTGCCCAATCCTCTTATCTTCTCTTGCTCTTTCCGGGCCGTTTGCTCTTGCCAGCACCCTTTTTACCCTGGCCATAGATGTCAGCAACAGAGTCGGCGTCGTTCTTGCGCATGCCGCGCTTCTTGCCGCCAAAACCGTACTTTTGGTCCTTGGCAATTCTCTTTCCATTGGGCTTGTGTCTCTTGTTGTTGTCGTTCTTGTTGACCTCGGCAGTGGCTTCCTCCAACGCGATCTGGAACTCGTCGTCGCCGGTCTCGTTGGCGCTGCGCTTCTTTTTCAAAGTCTTGATCTTGTCCAAAGTCTCGCGCTTCTGGCGGGCTCTGTCCTGCAACGTTTGATGCATCACCTGCTTGCCGAATTTTTTGAGTTGGCGCTGCTTCTTGGCATCCTCAGATGCCCTCTTGTCAGCAGCCTCACGCAACAATTTTGTCTTCAACTTGTCCATGTGCTCGTCACTCTTGACCATCTCAGCAAAGTAATCTAGAGGACGGGAGAATGGCACCTTCAACTTCAACAACGTGGCGCGTGCCTGCTTCACAGCATCGAGACCCTGCTTGTAAAAAGCCAATTCTCTCTCTGTGTCGTCGTAGATGTCCTTAATCCCGTGGTTGGTGGGTTCTGCACTGGTGACTGAGTAGTGCTCAATAAACGAGTGCTTGGCCCAGGGCAACCGCACACGGGCGTACGACTCATTCAACGCGGCGGTGTTGTTGACTGTGAGCTTGGTGTGAGGAACGACGTCGGCATCCGAGTCGAACTCGACGTCCGAAAGAGGAACATCCTGTTCATCTTCCTCAACCTGCAACTTCTCCACATCGTCTTCTTCGTCATCGTCGGAGTCATCTTCTGAATCTTCATCGCCGTCGATGTCACTCTCGCTTTCCGACTCCGCAAGCTTGTTGAGGTCCAACTCTTCATCCGACTCGTCGTCATCTGACTCGGACTCATCATCCTCATCATCAACCTCCTCCTCATCCTCATCTTCGGCCTCCTCATCCTCCTGCTTCTGCTTGGCAAGCAATTTCTTCAAAATCTTCTTCTGCTTGCTGGTGAGTGGCTTTTGGGCAACCTCATCGGGCACAGTAACCTCATCGGATCCAGATTCAGAATCGGATTCGGGTGCTTTGGCCTCAACAGCAACGCGCTGAGCCTTTGTCTGCTTCTTCTGGCTGGGAGCCTCCGATGCCTGCTGTTTTTTCAACGCCGTTTTCAACTTGGATTTCCCCATACTGCGATAATGCTAGAATGAATTTTCGGTCGCTCTTGCGATGCGATGGCGTGCGCGGCACATAAACTGTGTCGCGACATATTAGTTTTGCAATCAGAGATTCAATGGATGCTGATTCAAGAAATGCTTGCCCAGACCGTATCGCCACCAACGGGCCAAGCAGCTCGGCGATCGAACATCCATCCCAACCTTCATACCGTCCTGGTCCTGGTGTCTACAAATACAGCGTTTCGCTTTGAAAATATCTGATGGCTGCGGACAAGACATGTAGGGCGCATGGTAGTAGCCAATGTCCTCAAAATGGTGCACGGCATCTCGGTCAAGAAGCATGGATACAGCGATCAGGTGCACTGGTGCATCGCCCCATCTCTCGTAATAAAATCCGCCGGCTTTGTCCAAGTGGTCAAAGTACGCGCCGTAGGCTTCACTGCGAAAGAAGTCCAAGTTGGCGATCTCGAAGTTCAGCCAGAAATGACACCCGTTGTACTCGTTTTTCGACACAGTCACGGTGTTGAAAAACACATCCGACTCGTTTGTTCGCATGAAGTCCAACGAGTTGTTGGGATGAACATACTGGGGGAATTTGTCCATAAAGTCCACGACGGTTTCCCAGAGAGTAGGAACGGTATTCTGATACTCGGGAATGGTGATGACAAACCCGTATTTTTTATCGAGTTTGCGCATGAGCGTGAATGGGTCGTACCCAAAATCACACATGTATTCCACGTCGGGCTCCACGCGGAAGTACCATTCGTAGTCTAGAAGTCGCTTCTGGCGGTAGAAGTAGCCAGAGTTGAAGTGGCACATATTATGATAAGACCTCACTGAGCCGTAAATAATGTCCCATGAATCTTTCAAGTACTGCTCGAACTTCCAAGCGTTAATGTGGCTTGGAGGATCCCAGTCTTCCTTTGGGATGAGCTCATAGTAGGTCTTCCCACTGGCCATGAGCGTGGTCTGTTCAATGAAGTCGTCATCAAAAGGAACATCGTTCATGAACACCCACGGATATTTGTAGTCTCTATTGAAGCGATCCTCAAGCGACCGCATTGACGAAAGCGCACCTTGGAGCTCCTTGTTGCGCACAAGCATAACCAATGTAGCATTTTCGGCTCCAATTTGAGTCCGGTCTCGTTGCGGATAGATTTCGTCGAAGTAGGAGTTGCCCAGAAGTTTCTGCAGGCCGCTATTGGCGGGGTTGTAGTGGTATGCCAGTGATTTTTCACCGTATGAAGTGCCAGCGGCTGATTTGGAGTCCACCAGGCCAGTCTGTCGGAGCACGCGATTCAACTGTTCGCTTTGATACACATGCGAGACCTTCGAGCTGTATAGATAAATAGTTAGCGCTGCTATCAAGCCGGCCCATAGAAGTCGGGTCCTGGTCATGATGGAAGATGCACCAGTACACCATGGGAAACGTGAATGAAAGGCACTATGGGTTTGGAGAAAAGAAAAATGCCGCTAGACAGATACTGAGATGACAAAGAGCAGAAGTTTCTCTAATTCTACTGAATGGCTAAAGAGGCTTGCCTAGGCACTTTTCCAGCCTCGGTAGCTACTCAAGATGTACAGCTGCAACACGCCTGTCTGGCCAATGCCTGCAGATATTAAGAGAAAAATACCAAGAAACGCATTTAAAACGCTATACCCTGCAATTTGGAGACCGGAGCGGCCGGTGCCATCTCCGGGTCACGTGACTTCCATCATTGAACAAAACCCGCTCGTGGCGCCCGCTCGTGGCCCCACCGACCGTTGTGCTTGCCCATTCGGAAAACAGCCATCGGCGTGAATAGAACGGTCTGAACACTTGTTTATTTCCTCCCTCTTGATCTTTCACTGTCGTGGCCCTCTGCCCAAACAGCCAATAAACGCGCGGGAAATCCTATTACTACCGCACAGGAAAAAATCAAAGCACCTATCATCGAGACCCACCATTATGCTCCGCAGCTTCACGTTTGCTCGCAGCATCAGGCGGTTGGCTACGAGTGCTGACCCTGCCGCAAATCCCAACAGAATCCATGGCGGCCTCAAAGACCTGGATCGCATTTTCCAGAATGTCTACGGCACCTACGGCCACGATCTTAAGCTGGCAAAGAAGATGGGCGACTGGTACAAGACCAAGGAAATCATCCAAAAGGGAGACAAATGGATCATTGACGAGATGAAGAAATCTGGCTTGCGTGGTAGAGGCGGAGCTGGCTTTCCCTCGGGGTTGAAGTGGTCGTTCATGAATCCTCCAGGCTGGGACAAAAACCCTGGTCCTCGTTATTTGGTGGTCAACGCCGATGAGGGAGAACCTGGAACGTGTAAAGATAGAGAAATCATCAGAAAAGATCCTCACAAGTTGGTTGAGGGCTGTTTGTTGGCGGGCAGAGGCATGAATGCTACCGCTGCTTACATCTACATTCGTGGCGAGTTCTACAACGAAACCGTGCGTTTGCAACAGGCCATCAACGAGGCGTACAAAGCCGGGTATCTCGGCAAAAACGCGTGTGGATCTGGCTACGACTTTGACGTCTACATCCATCGTGGAATGGGTGCCTATGTGTGCGGAGAGGAAACGGCGTTGATTGAGTCCATTGAGGGAAAAGCTGGAAAGCCCAGATTGAAGCCTCCATTCCCTGCTGGTGTTGGTCTTTTCGGTAGACCCACCACTGTGGCGAACGTCGAGACGGTTGCCGTAGCTCCTACCATTTTGAGAAGAGGCGGCGACTGGTTTGCGTCGTTTGGCCGCGAGAGAAACTCAGGCACGAAATTGTTCTGTATTTCTGGTCACGTGAACGAGCCGTGCACGGTTGAAGAAGAGATGTCCATTCCTTTGAAGGAGTTGTTGGAGAAGCACTGTGGAGGAGTTGTTGGTGGCTGGGACAACCTTTTGGGAGTCATTCCCGGCGGGTGCTCGGTCCCTGTGATGCCAAAGGACACATGTGACAATGTGTTGATGGACTACGACGCCTTGAGAGACGTCGGTTCTGGATTGGGTACCGCTGCTGTTATTGTGATGAACAAGCAAACCGACATCATTCGCGCCATCCAGAGATTTGCCGCTTTCTACAAGCACGAGTCGTGTGGTCAGTGCACGCCGTGCAGGGAAGGAACCACCTGGTTGCAGAAGATGATGGACCGTTTTGTTACTGGCCAGGCCACCGAGAAAGAGATCGACATGATCTTTGAGTTGACCAAGGAGATTGAAGGCCACACCATTTGTGCGTTGGGAGACGCTGCTGCGTGGCCTATCCAGGGTTTGATCAAATCGTTCAGGCCCGTCATGGTTGACAGAATCAACAAATACCACAGTGAGCACGAGCCAGTGCAACCTGGTGGCTGGTGCAAACAGGGCAAGGTTCTTGAAGGTGTTGTCATCGAGAATGATCTCCCCTCTGCCCACCACTAGACTCCCAAATTTTTCGGATAAACCCTTGCGGTAACCCGCCTGCATCATGACTATTGTCTAGACACGATAATCAACATAACGTAAAAAAAGAAACCAAGTAAAGTACCAGAAGCGTAGAGAGGAATATGCTCAATGGAAGTAATTTATCGATGCTGCAGCAGTTTTATACTGGGCCGTCTAGTGGTTCTCTGGGGAACTTCCTGCATGCTCCACTCCATGCCCATTACCAAGCCAGATAAGAACCAGCCCAAAGCAGGTGAGGCGACGAGAACCAAAACAAAACAAGGTAAGATTCTAGAAGAGATAGACGATGATGTTCTCCTTGTCAACAAGCTCAAACTGAAGCTCAAGGCTAAAGATACCGAATCGGCGGTAAACGATGACATGTCGTGGTCGGAGGAGTCAGAGTACTTCAAGAACATCGATAGCAAAGCATTCAGACAGTATGATCTAGCGTGCTCCCGGGTGAGAGCATTTTATGTGGAGCAGCACGAGAAGCAAACCGTGGACTACAACATCCAGGCCCGAATCAACTTCAAGACCAAAATCAGAGCCAAAATGTCGGTCTGGGAAGGCCTAGAACGTTTGAATAAGCTTCTAGATGAAAGTGACCCTGATACAGAACTCAGCCAGATTGAGCATGCTCTACAAACGGCAGAGGCTATACGAAGAGATAAACGACCCCGATGGATGCAGCTCGTGGGGCTTATTCACGACTTGGGGAAATTACTCTATTTCTTTGATTCCAGAGGACAGTGGGACGTGGTGGGCGACACGTTCCCTGTTGGGTGTCGGTTTTCGAATAAAATTGTATTCCCCGAGAGCTTCCGAAATAACCCCGATTTCAAAAATCCGTTGTACAATACCAAATATGGTATATATTCCAAGAACTGCGGCTTGGATAAGGTGATGTTGAGCTGGGGCCACGACGAGTACATGTATCATATTGCTAAGGAGAATTCAACACTCCCGGTGGAGGCTTTAGCAATGATTCGATACCATTCGTTTTATCCCTGGCACCAGGATAATGCGTACTCGTATTTGATGAATGAGCATGACAAGGAGATGCTTGGAGCGGTCAAGGTATTCAACAAGTATGACCTATATTCCAAGGCTGACATTGCTTGTGATGTTGACGGCCTCCGAGACTACTACAAGGAATTGATCGACGAGTATTTTCCAGAAAAAATCGTCGAGTTTTGATGACGTCCACGGTGACTTACGATGGCTTAGATGTGGCAACGACCAAGAGACTCGGAAGGATTTCGAGCCGCGAGATCGCCTGCTGGCTCAGTTTACCCTCTACGAATATAATTAAACTGCCTACAGTCTGAGTTTGTTGTTACGATTATTTGGTATATGCTAGAAATTGGGAAATAAATGCTAGGAAATCAAGGAATGGCGCGGCATTGAAGCCTGGGGGTGGGAATGCAGGGTTGGTCAGTTCAGAAGAGGTCGATGGTACCGAAGTATTGCTCGATTCCGTAAGGACCAGGCTGCTTCCACATGTCGTTGTAGGTGGTCAAAATGGTCACGTCGTTGCCGAGGTAGTTCAAGATACTCAGAACAGCGGCGGCCTGGTTCGCAGCAGAAGGGACATTGTTTCCGTTGGTGTCGCCTTGGCTTGGGTAGCCTGTCTCAACAACAAGAGCGTTCTTGGAGCAGAGCTCTTCGATTTGAGCCTTCTGGCTTGCAACGTACTCTCCTGCCTGGTTGGCGTACAAGTTGGTGTTGAAGTACGAGTGAGAGTTGATACCGACAATGTCGATTTCAGACTTGGTGCACAATTCGGGATGGGCGATAAACGTAGCGGGGGGCTCGGCAGTCGTCACACTGCCAGACCAGCCGGCAGCTTGGAGCTGACTCTTGACGCTAGCGATCTTGGAAATCAACTCACTGGCTGAGCAGTAGCCAGCAATCACCGCTTCGTTTCCGACAGTGAAAAAGTCAAAGACACTCCATCCGTTTTGCGAGGCCCAGCTGATCAAGTCAGAAACAGAGTCGTCAATGGAGTCGACTCCGGCAGATGAAATCCAGAATCCCTGGTTCACCGTCATTCCGAGCTTGGCAGCAATGGGGAGCACAGCAGTCAAATGGGCACAGTCGGTGGAGTAGGTTCTAAGTTTGCGGATGCCCTTGCTGTAAATGAGCTCCAAGTCCAGCTGGATAGTCGCGTAGGTCTTGCAAGAGGTATCGTCAGCATAGGGCGAGTAGACAATTGTAGAAGGTGGGTGAAGCGATCCGGACGAGGCAGAGGAAGCACTTGAAGAAGCCGCGGTTGATGATGTGGCTGAAGTAGAGGTGGTTGCCTGGGTGGTGGCCTGGACATTTTGGGTCTGTTGGGAGGAGACTGTCTGCGCAACCAAGGCAAAGGCATTGACACCAGAAGAGACCAAAGTGGATTGAATCTGGACCTGAGCAGCCAGACTTGATTGTCCTTGGGTGGTAGTTGGAGACTGGGTTGTCTGAGGAGTCTGGCTCGGAGTCGTTTGAGCAGTAGCAGGAGTAGCAGTAGTTTCAGCTTGGTAGTCATCTTCAGTGGAGTACAGGGTACTCGTTGAAAAGAAAGAGGGTTGGGCTGTCAGAGGAGCAGCGGTAGTGGGAGTAGTAGTTTCAGCGGCTGGAGCAGAAGCTGCGGGAGTGGCGGGAGCAGCAGCCTTGTTCACGTCGGTGAAGTACGAGGTGTAGGTGTTGGGAGCGGTGGCCCATTGTCCAGTAGAAACAGTGAAAGTGTAAGTCACATCGTCAGAAATTAAAACCTCGACTGGAGGCAACCACACAGTTGTGGTGCCTGTGGTGTATGTCTTCACTTCTGTAACAGCGGCAGCAGTGTGTACCCTGGTGATGATGGCGGGAAGTGGCGCGGCCATCACCAGGACGAAGCATGTAAGGAGGAAAATAAAGCTGATCATAGTATGAGACTTGTGTGAGGGAGTGTTATGTGTGTTGGAAGTGTTCGATGTTTTGTAGTCGTGGGTGAAAGAACTCAGATAGTCAAAGTGTGAAGTCAGACTAAAATTCTCGTAAATGTAAGGAGGTAGTAAATGTAAAGCAAGAAGCGTGAGGCAGATGGGTAGCGACGGGCAGGATCTTATATGATTTGGACATGTGCCCAGCGTTCTAACCAAGATTTCGCATAACTGGGCTCGGCTGCGAAATCCAGCAGCGCTCGCCGTGGCATGCATGCAGCCTGGCCCGATATGGATGGATGCCCAGCCTCTGTGCAGTACGGCGATCGAAAACGTCGATCACACAAGCAAAATCGGTTTGGCTATTGGTGCTGGCCGATCCAATTAGGAAATTTTCTTGGACAACTGGGCGCACTTACTGTAGGTGCCTTATTCGCCCGCATTGCGCTATGCCGCTGGTTGACAGCCTGAGATCGGAAACTGACAACGAAGACCGTCACCTCGCATTAGCCGCAGTTAATGGGATCCTGGATTTACTCATCAGGGAATTGCTGTCAGCGCGCAATCCCCCTGTTCGACGTTGGAATCAACCAGCCACTTGGAGTCTTCCGAGGTCCAACACTACGTGCAGGATTGGCATATTCCTTGTCTTTGTTCGCGGCAGCGACCGCATTTCCGACATTGTTGTCGAGAACATACAACAATGGCCTACGTGACTAAATTCCAAGATTTTGAGATGCATTCTTCGCAAAGTTCTTTTTCTTGACCTTCTTCTCTAGCATTGTTTGGCACAGTTACGCCCATACCTCGTGATTCCTCTAACCTCCACGTCAAGGCTTGACACACGTTAGGCTTGACACACAGTAAGCTCGGGTGCTTGGCAGCAAATCGTCACAAACAAGGACAAAGATTCTTAGGGCCACGTAGGTTCTTGACAAGACTTAGCAGTCCCTTTGCAAGCCTCGGTAGTGGCCAGACAATTGCTTTGGTTCTTGTCAACATCAAGACTACTGACGACTAACAATTATCACCCGAGTTCTAAGCTTTTATTTTTCGTTTGCTATTCTTATTATTTTATAAATGGTCACCACGATACTACCGCGGCGGCTTACAGGGTGTCCCCCGCTTAGTTCAACAAGTCAAAAATGGCATCCAATTTTGCAGGGTCCAAGGAGCCCATAGAGCTCAAGTACTTGAGCAAGGACTTCACCAACTGCTCAATTTCCGGTGTAGATAAGTGAAACACCGCGGACTGCAAGACGCTACCCAACGAGACGTTGCTAGCAGCAACAAAAGTCTGGAAGTACAAGTAAGAGAACGAGCCCATCAAAAACTGACAGTCAAATCTATCGGTAAGACCACCGTGCCCAGGAATAGTGTCGCCAAAGTCTTTGATGCCGAAAGCCCGCTTTAAGCCACTGGCGAAAAATCCACCAAAGGGAGCAATCAAAGAGGCAAAAGTGGAAAGAACAGCAGCATGGAAGTAGATGGGCTTGAACGAGATAACGTCGAAACCCACGAATTCCGCAATGTTCACAGGCAACTGGTAGAATTGTGGCACAAACACCGGGTTAGGCTCACAGTGTGGATGGTTGAACACATTGGTGTTGAAGTTGGAGGCGGGGCAAATCAAATAGTCACTTTGGGACAAGACGAATGATAGCACAACAGCAGCAACGCCAGTACATATCCAGGCACCAATGAAACCCTCGACAGTCTTCTTGGGCGAGATCTCAATCAACTGGGTGCGGCCAAAAGTGATTCCACATAAGTAGGCAAACACATCGTTGACAATGACTAATGACGAGGGAAGCAAGAGCCAGAACAAACCGTTGAGGGTGTTCTCGATGATGAAATGCGACTGGAACACCACAAGGAGCAACGTCATGTGTGTTGCACACAACAGGGCAAATTGGAACTTGTAAAAGCCCTTTTTCAAGGTCCACACGAAAAACACAAACCCAGAAATATACAAGCCATAAGAGATGAGCCTGTGATTACGGAAAAAGAACATCATAACCCTCAGCAGTGTGATGCTGTCCTGGAGAAACTTGAAGAACGACTCGCCGTCCAAATAGTACACCGTGCAAACAAGGAAGTACCAATTCAACAGTTTGTTCCAAGGGATGTTTTTATCTCTGGCTGGTTCTGATGTCAACGCGATGATTTCTTTGAAGGTCAAAATTTGGCAAAGAATAATAAGCCAGACCAAGGCAAGGTGGCCCAGCATCACCAACACGAAGAATCCAATGATCATAACAAACGACCATATTGTCCGTGTGATAAATGCTTGTTTCTTCTTCTCACGCTCGTTGACCACGGGCTCAGACTTCTTGGAGACCTCTTTGGCCTTCGGCAATTTTTCAGTAACCATGCTAAGTAATGGAATAAATTGAGGAGGCAAAGGAGGTTATGCTCGGCAACAATATGAACAGGATGCAAGTTCAAGAATTTGCCCAATAGTTGTGGTTCTAAAGACCTCGATTGCAATGTCCGTAAGTGGTTCCGCACTGATATGGGTTCGTGGAGGAGCGACATTCAAATCAGAGTAGTGCCCTGCAGAAAAGCCGCCGTTGCCGTCAGCTTTCTGGGGAATTTTCAGTGGTCCAGGAAAAAGAAAATGGCAAACACAAATAAAATTGGCGACCCTGATTTTTCAGATCTTGCAACGATTATCTTGAAAGGTTTAGAGTTGCTTCGGATCGCCAACTTCCGGATTAGGCAATACCCCAGCAGTAGTACGTGTTCGACTCGGAGGCATTACCCGGTCGACACTTCTCCACATTAAACATGAAACATCATCTGAGCCTCAAAATAACAACCATGGAACGCTAATCTTGGCATTTCTTGTTTTCACCATTTTCACCGGACTGCATATAACGAAAGATAGGGCAAGCTGGAGGTTTGCGTGTTGTTAGGGAGGGCGGTCGTCACTCTGCGAAATTTAATGGATTTGTAATCTCTACAAATTTTAGTTATTGTCGCCAGATTTCCCGCCACCGAAGTGTGCATGACCCTTGCCATCACTGGTGACCCTCCTACTCCTGTATGTGCGCTCCACAGAAAATTCCTCTCACCAGCTATCTTTTCTTTGGACCCTGTTTATGTCTACTATCCAGAACTTAAACTCTTTTGGTATGTAATGAATGCAACTCAGGATGGTATTTTAGATCCATCAGAGGCCTTTCCACTCTTATCGATTCCCAAACTAACATCTAGACCCCTTTGCTGACACTGGTGATTCGGATGGCCAGTCCACCAACTACATCCATATCCGTATTCAGCAGAGAAATGGAAGAAAGACTTTGACTACTGTGCAGGGTGTGCCAGCTGAATACGACTTGAAGAAGATCTTGAAGGTGTTGAAGAAGGACTTTGCTTGTAACGGTAACATCGTCAAAGACGACGAGTTGGGAGAGGTTATTCAGATGCAAGGCGACCAGAGAGTCAAGGTGTCTGATTTCTTGACTAACCGTTTAGAGTTGCCTAAGAAGAGCATCAAGATTCACGGTTTCTAGAGGCGTTTGTTTGACAGATGTATGGAGAGGTTTTACTTTTGGTGTGCAACATGACTGCGCTGTCAGTGCTGTTGCGATTCTTGGGCCTGTTCATCGATTCCTAATTCTGAATAGATAATGCAGGATGTTTTGTTTGACTAGGTGTGTAGGCCATTTGGAGTGGTGGTGTAGGATGAAGACGTGAGCAATGACGGCGAACCGAGGATAGGTCTTTGGGGCAAGCTTGATACAAAAAGATGAAACTCGCTCACATTGTCACGCATTCAATTTTATCTGTTTCTCTCACGGGCTTCCTCTCCCAACATCACCATCTTAGTACTCCTGTATCCGCAGCCATCGCAGCCACAACCATGCCAGGCGACTTGAACCTCAAAAAGTCGTGGAATCCAGCCCTAGCCAAAAACCAGAAAAAAGTATGGGAAAAAGAACAGGAAGCTCTCAAGGAGTTCCAGGCCATCAAGCAGCGATCTAAGGAGATAGCACAGGAACGAGAGCGAGACGAGATGATCAAACTCCAATATGGCAACGATCTTTCCAAGCTACCCACGGAAAAGCGACTTGAAATGAACAAACTTTCGTGGATGTACAGTGAAGGCCCAAAAGACTCCAAGTCTGATGAGGTAAACGAGTCTGGGTTCAGAGAGGTCGAGGAAGATTTCCTGGAAAAGAAAATCGAGGTTGACAATTTGCTTCGTGGCAGCAAAATGGCTAGTAAGAAGCAAACGAGCAGATTTGACCAGATAGCTGGCACTGGCTCTAACGGGCCGTCATCTTCAATGAGTGACGATCCTCTACTACTGATCAAGAGAGGTCAGGTGAAAAAAAGAAGAGAGGCGCGGGACACATACAGCCGATCCGAAGATATTGGCTCCAAGCTGCGAGACAGGGAGTCTCGTAGCGACCGATTTGGTAACAGTTCAAGATCAGGTGCCAGAGACTCCAGGAGAGACAGAGACTCAAGAGGGGACAGAGACTCAAGAGGAGACAGATGGGGCAGTAGAGACAGAGACAGGCTGCCCGGAAGCAAGATTCGTGCGCAGTACAATCGTTCTAGACCAGGAGATTGAGAAATTATGCATTGTATTGTGATCCGTGGATACTGAATTCTATAGGCGGATATGGATGCTCCCATCCTCGTTGTGAGTCGTAGACTCAGTCGCCCAGGAGTACCATAGTTTGTCACTGCTACTGTGCCGCGTTACTTCCACAAATGACGATTTCTCCATCGGGAAGTATATTGGGAACCAGGAGGTGGACCTTCGCAGAGAATCGAGGCTCGTGGTGATCGAGTATGGACCGTACAAGACGGCGTCGAAATAGACAAGAAGCGCATTTGGCCGTTCTTCTTTGTCGATATGAAGTTCAATGCGCTTTGTCCGCTCGAAGTCAGCGGTCGGATGCTCAAATTGAAAGAGTGGCAGTGGAGCGCTCAAAACTACTTGATGCGCTGGGTATGCAAGAAGTGGTTTGTTGAAACTCGCGGAGTCAAAAAGTTTTGAAAATACTGCCACGGCAGAACTCTGATAACTTTGCGGAATGAATACCGTCTTGGAACTCGAGAAGCCGCCCAAGATCTCAGGACATGCCTCGTTGCACGCCATTGAGCCAAGGAGCTCGCTGACGACGAGATCGTAATCGAACGTGGAATGGTGCCTGACATCTCCTTTGATGAGATCGTAACCTTTGATTTGTTCTAATATCGGATAGCAATTTGGATTCTTTTCCACGGCAACTATTTGATCTTCAGTTGTGCAGTATCTAAGCACCGACTTTAAGAGCTGCCCTTCTCCTGGGCCAACAACAATGATGGAAAGATTTCCTCGGCTCCTTATATCGGATATTGCTAGTTCGATGGCCTGGTCGTACATCTCATACTTGAGTTTGTCCATGTGGAATTTGTTGTAGATCTCTGGCTCCAAGTCATGGTTGTGCGGTTGCAAAGGCTCAATTAGACAATTAGAATAAGGCGTCTTATTCGTGCTTATCTTATGGGCGAATCTAACAAATTCAGCGGTTGCATGCTCCTCTCTAATTAAGATCGGAACATCGACGAGATAGCTGAAGCCTGGCTGGATCAAAACCGCAACTGGGTCCAAGCTTTGATATCGCTCAACCCAAGCGTCAGATATCTGGGCATCAAAATCGAGAATTAAAGGGCTAAGCGAGTCTCTATACCTGCTCCATTCACTCATACTGCCTACCACTGGCACTACAAGAGCCAAATTTGAGAGTCCCTGAAGGTCCTCGAATAAATCCCAAAAATTGGGAGTTTTAAGTTCGCATATCCTCATCGGCCCTGTGTCGTTGCTGCTTAGTTCATTCTTACTGGATACTGAGATATACACATGAGAAGCCAGTTCCTTCAAATCGCAGTTCTCGCAGGGAACATAGAAGTTAGCCCCAAGGTTCACATTTCCTGAAGTGATCACGCCCACCCCCATGAGCCCGGGGGTCAATTATAGGAGAACCAGTGAGAGAAAACAGTATACGGTCACGTGATACACGGTTAAAGTTCAAGTCGCGCGTCTGAAGAAGTCGATAAACGAGGCTCTTCACCATGAGCAGGCCAAGATATTTAACAGATAGCGAGCGTTCGAAATTGCTCGATTTCACTGAGCAGATTCACTATAGCCCCCGATACAACGATGACTCTCACGAGTACCGTCACGTAATGTTACCCAAGGGCATGTTAAAGGCAATTCCGCAAGACTACTTCAACGCGGAGACAGGCACTTTGCGTATATTATTGGAAGAGGAATGGCGTGGCTTGGGTATCACGCAATCTTTGGGCTGGATTCATTATGAAACACATGCTCCTGAGCCTCACATATTGTTGTTCAAGAGACCTCTTCATTTCGACCGATAGACAGCAGACACATAGAGACTTAAGATTGGCCAGCGGTGCAATTTAGACTACCGGGACTCGCCGAGACTGATTTCAGTTACTCTTCTTGCGATGTACAAAGAGCATACAGCTTTCGGGCAGCTTTCTCGACTGAATGGAGTCTGCTACCACAAAGGGTCTGGGAATTACAGAGGTGTGCTTGGAACTGATCCTTATTTTCTAATCCACACATGAGATATTGCACAATACACAGCACGAGACGTGGGTGGTAAATTCACGAATCTTGAAACGTACTTTTAGTAGCAGAGTCTGCAGGCCCATAGCAAAATTCTAAAACGGAAGAGATCACAAATGCACTAGAGACGAAATTTATTTACTTCCCTCCTTCCCACTTATCTGCAAAGGCATTGTCAATCCTGCATCCAACCTGATCTCCTACGTCTGCAACCCATGGTGGCCTAGATAGTTCACTTTCCTCGTCTCATTACAATTATCTGAAAGTCGGGACATATTGAGTAACCGTGTTCTATAAAGCAAAATCCTTGATTCAGACGTTATTGCTGATCTGGTGCAATGGCGCCCTATGACCGAATCTCCCAAGCCGAACTTTCACAATTCCTCAATGATGTCAGCCATAATATCAACCATGATGAAAATACAGATTTTCGAATGCTCATTACTTACCTTTTCGGGTTCGCAAATGCCCGCCTCGCCATGCTCGACAAGCAGAATAACTCGGCTAACTTGGCCATGGTTACACGTCTTCTTGACGCGATCGAGCTAGTACTTTCAGTCAAAAAACATGTCATCAACTCCACAATCTCAGCATCTGAAATCAAAGAAATCATCAATGGGACACAAGCAGTGTATCTTCCTGCTGGCGTTAGCGCGATGCCCATGCATGAGTGGGCCTTGCATTTCGCTATACTGTGGCTTCTGGGAAGAGAATTGTCAGCGGGAAATTTGATGATCATTAAAAAATTCCTACTTGAGATCATTCAAATATTTACTGCTCACCTACTGGCGTTCAAATACCGCAATGATCTTCGTAAGTCGCTCCTACAAGGGCTTGACGGCCGAGTGGCTACAATTTTCGAACGAATAGCACAGGCAGAATCGGCTGAATATCTCACAGAAACATATCTACCATTACTTGCATCTGCTGTCAACTTGTACTCTGTCATATTTGACTATGACATCTCCCATAAGTTACTCCTTCACGGAGCAGCGTGGCGGGTTACTTCCGAATCATACGCCCGAAAGTTATCTTATGCACTTGGCAATATTGACATGCTCTCTATGGGAATCCTGCTTACGGATCCTGCGGTAATGGTAATCGACAATCTCAAGTCTATATTGCTCATGCTTCAAGTAAGTAATGCTACACTAGATGACCATTCCAATTGGACGCTGATTTCGTTGGCATTACTGTGGATTAGCCAGCATTGTGAAAATTGCATTGCACATCCACTGGACCATGAAGCGCGCATGGATCAATTTCACCAAGTGATGAGTGCTAGTTTTGAGAAATTGGTCCTGTTTTGTTGCGAGCGAGGCCTCCAGCAAAATCTTTTAAATTCATTTCAGCTACCCCCGACTCTGCAAAGCTTTCCGCCAAATTCCTCGTTTCAGCCCCATTACTTCGATATCGCTACACTTGTCCAAAAGGTGAAGGCCGGAGCGAGTAATCAGGATGGCAATCAGAAATATTTGCTACTCAGTGTTTTGGGAACGAGGCCCAAGGTGTCCTCTATAAAAGAGTGGAACAAGTGGGCCAAGACATTTTGCCAAAAACTTTCAGGCTCGCATGATAGGGCCACCTTGTATGCATTTGTCACATCATTTCAGCACATTCCATGCTACATTCACAACCATCTTAGTGCCACCGATTCGGTTTGCCTACATTGTTCGCATAGAAATCCAAAAAACATCTACGAAGAGATAACCACTCGGAGACCGAGATTATCAGAGCTGGCTGACGCTTCGATTTTCTTCAATGAGATAATATGCGGAAGTATGTTGAGGTACTTCCACACCCAACTTGAGGAGGATCCACTTGTCGCACTGAGTCTTCTCCTCTCCATTTTCAATCTTTTCGCGTGCTTCCGGCAACCAGCCAAAGATTTTGAGCACAACATCTGCTTCAATTATGTCCTACAGCTGCTCCAGAAGAGCAGGTTTCGAGAAGTGAGACTTCTTGCTGGGCGGATACTCCCGTTGTTTTTGATAAGCGAGGCGGACGATTCACTTGATCAATTATTTCGAAAACTCTTTATGAGCGTCTCGTCCTTGAAATTTGAAGCTGAACTGAACACCTTGCACTTGGCTGAGTCTACGCTCTCCTCCCTAGGAGGTTTAGCTGTAGTGTGCGATGGGGAATGGTTGTGGGTAACTTTCATGAAACTAATTGACTGCTTAGGAGAATCGAACGAGCAGCACGCAAACATTGCCTACAACACCCTTCTCGTTGTCGCATCTGCAAAAAAGATGTCCCCATACAAGTTACTTTCGCCTTACTTGCCTAGTATCGCGGATAAAGTGATCCGAAATCCTCGTATCTTTAATCGTCTTATTGAGTTGTGCGGAGTTTCACGGAACTTCTTACTAAGTCATACAAAGGATTACACAACTCCATTATTTCTTGAATACTACAAGTACGATCACGCCCAGGATATTGCGGATGCATGCCACATGGATAAGGCAAAATTGATTGCCAAGAGCTTGTCTCGCATTTTGGCGGTGTATCTAACAAAAAGCGATACCATTGACTCTAGGTACATTATCAACGTGCTCAGCAATGCCAGCCCTCAATACAGAAACCTTCGAATGGCTGATCTCATGACTAATGTGGGTGAGATTTTGTGGTATACATTACTCCAGATTCAAGTTGGCGATGACGACGCAATCGTCAATGAAATCAGAATCCACAACGCAATCAAGTACGTGGCCAAAATTCAATGGAAAAAAACGGAATCGGGGGAGCCCCCAAAGGAGGAAGACTTCGATTACATCAAACATATTTTGGGTGAGCATGTGCTCGAGTTGGTTCAAAAGTTCTCTGAGAACGTTCATCACATCAAGGGAATCAAGCCGTATCTTGAGAAGGTGAGCTCAATTAAAGCGATTGAATTCCTCGTTTCGAAGAACGTAGATGCCTCAGCCAGTGCATTGGGACAGATATCAACATGTTTGCAAGCGTCTCTAGAGGTACCCTCACTTGAGTTGTATGCTATCAAATGCTGGAATACTCTCGTCCAAAAACTCGACCCTCGTCAGCTTGTGGCGCTATTTGATATAACAATCTCGTTGATTTTCCAGAGATTTTCTCGGCTTCAACATAGATCTAAGCTTGTGTCGATCCAGATCTTAGAGCGTTTGTTTAATGTCTTGCTGGACAAGTACAACCAATACGCTCTGTACTATTTTTCAATACCTTTCATTCCCGATCTTACGAAGTATTCGAGTCGGCTTTTCAGTTATTTGGGGCAACTCAAAGGAAGACATAGAATCACCATCATAAATGAGTTGATTCGGAGGTTGCAAACATACAACAGTTACGTTGTTCACCAGGCCCTCGATGATCTCCTCAACTACATTAGGAAATATCAGGATGATTTTCAGAGTGAAGAATTCCGGGATCAGGCCAACGTGACCACTATTTCTTCGCTTGTCAGATGCTTGCTCGATCTCTCTGTTCAGTTCAAGTCCAAAGACGGAGGAATTTCTACGAAGTGCGCTAAGGTGCTTGCAGCAATCGGTGCACTCGATGCCAACCGGTTCGATTTCAAAACTATTAGAACCCGAATCATTCTTCTTAACGACTTCCGAGACTACGGAGAGAATGCAAAGTTTTTGAACTATCTCATAAAGGACAAACTCATTAAGAATTTCTGGGCATCGAACGATCCTATCAAGCAGTTGTTCTCGGCGTATGCAATGCAAAGATTCTTGGGCGTGATGCGTCTTGATAAGGATATCTTGACGGCATCTTCTTCGTCGGTCCGCAAGGAAGTCTGGGACGAATTTTCTGAAATGGATAAATCGACTCTCACGCCATTGCTTTCGTCAACATATTTCGCCGCTAGTCCAAAATATGAGCCGGTGAGCTATCCAATTTTTGCCGCTGGATCCAATTTCGAGCACTGGCTCATTGCATTCACAACCGACTTGCTTCGTAGACCAATGGCTTACCCTGATCTGTCACCACTGGCAAGTCTGGTCGTATTTCAAACATGCTCAACGTTAATCAGGGATGAGGATACCTCAATTTGTGAGTTTTTATTAAAGTATGTGGCGTTTGCCCACGTCGTCAGCGAAGAAAAGAAGGTCAGTGACGATATTCTAGAGGAATTCATGGCTGTTCTTGTCACGCAGTCAGGCCTGTTGAATAACGCCGAGCAGATAGATCACCTCAAAATGTGCTACCAAGCTGTCTTTGAAGTAATTGACTATTTCCAAGAATGGGTGTCTGCTGCGACACAGCGCTTGAGTGAGCTGCTGGTACCTCGAAGTACGGCTTCGACGCTTCGCCGGAATCGCTTGGCTGTGGAGGAATTTTTGAAACAAATTCCTATGGAGCTCATTGCGATTACCTCGGCCGAGTGTGATTCTTACGAGAGAACGATCCTTTACTTGGAGAAGTGCTATCGAGAGGGAATAACTGTTGATGGTAATCTCTACGACCGCACGACTCAGAAGCAATTGAATTTGGGCTCTGCCTTGCAATCGGTGTATGCAAGCATTGACGACTATGATGCTCTTGATGGCGTGTTGAAGAGGTTCTCGACTGATAATCTCGAATCAAAGTTGAGCACGTTTCAGTATAATGAGAACTGGGAAATTGCCCTGGAGTCCTTTAATGTTCTTTCGGAGGTCGGCAGCGAAAGCAAGAAAGTAGACTTGCAGATCAGATATCTTAAGTGCTTGGCCGACCATCAGCGGAATGCTGAAGTGTTAAATCACTTGCACACTCCCTCAATGAGATCACTGCAAGAAGATCTCAAGGCTTTCGCAATGGTAGGTGTACAAGCAGCATTGATGGAAGGTGAGAAACATGCTATCGAGCATTGGGTCAAGTTTGCCAGCTCGGTGGGGACTTTCCAGGACGTCCTGGAGCTTGTGAACTTCGAACATGCAGAGAGTTTGGTCTCAATTATGAATCATTCTCAAAGCGAGTTCTTTGCCCATATTGAACATCTCTACCAAGTAATTGGAAAGTCGCTTGCGCTGTCATCTGCATCTTCTTTCTCGAGAAACGCCGAACTTTTAACCCAGCTTCATGGCATTTACGATACAACAGTTTTGGTAACAAAGTCAACGGGGTCAGGTGAGCTTCTGAGTTTCGAGACGGATGCGATTTTGAAGGAGAGACTTGGAAATGCTGATGTTTCTTTCGACAAGCAGTGGTGGCTTCTTAGCATCCACAAGGCAACGAAGTCGGTACTTCCTGAAGCAAACGCCATTTCGGATATTCTCCTTAAATGCTCTGCAATTGCTAGAGCGAATGGCCGGCTAGATTTGTCCACGAAATGCATTATCAAAGCAATGGGCTTCAATGATGTTACCGCCAACATCGAATACGCTCATCTCATGTGGGATCAAGGCAAGCAGACTGAGGCTATTAAAACGCTTTCACAGAATCTTGAATCTGATTCCAGCCTGCAAACAATGAGGTATTCGACAGCCCAGCTTCAGTATGCTATGTGGTTAGACGAATCCAGTCATGGGTCGTCTCGAGATATCATCGCTGAATACTCAAAGGCGCAACGCCCCGATTGGGAAAAGCCGCATTACGAGTTGGGCAAATATTTTACGAAATTGATGGAGTCTCACGAGGATGACTCTGGGTACTACGAGCAGCAGATTATTCGCCAGTACTTGAAAACGATTGCTGCTGGTCCATCGTTTGTGTTTGAGGCACTTCCTAAATTAATTACCGTGTGGTTGGATTTCACGCAAAAGGCGACTTCAAACAAGGACGCAGAGCGGCGTATTGTGCGCATGAATGAGGCTATATCGTCTTACAACAAATCGATTCCCACCTATGTGTGGTACACTTCGATTTCTCAATTGCTTTCGAGAATCATTCACCCGCAAAAAGAGAGCGTGCTGATCTTAATGCAAATCATGCGCCAGCTAATCACAACTTATCCAAAGCACAGTCTCTGGTATGTGTTGTCGCATATTCAATCACACGATAACAAGCGGCGTCGCCGGGTAGGCGAGATAATTGCTGCCGCCCATAGCACAGACGGGGAGCTTGGCAAAAAGATTAATGAGGCCAAGAGCCTTTTTGAGACCATGAAAGGAATTGCCGAGAGCAAAATCAAGAAATCATCAAAGCCCGTGCTCAATCTTCGCACCGACTTTCACGTCAAAGATTTAAATACACCCATTGACGCTTTGGTGATCCCAGTTAAATCCAATCTTGAGATTCGCATACCTGCTTTCAGGCACACCA
The DNA here is from genome assembly GCA_030583085.1 of Hermanozyma aechmeae. NCBI lineage: Eukaryota > Fungi > Ascomycota > Pichiomycetes > Serinales > Metschnikowiaceae > Hermanozyma > Hermanozyma aechmeae. Next base: position 904,818 of record JAJMHA010000001.1, on the reverse strand, counting down.
CGAAGACAGGCTCTGCATTTCCCAAAGCAGCATCTGTGACCTTCGATAAATTTGACGAGAATGTGCTCATTTTCATGTCATTACAAAGGCCAAAAAGAATCTCGATCAGAGGCTCGGATAACCAAGCCTACAGGTTAATGCTCAAAGAAGATGATACTCGAAAAGACGCTAAGGTGTTTGAACTCACCAACATGATCAATCGACTCTTGGCAGCCAATGCAGGTGCTAGAAAACGATGCCTTGTGATAGAGAACTATTCTGTCATTCCGCTTGCTGAAAATTCTGGTTGCATTGAGTTTGTCAAGGACGTTGACACCCTTAAAGCAGCGATTGCGCAAGAACAGAAGAAGTTTGGTCGGCCATCAGTGGATAGAAAAGACATGAATCGGTTGGTGGACGCGCAAAAGGTCTATAAATCCAAAAGTGGAGACAAACAGCAAGAATTCAACGCGGTTATGAAGGTCTACAATCAACTCTGCGAAGTCAATCCTCCAGTGTTGCATCACTGGTTTACTGACAAATACTCAGACCCTGCTATTTGGTATCTTGCTAGAAAGTCTTTCACCACTACCGCCGCAGTCATGTCTATCGTGGGCTACATCATCGGTTTGGGAGATAGGCATTGCGAGAATGTGCTTCTTATGAACAATGGTGCTGTGTTGCATATTGATTTTGATGCTTTATTTGAGAAAGGAGCCAGCTTGCCTACTCCCGAGATCGTTCCGTTTAGGCTCACGCAAAACATGGTGGGTGCTATGGGAATAACGGGAATTGAAGGAACATACCGCTTGACTTGCGAAGCCACAGGTCAGTTGATACGCGAAAACGAGTCAACTTTGATGAATATTCTCGAGACGTTGCTTCATGACCCGTTATTGGACTGGAAGAATGACAACCCTAAAGGCAGACTCAGTAAGGTGCGGCGGAAAATCAGAGGCTTGCTAGATGATGAAGAAGCAAGACCCATGAACATTCACGGCCAGGTGGATGTTCTTATTCAACAAGCAACGTCGCCTGAGAGACTCTGCCAAATGTACATTGGTTGGGCGCCATACTTGTGAGCAAATCACAGGTCATCTGGAAACTCGGGCTCCGGCCCTTGCGGCGCTTTGCGACGGAGAGTTGTGTCCGATCTTCGAAGAGAGTTGCCAAGCCCTTCAGAAGAAAGCGATGGCTTCGATGACTCAAGCAAATTCAATACTGCCTTGTCAGGCTTCAGGTGGGAAGCGAGAGGATATAAACTCGAGTCCTTGAGTTCGGAGCCAAAGTCGTAAGTGAAACTCTTTTGAGTTTCTTCCTCGACAGTTTCTGTTGTTGCCGTGGATTTTGTTCTAGGTCTTCGGCGATTGGTGATCATCTCGGGTGCATGGTAGGTGGATGTGGAAGAAGGTGACAGCGAAGTCAACGAGATAAAGTCTTCGTTACGTTTGGACGCCGAATCAGAGTTTACGCTCACCTTACTGGCACTGTGCTCCATGGTCCCGTCCGATAAGAAGTGTGTCTCATCTACCCCCAAGGTGTGGGCAGATTTGCCTTTTCTCAACTTTTTAGAGAGATCACTGAGAGTCAGCGATAACTTTTGTTTCTGAGATTTGGAGGGCGCGATGTCTGAAATCTCTGTTGTGCTCAGGCAAGCTTCCAGCTTCTCATCTTCGGTAAATGTGATGGCCGTCAGCATTGTTTCCGAGTCTTCAAAAACTCCTTCTGATTTCTCTGACTTCTCATCATCTGGCACTTCCCTCGCAGATTTATCCCAAACTCCGCCGCGATATATCTCCCCTGTGGTGTCGTAGAATAGCATGTCATCCCAGTGTGGGAGCACCAAGGACTCACGAACTGCTAGTTTGAGTTTCTTCTCAATAGAACCGGTGATAATGTTGTACGACATCTGGCGTGAGCTGATGACTGGCTCAATTTTGAACGACATCGTGGGCTCCCTCTCGAACGTATACCACATTCTCGCGGAAGGTGGAGCCTTCATTTTTATGAGCATTGGTCCCAGAAGCTTCTCAAGAGTCATCGAGAGTAACACGTCCATTTCGCGGGCCTTGAATCTAGCACCCAAGTTCAACATTACTTTGGTTGCTAGCTGAACGGTTATACCTCCTTCGTACAGCATGTGAAACGCCACGACCAAGTCGCCCTCCGGATTAATCTCCTTGAGAGTGGGAAATGTGAGAAACGGAGCGCTCGTGCCGGCGTCCACCTTGGTGATCTGAAACTTATCGAGGAATCCCGGTGTTTTCATTTTGTTGAGTTTCTTCTCTATTCGACTGACGAGATAGTTTTTCATGGCATCTGTGCGCTGAAGAGAAAGAAACAAGCGGCCAAAAAAGGCATTGAACCATTTCGTGTGGAGCTGGCCATCCGAGCTGTACAATGTCTGAATTAAGGACACCATGTCTGCAGTTTCGAAATGGAGGGTTTTTGCATGAATCAGGGGATCAGCAAAACTTGGGTTTGTGTCTGCTTTGGTTGCCCTTACGAGCGCAAAATACCAATCTTCCTTCTCGATGTTAATATCAGCGTAAACAAAGAACGATCCCGGTGGAGGCGGCAAATTCAGCGAGTCTCGAAGAACGTCCTCGATGGTGATTTTTGTGTCTTCCGACCATTCCTTTTCGCCGCTGTCGGAAACACTGTCCGATAGCCGCCGAGGCCGAGACCAATCTTTACGGAGAATGGCAATGGACGAATATTTGGTGAAAAGAGAGCCCTCCGATAAATTGCGGGGCCAAAGCGCCACCACATGATTTGACAAAACAACCACATGCTTCACATCCTTCAATTTCTCATCCTTGTAGAGGAACAAGTTTCCATGTTTGAGTACCGCAAAGTAGCGATGTTTCTTGCTGGTCAGGGCCAGGCTCCCCGAGGTTCCGGGTTTTGCCTGCGAGATTTCTGATACTTCTTCGTGTGGTAAAACGCCATCTGCTTTGGCATTGGAGTTCTTGACCAATTTGTACAATGACGAGTATGCTGATTTGCCCTCTTGAGATTCCAGAACTAACGGCAGTGTTGAGGATATGCTGTCTGGCTCTTCGATATACTCGAGTGTCACAGTGAGCCAGCCTTGTTTGAATGCATCTAGGCCCGTTTGACTCTGTTCTTCGACCTCCGCAGCCTTGAGTTTGGGTGGTAAGTCTGGCTCCGAGTGCCTAGGACTGACAAAAAGGAACGCAACTAGTAGCAATGGAACAAACGTCACACCACCAATGATGTATGCTATAACCAAGGCACCGAGACTCATCTTGGTGTAGCGGCAGTTGGTGTCGTTTAGGTTTGCTGTAGGCTGGAAGTCACGTGGCACGCCCGATTTGTGGACGGAAGAGAGGAGAGGTATCAGGAGGTCGATTGGATGTTTCAGTAGGGTAAGAGGGGCGTGCTTTTGCAGAAGGATGCAAGCTTTAGAATGGTGTTTTCTTCTTTTCTTTTATATTCCTTTTTCGCCTGAAATCAATGATATAGCATCGCATCGCATCGCGGTCCAGCCTGGATCGCACGGTTATCTGCTTTCCCAATCTGGCAGAGCCGGTACTTGATTCAATCCATTCCATCCCGCTCATCTTGCTATAATCCTTGCCATTACTATACTGTAGAGCGAGCTACGAAAACCAGCCTACTTCTTATTTTACGATTATAATGCATTAAGAATTAAAAAAAATCACCCTAATTAAACTGCACTCAGAGAAAAAAGTCGTGGAGCTTAAGATTGGAGGCTCCAAGCATCTCGCTGGCTCTACCAGAGAGTAGCGAGCGCTGATTGAGAAACTTCGACATGTCGTCGTCCTCAAAACAAATCTGTGGAGCCACCAGATCAGAACACAAGCTCAACTTGCCGCTCTGACGGTAATGGAAACACATCTTGTTGTTCGCTAGGCTGGGGATGCTAAGGGTGGCAGCAGTGCTCTTTGGCGTGCCTAACTCCTCATGCTCCGAATCCGTTGCCAGCAGCGGGTCATCCTGGTCGCTCTTAGTGCTCAGGTTGGGTTCTCCATCTTGCTCATCTTCCTCCTCATTCCCATAGTAAATGTAGTCTTCAATGGCCAGGCCAAAAGGCGAGGGATTGAAATTGACATTCTTGAAAAACGGAATCTCTGTCCGGGGCAGAAGATCATCCACCACCGGCTTGTGATTCCAATCTGGCTGTTTCTGGTTGAGAACTGAAAAAGACGAGTGATCGTTGTGAATCTCGATGGGTGACTTCCGGAAATTCATATAATATGAACGCAAGTTGTCGTTGATCATTCTGGAGAGATTCTGAGAGAGGTCAGGATATGTTGGAGTATTGCTAGTAGCATTGGCGGACGTCACAGATGGCGCAGGGGAAAGCGACTCTGTTTCGTCCATGTGCAAAATGTCGTTGTCGATGTGAGAAATGCTCAAGAGTTTTTCGACGGGGTCGATCTTGTCATGGTCGTCCTGTAGTAAATGTGCTGATTGCAATTTCTGACGTTTCAGAGGCTGGTTGTTAACTGATGGTGAGCGAGTTGTTTTTGACATGGAAGGAAGTTTGCGGGCAATGATAGTATTTGACGAAATGAAAAATGGGAGACAAAGGCAACGTGCTCAAGCAATCAGGTAGGGGAGGGGTGTGTAGTAAGGGATGCTGTGGGAATTCAAGCAAGCAATTGGATATAGACAGATACGAGAATCGGCGTAGTTGAACGGTGGGAGACGGAAGTGGGCGTGGTTGCTATCCGGGCAATGGAAATATATGATAATCTGGGGGAGGAGCGGACCGTAAATTTATAACGTAAGGTCCAAGGCAAAACGAAAAATGAAAAAAAAAAAAAAAAAATTCCGAGCCGCAGCCAGGGCTCATATGCGCACACTCACGCATTCTTCACCGCTTACGACGGTGTATGCCTCCCTAGAAATACCTGGTCAATACTTCTGAAGTAGATTGCTCAGGTGCCAAAACGTGCTAGTTTTTATTTCCTAGTCACCCTTGTCTATGTTTGGACTTGGATGGCTGGTAAATAATAGGCGCCGGTAATGCGGGAAAAAAAAATCGTACAGAAAAAATGTCCCGCCACCGCTTTAGATTTTCCATCCAGACACGGGAGAGGAATCTCCGCAAACCGCTAGAAAGCATTGCTCAGCGAATTCAGTTTCGTGGAACTTTCAGATTTCAGAACCTCAGTTTCGAGATCATCATTGTTGATGTTTTTCCCCCCTCTCCGTTACCGTCAAGATCTTTGTAGCCGCTTTGCAGCCAGACAAAGAAAATAAAATGCAACAAAAAAAAACTAGAGAAAATTCGCGAAAAGCCAATGAAACGGACGCTAAATGGTTCTCGCGGAGCCATCTGCACTTGTATGCAGTCCTACTGCGAACAACGATTCTGCGCTGCGCAACCTACTTGCCTTCTCGGTGATTGGCCGCCAAGGTGACCGTTTCTTGTGGAAAAGCGACACCGCTCGCGGCAACGGGGAGCAGAGCGTGGAAACTTTCTACGAAAAAGCAACACAAATGTCGCCGAACCCAGCACAAACACGCATATGGCAGGCATGTCTATTTTTGAGCATCTCACGTAAATGAAGCAGGGATTTGCAAAAACGCCGTCCGCCAAAGCGCCTCGAGGCACTTGCGGATTTGCCAAGTGCGACCGAGCAATTGGTCCGGTGCTTGAAGCCGTCGTCCGCAGAGATCTCCTGTCACGTGACACTCTGGGCTGGGTCCTCTAGGAAGTTCTCTGTTGTTTTTTCCTCCGATGTTGTGTAGACCCTTTGTGTCAAAGCTTGAGCGGCTCGCCGAGCGGCCACCAGAGGCCAGACCATGCATGAACAAAAGTGAAGAAGCAGAAAATCTCGGAGGGTCAAAATCTCTATTTGCAAAGAAAAGTCTTGAAAATATCGCCTGGATGTTTTTGGGCAGTTTTTTCCGATGGCGGAGCACGTGACAGAACCTTCAGGTGAAACTCCACCTTCATCGCCCTGCAGACCCGTACCTCCCAGAGTCTAGATGATCATTCGGCTCGTGGTAGCTGGCTGCTTTCTACAAGTCGTGGCCGCGTCTGCAGGCGACCAGCTTCCTGAATTCCAGTCTTGCGTACGCGAGTGTCTAACGTCGCAATGTACATCTCCAGAATGGGCCGCTGCTCTGGTTCTGCCACTCGCTGCTAAATTTGGACTCTGGACGTGTCAGGAAAATTGCAACTACGGGTGCCAACAACAAGTGAGCCAGCAGCGTCGACTGGCTGGTCTTCCCGCCTTACAATTCTACGGCAAGTGGCCCTTCCGCAGATTGCTAGGGCTGACAGAACTTGCATCCACGATCTTCTCCATAGCCAACTTCTACGTCAATTACGTGAATTTGCAGAAAATCGCTCGGCTCCGAAAATCGTCCAAAAACCCTGCTAGGTCTGCAATGTTGCTTCAGTATTTGGTGCTTCTAAGTTCTCTGTGTGCTGGCTGGCTCATGTCTGCGGTGTTCCACACTAGAGACACTGCTGCCACTGAAAGTCTTGACTACGTTGGCGCGGGAGCTATAATAGTGTCCAATCTCAATGCTGTGACGGTGAGGTTCTTTCACTTGTACCAGCAAAAACGACGCAGAGTCCGTATATTGGTGAATGCCCTCTACGGTGGTGCGCTTTTGGCACACTACACTCGAATGTACTTCTCGTGGGACTACGGGTACAACATGCGCTTCAGCGTTGTGGTTGGCTGCCTCCAGCTGTTGCTCTGGCTGCTTCTTTCCTTACAAGTTGCAATGTCTCCTGCTCACGAACCCAGCGCCAACCAATGGCAGACGTATGCTGTGTGCCGCAAGCTCAGTGCTCTAGGACTTGGCAGACGGGTTTATTTGCCATGGGTCCCGCTTGCACTCAGTGTATTTCTAATCGCCGGCATACTGGCTCTAGAGCTTCACGATTTCGAGCCATGGCTCGGTGTGGTGGATGCCCATGCGCTCTGGCACGTCTGCACGATTCTACCTCCCATCATATGGTATGACTGGAACATCTGGGATCTAGACATGATTGCGGGCTGGAAAGAGGTCGTGTTGGCCCTTTGAACGGCTTTCAAACTACATGACTGGTTCTGAGGTACTTATTGATTAATCGGTGCGTTAATTATGCAGTGGCAGAAAGAGCCGGGGAGGGTATCCCAAAGCATCGAAACCAAGTCCTTGCGGACGGAATGAATATATTATACGAGCATGGATGCTCGAAATATGCTGACGAATGAAGTGAAATTATAAAAGAAAATGGCGACCAAGCGAAGGAGGTCGGAGTACTCGGAAAGCGATGTGAGCGAACACGGGTGGTCGAATATGCAATGTGACCGAGGAACGCCAAACTTCCGATGAGTAAAATGATGGGGGAAGTCGAGATGGCGCTAACCAGGACAGATGAAAAGGTTTGTGGACGAAATTTCAGACCATATGCTCCGGGAGGCTAACTGGAGCCCGTTTTCTCCAGGTCACGGCGAGGCTCATTAGCCTGAAACCGGCAATAGCGAAGATGAGAACCAGACTGGCGATCACCAACTGAGAAGACCAGTGCTGGGCAGCTGGCTCATCACGAGAATAGTACTCGTGTTCTCTCATAAGGGAGTGGTCATCGGTAGCAGATGGAAGCGGCATTTTGAAAGGGGTTGGGCGGTGACAAGGCTCAGATGCTGATTATGGCGTTATGCGGTGGGAAAACAATATTAATACGTTAGCTTCGATTGCTAATCAAATGTGGGTCCTGGATGGGCCACTATATAGAGAAAAATCAGGGAGATGGAAGAGATGGAGAGGAGCTTTTATTAGAAGCATTGGCGCGTGCTTTGGTGCTGCATTGGGATCAGCAGTCAACATATCCTGCAAGCGAGCACTCGGGTCACAGCAGGTGTGATGTGCGAACTCCAGGGGTACGTCATTGGCAAAATTTGCGGCAATTTCTGGGGCCGGATGGGATGTGGCAATGGCGAGAGAAAGCGACAGTGTGTATGAGTTGGGTTCTGGCCTTGGGGATCGATGTTCGTAGATTCTCGTCTGGCCTGATGCGGTAAAGTGATTAGAACGGAACTAAGCGTCGTGCAGCGGGTCTGTATGCCGGCGCATTGCAACGCAAAATACGTCTTTACTGCATAGACTTAGTCTGCGTACAGGCGGGTCGTATCTTGCTACCCGCCGTGCCTGCAAGTCGCAACAAACGAGCAGTTCGAGAATTCATGTGGTGCAGATTGTGGATATGTGTACTGGTTGGCAGAAGGAAATCATTCTGGGTTCTCTGGGTCGTCACAGAGATCTGCGGTGTCGGCGGATCTTCCCCCTCTCGCCTGGGGGCCACTGGACACCGTATGCACGCTCCGGTATATACTGGGATCTACCTCCCTTCGGGGGGAATGTATTCAGGAAATTCAGGAGTCGCGTCGGGAGCTGGCCGGCGTTGGCCGCCATAATGACCTGAGCGATTTGGAGGCCGCTAGTGTTTGAAGTCTGTGGAAGTCTCTAAAATTGCATCTATTTTTGAAACGGCGATGAGCATTTTGGGGGAAATGCCAGTGCTAAAAACCACCCCCCAGGTTGCATTGGGACAGAGAGTGACTTTGCTTGGACTACCGTGCAACATGACGTAATTTGATCGGGCTCTGGAGAAAATAATAAACGACTTACGAACTACAGCAAACTCAGCGACCTGACTAAAGTGCCCCTGGATGGCGTGGCTGCTGGCCATTAAGCACATACTGAGGGAGCGGTAGGGCGGTTGTTTTGTTTGAAGACGCCACTACAACAGCGGCAATGAGAGAAGCGATACGAGAAGCAAACATGTAAAATTGAAGATCTCCACGTACCCACGTGAGATTATAGTTCACCTTCGATGGCCAGATGAAGATGGAATGGGGTATAAAGAATGGTAGCTGGCGATTGGAGGCACAAACGACAATTTGCAGTGGAGGCGGCCACATGGCGAGCAAATTGGGCAAGCCGAATTTGAAAATGCGAGCTTAGCAGAACTCGGTACGTAGCAGAAACACCACCCAAGTCGGGGTACCCGATGCCATGGCTAGCTCTGAATTGACAAGATAGTGGTTTGCCAATAAAGCACCGATGAGGTAACACTGCGCCAATAAGAGCACACCGTCGTGGTTGGTGGCACTGTCGTTAGGGTAGCGGGTGCTGGAGGCCGTATTGCGAGGCGCTACAGCTTGAAGGATACCTCCCCAAGAGGACAGCAACACAGTCACGGCTGCCCGTGGGTTGCCAAGTGGAACGACAATTGGAACTCTGGAAGACTAGCCAGTGCTCGCTCTTCAGATCGTTCTTTTGTTCAACTTTTCACTAGACTGTCCATGGATTGACCAGATCAATCAGATCTATCATATCAATTTCATCAGAGGCAGCTCTTCCAGAGAGCGTAGCACCTCGTCCTCGTAGTCAGACTGCAAGCTCAAAAACGAAAGCACTAGCCTGCTTGTGCTCGCGACGTCTTGCAAGACTTGAAACGAATCCAGCTCGAGTGCAACGCTGGAAGAACTTTGTATCAGACGACGAGCTTAATGGTCTGCACTCTTTGTACGCCACCACCGCCGTTTGGCCTTCTTTTGTGGCGCTTTCTGCGTGCTAGATTCGTCAATCTCTTCTGTCTCCACCACCTTCTCTTCGATCTTCTCAACTGCCGCAGGTTGCGGGGCGGTTTCGGCACGTTCGTCCCAACGCTGCATCACCATGTCAACCATGGTGGTGGCAAACGCATGGAACACCGCAAGTGGCCGTTCGTGGCCATTGCAGCCGTAATATTCAATGGCAAGATTGTCGACAATGGCGTCTACTGCCACCAACAACAATCGATGCACATCTTCGCCGTCTCCAAGCGCAAAAGCCCCGAAATTGGTACTAACATGACGGGCAAATTCAACAAGCAGAAGCCCATCATGGTTCATCACGTACACAAGGCTCTGGCGCAGAAGTTCGACCGTCTGGTCGTGGTCCCAGCCCGCACTATCCAGAGAAGAAAAACGCACCCGATGTACACGCCATCCGTACATGGCAAAGTCAAAAAGCTCGACAAAAAACGCCTGTGCCACCGCCTGCGGCGGCATCTGGCGTGCGAGCGCGGCCTCCTCGAGTTTGATGTCCTGGTAGACATTGTCCCAGAATGCGGCGTGGACAAGAACCGAACGAATAGGTGGCACGGAATCGGAAAAATGTGACAAAGCGCTCGTGCTCTCGTCTCTGTCACGCATCGCCCACGACGACTCGGTGCTGGTGGTAGAAGTACTGCGCAAGCTGTGGAAAGACGACAACGAGGACGACGACGGCGCCATGGCGATGGACGCGAGACTCGGAGAACGTTTCAGTACGCTGCCGAAATTGCCCAGCATCGCCTTTGGGGTGCTGCCTCTCGCCAACTGCGTCGCCAAATCAGCGGCCTTGATCTCGTCGAGCCTCAAGTTCTTGCGCCGCAACCGCGAGCTTCCTTCGAGCTTGTCTTCGTTGGCCTGCCGCCTCTGGAGCTCTCGCAAGTACCGCGGCATGCCGGCTGAGGTTCTTGCCAATATTTCGTTGATAGCCGAGGTCCGGCACTCGAATTGCTGGAAGTAGCAGAACCGAAGTTGGCTCACAAGCTCGTGCGTGGCAAGCCGCTGCTCATAGCCCGGCACCATTGCTTGCTGAAGCATGTCAGTGGCCCGGCGGTCTGCCTTGCTTGCGTATATGGCAGCCGCCAGGTTCTGGAACTGAAGCAAACGAGCCTCGAAAGGCGAAAGATCAGAGAACGGCGTTTTGGTGCGGCGTCCGCTGGCAATGCACGACTGAATGGACGACGTTGGAGTGGCTGCTGTGTGTGTGGATGCGTTGTCGCTGTCGCTGGAGTGGGCCGTTCTGGTTGAAACTGCCAGAGACGGAGACAACGAGGTCCCTTGCGACGGGGCGCGGGGGTGGCCGCCGTTCTGGCGCCGCCTAGCATTTGCGGCTGTCGCGTTGGGCGACGGGAGATACTTCTGAGGAGTTGTGGCCAACAAGAGAAACGCCGACATCTGAGAAGCTGCAAAATGCCGTCAAGTGATTGGAGCGCGAATTGTGGAGGGTGTAAGTGCTGGGCCAGCTTTTTTGAACGGCGCTAGTTATGAAGCCTGAATTTATAGTCTGGGGGGGTTTTTTCCGGCGCCTCTCAGAGATGGCGGCGGCGGGCTTTTTCTCTCCCGGCCCCACGCAGCCGTGCCCGCATATTGCATCACAAGCGAAATCTCGTTAGTCCGCATGCATATTAAGCGCACCGAGACCGGCGCACGGCAGCCACCGCCGAGTGCAGAACCGCACGGCGTGGCTAGATTTGCTCATGGGAGCGAATAGGAGACTGGCGTGGAAGTTGACATTTTAGCAGACAATGGCGGCGCCGAAAGGACGAGAGCAGGACATGAGAATGGAGAGCGAGAGGTGGGGAAAAAAGGACAATCCGTGGAAAATAGAGAACGAGGAGCGAAAAATAGAGAACGAGAGTGGGAATAATATGCACCAAAGTAAACCACCGCACCTTAACCTTCGCCGGCCGTCGTCACCACCAGTGTTCTCGAGGCTCAGATCAGCAGACAGACGGGTATCCTAATCTTCCTCTAGCTGGGGCCGAATAGAGTTCGTAACCGATTTCTGGTCGGCTGCGCAGCCATGGACCGAGAAGCTATCCGAAACTTAAAATACTAGACCGCTTCATATTTTTTTTTTTTTGCCCGATTTTTGTCTTTTGGCAGTGCGCCGCCGTTCCTGCGCAAAATCGGCAAAGTGCATGAAGACGCCGCCAGCAAATGGCCTATTAGGCAGTGCTATGTCCTGTAAAAGAGACGTGCGCAGCGCGCCCTCCGCAACGGCCAATTAGAGCCAGTTTAGCACCTGCAGTTTTGCAAGTTCAACCCGGCCTCGACCTGCGCAAATGCTGTGAACATGCCAATGAGCGTTATGTGTGCAGTACCGCAGAGCCGCGTCAGATAGCCGGCCCCAACTGCTGCACATGACGGAGAATGTCACCGCAACAAGAAAAAATGACGAAAACCCCGCAACAGCCACAAGTTTAGCCGATATGGTGGGGCGACTCTTGAAGAGTTACAAACCGGTTATCCCCATTGACCAAAAACATGAAACAACAAATGTAGGAACACGCCTGCGCGGCCACGGCGATTCTAGCTATAGGCTTCGGTGTCGGTGATTGTGGCCGCACACCTCCTTTTGTGCCTAGGCCGCCTCGGCCAGCCATAGCGAGGAACATTCACTACAGATGCATCATCCAGCCTGCCGAGTTCCGGGCTCCGGGATGGCCATTGCCTTCCTCGGGGCTTCCACTCTGCACAACGTCCGCGAGAATAACCTTGGCCGTTTACTCATTCTTTTCTTTATCTTTTCCAGCCGCCATACATCCCTTCGCTACGCTGTCACTTGTGACCCCTGTGGGCATAGTAGTCACGTGACGGGAGTCTGGCAGTTGTCATGACGTGCTGTCGCGCGCTGCTGCTGCATGCAGGTTGAGACGCCAGGTTCCGATAAGGACTGCCAGCGACGATAGCGCCACTCCCCCTATCCACGCGTTCTGCGTTCTACGAGCCCTGTTACTTAAATATCCCTGGAAGCAAATTTACATACTGCTCTTTTTCTTCTTTGTCCCGCTGTTCTCGGGCGCCATTGGGTGGTTCTCCTCAGGCAGGAGTTACCTCACTGTGTGCAGTCCGCCATTTAGCTCTCTGAGGCCCCGCAGGGATAGCCGTTACCAGTAAGAAAAAAACGAGCAACGGGTAAAAAAGCAACTTCCTATTGGGCCGCGACCCTGTGGTGCACGCATCGCCAAAGTGTGGCACACCGGGGGTTTTCAATTGGTCCACCGTACGAGTCGCGACGCGTAACGTCAACGGGAATTGGGTGGGGGAGGGGCCATGACGGAGAATCGGTGGCCACATCCGGGGACGCCAGGGCCAGTTGCCCTCGGATCTCGTTCCCGTCCTCCGCTCTGACCGCTTTGCCAATTTTTCTAGCCTCAATTTCCCCAGCCTTTCTCCACATGTATTTCTATATCCCTTGCGGAGGCTGAAAATTTTCCCTTATGGTACCGCGCGCCTGCAGATAGCCACGCCCGCCGCCTAGTGCACACAATCTGGATTAACGTTGGGATTCTTTTTTTGAAGGTATCCTTGATTTGCTTTTCGCCGTTTTCCCACTTCTGGACCGGCTTTCTTTTTCTCATTCTCGTGGCCTGGAAATTCAGGCGCTCCTCATTTTGTTGACCTGCCTTGCAATTTGGTTCCCCAACCACTTACTCAATTTGGTATCCATCCCATTCGGATATACATGTTCTTGTTATGAGAAGCTCGGCCGAATCGTTCCAGCCTCAGCTGCTTATGTCACCACTCAAGCCCACCGAGCCCAATTTGGAAGACTCTTTAGAGGAGTTTGACGCCAGCTCCATCGACTGCTGCTGGGTTCCAGACTCCCACAACTTACTGGGGCAACAACTTCTGCTGCCCCTTCTCGAACCCAACAATGACCCTTTGCAGAAGCTTCACCAGTTTGGCGCCCTGAGTTGCCTCGACCAATTTCGTCAATTTGACGCACGATCCAGCACTTTTGATGATAACATGCTCTTGTCAGATACCCCGGAGTTGGGAAGCGAGGATGCCTCAGAGTCACTGGAACAAGCACATCACGCTGAAAGTAGTGCTTGGGAATCTCGTGTTCGTCTGACACACTCGGTAACCAAAACTGCCGCCAAACGGGGCCGTCGAGCTCGTGCTGTCTCGGTTACGAGCTTGAGCGTTGGAAACCCATTCTACAAGGGCCCCGTGCGCCGCCGCTCGTCCGTTCGTGAGCCTCTTGCGGCATTCGAACTCTAGAGACCCTACTTTTGGGCATTTTGGTTGATGTGCTTGGTTTTATTGACCGCTCTCTCCACCCACCCATCATACCGGCCGGCAACACCTCAATGTTTATACTGGGCGTCGCGGGCGACGCTAAGAAACGACATCATATCTAGGTTTTTGGTTTTGAGTTACTCTGTCCTCGCTTCTCCTGTAGATTATTCCTTTTACTGGCTGACAAATACACCGCACTAGTAGAAAGACGTGTCATTTCTTGGACCGAGCCTAGTATGTCATTCCTCATCTCTTGATCTTTTAAAGACTTGGCTACCCGCCCAGTCACAAGCGTTGACGCTGGAAAACTGAAAACTTGCACGAAATGCGTGCCTTCGGTCTGCTACACCTCGAATCGAAAGCTCAAGAACCGCGTGAATGCAAGGTAGCCTCGGCGCTGTTCTTGTAACTCATGTCCGCCAAGTCTGCATCGTGTCTGCCTTCGTGTCTGCCTTCTTCTCATTATGTCACATTTCCCTGGCTCCATGCGACTAGCCTGTAGTCTCGCCGTGACGCAAAGAAGACTTCGCTGAACTCTCAGATCTGCACCAAAGATGACGGTCCATGTGCTGATACTTCAGGTCAGATACTGGCATGTTCTCTAAGTCAGAACAGGGCCCAGACACCAACCGGCAGCTGCTGCTCTGAGTGACCAATGCTCTTATTACATCAGAATTGTGTCCCCACACTCGCCTTCAACTCTTCAGGAGTACCCCGCTTGTCTCTCCGTCCGGCTCTATCAAAGGAGCCAACGCCCTAGGGAGCCAGTACGCTGCATCACCCTTGAATGCCCACGTATTCGGTACTTTCCCTTCAAGCACGTCTTCCTCAATGTCCGTATTGAAAATCGCCACACTGCCCCCACGGCTCCTCACCACATCCACGTACCCATTGGCTGGGTACACAGTGCCAGAAGTGCCCACCACTAGTATAAGATCCGCTCCTTGCTCAATAAAATCGTCAATTCCGTCGAGTGCCCGCACCGGAAGTGACTCGCCAAACCACACCACCCCGGGCCGAAGTAGCGATTCGCACACCGGACACTTCGGTAGCTCATCCACCGGGATTTCTCGAACTGGCAAGAAACCAGGCGACGACCATGGCGACGACGCTGAAGGTGAGTCCAAGCTTTTCAACTCGCCTGCTTTTTTGCCGCTTGAGTCGCCGTTGCGGAACTGCTCCGCAGCCTCAGCTAGTGCTGGAGTAAGCGGATCTTTGACGTTGTTCTTCTCGACATACGAGCACGTGAAACTCGTACAGCGAAGTTCAAAAAGCAGCCCGTGAATCTCGTGCAAATGACGGCCGCGGTGGCCCGCTCTCGTGCTGAGGCCATCGACATTCTGGGTGATGGTAAGGAATTCAATGTCCTTAAGTTGCGATAGCTTGGCCAACGCAACATGCCCCGCATTGGGGCGAGCTTGGAGCGCTGTATGTCGTCTCCACGTGTAGAATTGCCACACCAACCCGGGATCCACGTAGAAAGCGTCTGGCGTGGCTAAATCAATCATGTTGTAGTTTTTCCAGAGGCCCTGCAGACCTCTGAATGTGGCAAGACCCAGCAGCGCCAGAATTCCGGCGCCTACAAGAGCCACAATGCGCCGCAGCAGCCGAAGGCATTCCTGGAAGTCGGCGAGCTGGGTGTTCATGATGGAGTATGATGGCTGTGTGCAGGATAGAAGTACGTCAAACAAGAGAGGAACCAAGGCCCAGGCGCAATTCTTGGGGTTAAATAAATTGCTAGCGGGTGTTAACAAGTTGGCGTGCGCCTCCATAGCTCGCTACGTATTCTGAATCCATTTGATATTATTTCGACGGCCCGCAAGATGATTGAGAAGTGGTTCGACGAGCACTTCAGCAGCAAAACCATATATCGAGCGATCCCAAGGCTGCCACCTGCTTTCTCCTTTGCTCTAGGCTTTACCCCGCTTTATCTTCCACGCCAAGTACTTCGCCAGGTGAGCCACCGGCGTAAGTGTGCGACTATTTATTTTGGTAGGAGGAGCACGGAACCAGACGACCGAGTCGGCCAGCGTGACAAGCAGCTCGCTGAGTGACAAGACCGCGGCACGCTGCTCCTTTTCCTCCTGGTCTTCTTCGCCGTATTTTTCCAAATACGACACGGCGCCGTTAGGCAATACATGCGAATACGTGGACGGCGTCACCAGAAGTCCTGTGCCCATAGGCAGGCCATAACCGCCATAAGCAGGAGTTCCAGCCGCCAGCGGTGTGCTGTCAGGTTTGAGCGTCACGTATGGCTTGTAGGCAGTTGTGGGTGGGAAAGCATGCTGCTGCTGGTGCTGGATCAGCGGATTGAAGCCCTGGGAGTCCAAGGACGGCGAGGCAGTATTGGAGGCCATCTCCTGTTTGGAAGGGTTGTATGATACAGCAACGGAGCGAGTTCCTGATGATGAATAGATTCCTGACCCAGAAACCAGCTTCATTTGCGACACCGGCGTGAAGATATACGCCAAACGGCCAGACACAGCGTCATCATACTCAGGCGCGCGCACCACATTGGGCGAAGTTGAGCACTGGCCAAGCTCATCCGTGACGTACGGAGGTTTCTTGTACACAGCTCCCACCACCGGGGGGCCGTTGGTGTTTGGCCCCGGCGTAGGACCAGACATCACCACATCGTTCTGAGCGTCGGGGGGAAGCAACTGCTTGATTGGCGAGTCGTACTTCACCAACTTTCTGGGCTCGTAGATGGGCACTATTGGCTGGTCAATATGGCGAATCTCATCGGGTAAGCACGCCTTCCATGTGCGGATTCTGTTGAACACGTACGTGTTGGCGTTGTAGCGAAACTCGCAGATAAACCACTCGCTTCCTGGAGGAAGCAAACCTGGAGGAATGTCGCCCTTCTGGTAGTGGGTCAAGAAGATCACGAAACATGGAGCCACAATATCCTCCGCGAGATGGTCTCGATATTCGCCAGTCTTGCAAACCTCATTCATATAGAACAAACGGTCTACCCGATGGCACGTCTGCTCAGGACGAATGTACCAGCAAACATTTGTATACTGGACGCCGTCGGTCAGCCACAAGCGGAAGATCTGCCCACAGATAGGTTTCTTAGCGTCGTTAGGATTCCGGATGAGCACCCAATCGCCGACTTTGTACAGTCTGTCGTTAACAGTAACCGAATCCAAAGGCACTTTGAGGCCCTCAGTTCCCAGCGCCGTGGCGATGATAAAATCGCTGTCGGGCCGCTGCATTTCTTTTTCTACAATCTGCTCGGCCTGCGACTCAAATAGCGAGATCTCATGCATCATGCTGGGGTTGCTCGCATAGAAAAGCTTGTTGTTGGTGATCATAAGTGATAAATCATCCAAGAACTGTTGCACGTCATTGTATTTTCTCAGGCGCACTTTGGTACGAATCTCGTGCAACGACACAGGATTCTGAACCATTTCGTAGTATTCGGAGATATTCTTGTCGGGTAATCTCTCGAAGTGGAGTGTCAAAATGTGGTTCTCGTTGTCTGGATGACGGATCCGCTTAAACAATTTGAGAATCAGCTTGATTCGAGACTCATACGGTTTATCAATGATGGGAGGACGTCCTCTTCTCACACCGCCTTCGACAACTTTTGGAGGTGTCAGCACCGCCTTGGAGTTGATGCCACCGTAGCCATGAACGAGATCGTCGTAGTCTTCGTCTTCCTGTTTGGTGTACGGGCTTGCCGAGGCGTTGTCGTCGTCGTATCTGACACCAGAGTAGTCATCCAACGGCCCCAAATCGGGGTATTGCAACAAAGGCTCATCAGGACCAGAAAGTTTGGGAATCACCGTTTCTTTGATGTAGACATCCAATACCAACGCATTCTCGTATATCTCTGACCCGGGCTCGTTGTAGTGTCTGGCATTCCACGATATCTGAGCAAGATCGTCCACAAAAGCCTGGGGATCTTTATACGCCAACCGCTTAATCTGGCGGCCGATGGTGTGGAGTGAGATTGGCTTCAAGATATACTTGTAGTAGTCGGAGCCGGTGCGTGGCGGAAGCCGTTGGAAATCAATGTAGATCTGCTTATCAACTTTATTGGTAAGTTCGTAGATTCCCTCGAAAAGGCTTTCTACGCGTGCCGCCAATTTCTTTAGCTCACGTTCGGCCATGGTGGTGTGCGAGGTTTGTTTTCGTTTCGGTGCAGGTCGCCAGATATGTATGAGGTAGGTGATGTAGCGAAAGCGAGAATGAGCGGCAGAAAAATCCAATTGACGACCATTTCAAAACTCAGAATGGTGAGAAAAGTGGGAACTTTACAGAGTGTTTGAAAAGGTGGAGAGAGCTTTCGATTTGTGATACTAAGAGGCCAACGAGCGTAGCACCGCGAATACATGCCGAAGAAACCTCTCTATTGATGACTATTGCAGGTTCTAAATCCAACAGAAAACTACTAGATTCTCCGGGCGCGGTATGTTCTCAACAACGCAGAAGTACAACCTCATCTATACCGATATCATTTTATTCCTTACAGAGTGTGTGCTTTTTCGTCTAAACCAGTGGGTCTCCGTAGATACCCCAGTGCTGCTCCACGTTATAAGAACCCGGCAGCTTCCAATAATCATTATAAGTGGTGAACATAATCACCTGGTCGCCCATCGCCTGACCAATCGCCTTGATAGCCGCCAACTGGTCAGACTGCGAAGGTACAGCCTCGCCGAGAGTGTTTCCGAATGTGGGCCAGCCAGTCTCAGTGATGAGAATCGACTTGCCATTACTGCAGTGGCTCTGTAAGCTGCTTACCTGTTGTTGTAACCACGTGCCAGAGGTAGAAGCCTCGATGGCACTGAAGTAAGGATGACAGTTCACAGCAAGATAGTCACTGATGTCACACATGGACGAGTCGGCCATCACGGCAGCAAGAGTGTCGACGGCAACAATGTAGCCCGAGTACAGCGACGCATTCGTCTTGAACCACAGTCTCGCCAGCGACACCGCACTCTTAACCTGAGCCACCGTGTTCGTTCCAGCATTGACAACCTCGTTTCCGATAGAAACAGTGTGCACAGCCAGCCAGCCTCTAGAACCAGTAAGGACCTGCTGAGCCATAGACGGAAGATCAGTGGCATAGGCAGTGATGTCCCAAATTCCCAAGAACAACTTCTGCGACAGCGACATGGCGGCAATCACGTTCTCGATTCCCAGACAGTCCACAGAGTACAATCTGATGATGCTGTAGTCCGAGAGCATTTCTATGTCCAGCGCCACTTCGCTAGCCGTTTTACATGACCCGCTCTTGGTGTATGGAGAGTACGTGATACCTTTGCCCATTTCAGCGTATCTGGCCACCTGGGCAATTTCACTGTTGGAAAGAATGCTGGCGGTTCCTACGGCTGCCTGAGCAGACGCTGTGTTGGTTCCATAGTCCACGGTGACCTGGCCGGTGAATGCAGGCTGAGAGACTGTTCCCGTAGCAGAAGATCCAGACCCGAGAATGTTAGCGAACAATCCACCGGATGAAGATGAGGTAGCGGCTGCTGCTGATGCCACTGGAGTTGCGGTACTTGCCACGGCCAGTGGTGATGCATTCGCGCTCGAACTGGAGCCACCAAAAATTCCAGAAAGCCAGCCCAAGAGTCCAGATGACGAAGACGACGATGTTGATGCCGCGGCAGTAGTTGCAGCTGCAGGAGTAGCTGCAGCCGTCGTGGATGAGCCGGAGTCAAAAAGTCCAAGAAGACCCAGGAGGAATCCACCAGAGCCGGTACTCGACGCGGGTGTAGCAGCGGCAGCGGCAGCCTGGGTGGACACTGCGGCCACGGTAGCAGGGGTGGCCGCAGCTGCGGTAGTTGCAGCTGCATTGTTCAAGAAGCCAAAAATACCGCCCAATCCTCCAGCGGTTGTGGTGGGAGCAGCGGTGGTGACAGGTGCAGGTGTTTCGGTAGTCTGGCCGAAAAGCGCGGCCCAGCCTACTTTTTGAGTGGTGGTGGCAATGACAGTCTCGTCTCTTCTTGCAAGGTCGTTTTCAAGGGCCACTGGGTTCTTATCGACAGGCAATGCCATGGCAAGGCCCGCCACTAGTAAGATCAGCACTCTCATCTGGGTATGAAGAAAGGAGGGTGGCTTTTAAAGATGCTAGCAAATGAGAGAGGGTGAGTGGACAACACCGACAATGAAAGTTGGAAAGATTTGCTGTCCTGTTGGCGAACGATCCCAATATATTTGTGGGGGCCGCAACGGGTTTTCAGTCAATATTCCCTTTTAGGCAATATTGGATTTCGCAGCCACCATCGCCTTTGCCCAAATAGGAAATCCCGGTCTGTGTGCAGGTCGGCGACTAGAGAACCAAATATCCCAAATAGGCATTTGGCCTAAGTTCTGGGCGCAGAAGTGGGGACATAGCAGTGCGCTCAGCGCGCGTATTGTTGATGGGAGAACGCTCGGCTGCGGTTATCCCCCCGCTCATTCGTAAGGAGCTGTCAAGCCGGATCTCAGATCTGAGTAACGAGGGAAGCGAGGGGAGGGACTGAAATCCCCGTCGATGCATAGTTGGCGAACCTGAATAGGTTTTCTTCTTTTTTGAAGTTTGAAAAACGGAAAGCTGTCAAAACCTAAACCTAAAAGTTTCTCCCCACCCAGACTTTGCTCGTGCTAAGTCCGCGCGATGGGGACATTACTTGGCTGCGCAGTATACCGGTTGGGGAAAAGTCAAGAAACTAAGCCCTTCCGAGCCACTAGAAGGCTGATGGCATTGATCAGAAACATAGCGACATCTCTGAAAAGGGAATTCCCAAATTCGGCATGGCAGTGTTGACGTTATCAGTGAAACCAGCGAATCAAAAAGAAGCAGATGATAAAGAAAATGATCACCAGGCCCCAGAACAACCACTTGTCCTGTTTTGCCCGCTTTTCAACCTTGCGAATTGTTCCCTGGCTGACGCCCAATGTCACGAGACTCTGCTCGAATTTGGACCCCAACATGCGCAACGTCTCGTTCTGTTCCACCAAATCCTCAAACGCACTCTGGCCCATTTCGAGAATCTGATCGAGTTGCTGACTTCCTCTGGATAAAGATTGCTTTTCTTTGTAAAGACCTTCTGAGTAGCTCATCTGTGCAGGCCCCAGATTGGCGGCCTGGTTGGCGTCATATGGGTTATCTGAGCTGACGTGTCGCCTACCCATAAGTTCTTGATGCTGTTCGTTCTGGATCAGAGCTTCACGGCGGCGGCGTAAATCGTCAAATTTGGCCTGGAATGATGCTAAGTCCGTCTGGAATTTCTCAAGGCGCACCTGGTGTTTCTCTTCCTTGAAGTTGTTTTGGTGGATCAACTCGTTGTACTCCTTCACCGTTTTCTTGAACGCGGTTAGCGTGGTGATTATTTGGCCCTGAAATGACATTGGCGAGGTGCTAAGGTTTTTCTCGAAATTGGCTAGATCTCTCGATAGAAGCTGCGTCTGCTTGACGCCGTGATTGTAGAGTGAGTTCATGGTGATAATAGCCTGTGTGCACGTCCAGATGGACAAGTTGGAGACGGAGACATATTGACAACACAAGCAGAATCGTGTTGTGGCGAAATAAATACGCCAAAAATCCAGCTACTTTAAGAGGTCCGGGTGTTTTAGTCCAACTTTTATTAGCAAAGCTTCCATCTTTTCGTCTTCTCATTAATGAGGCCCGGGACCAGCCTCCACCTCTTACCCGAAAAACCTCACAAACGCCAACAACAACGCCGCCGTACCAGAACTTACACCGATCAACCACTGCATCACCTGGGTCTTCACGGATTTGATCTGCATCTGCATATTGGCGATCTCCTCGTCAATCCGCGTGTAGGTGTCTTCGATTTTCAGCTCATGAATAGAGCTTTCCTCGCGAATTCGACCCTTTTCCAAATTGAGGTCAAGTCTCACCCCGGCCAGATTCTTGGTAATCTCCTCCTTAAGCCTGTTCTGAAGAGTTGTCAAGTTGGTTCTGAGTTGCTCCTGCTCCTTCTTCAAGTTGGTGAATTCAGACTTGTCCATCGTTTGGAGTTCACCTTTAAGTTTCGCAAAGTTCACTTTCTGCTGGTATGCCACGGAATTAAGCGATTCTTTAGTCACAAGGTTCTTAGCAATCAGACTGATACCATCATTGACCGCCTTGTTGACTATCACCACTGCCGCCTCAGCCTGCTCCTGGCTGAATTTACCGTTTTCTTGTAGCAGCTGAACAAATTTCTTGGTATCGAACTTCGTGATCGAGCTAAGCTGCCGCCGGGACACTCTTAGGCCAACAGTCCACATGTTGATGCAGGAAACTTCGACTCCGCATGCTATAGCCTCAACAAAAAAATGCATACCGCAGCTTTTCATGGAGCCTCGGTTGTTCTCAATTTATTTGACTTCCTACTGCGTGTCTGGGGCATTGCTAGTTTTTTTTTGTCTGCCGGCATTCTCCGTATTCCTCGAGTCCCGCCTTCAACTCATCCTGCATCTTTGACATCATGGGTAACTGGATGAATCAGCTTAGGACGGCCACCCGGCTCGCCCAGGCGAGACGGTCACAGGCTCATCGCATGATTTTATTGCCCAGGTTCTATTCCTCGTCAAAAGCCCCGATTGACGAAATCAACAACCCCAAGAAACTCTTCACATTTGGAGGCAAAATCGATCCCAATGACCCAGCCCCTTCGAGTTCTCCAAGCCCATTTGAAGCACCTCAAATTGACGTGTCGAATCATCCCAAGCTTCAGGGACTTCAGCCTAATAGTCCTGAGTTCAAGTACCAGCTACATTTGATCCAGCAGGAAGTTCAGGCCAACCAAGAAAAAGACAATGCTAGATGGGAGTTTCGTGAGAGAATAAAGGGAATCGCGGCGGGCTTTTTTGCTGTTCTTGGTGTGATTTCCATCTACGGATTATTCAGAAATTACCAGTATTTGAAAGGAGTGTACCATAGCAATTGGACCCATGTCATCGACGACAGTAAGGTGGCTGATCTCAACGACCCAAAGGCCAACCGCAACAGGGGCGATAAATTGGCTGAAAAATTGACCTCTGAGCTTGATCTGGGCTTTCTTGCGGGCTTGCAGAGTCTGAATGATGTTCCTGGTTTGTACGTGTTTGGCGCTGCCAATGGGAAGAAGCTTCCTACTAGAATACTGGCATTCGACGGCATGTTCTTGAGAGACGTTGCTTTTATTGGCAATGTGGTTGTCGCACTCGCTGAAGATGGTAACGTCTTTCACTACCTGCCCAAGTCACAACTTGTCAAGGTGAAGCTTCCGTCCAAAGTTGATGCGTTGACTGTCTCCGGAGAGAGCATCTACTATGTGTCTAAAAATAAGTCGGAGATTTACGTGGGCCAAATAGTCGACCACGCGGAAAGCTCCAGCGGCTGGATCTCGTCTGGCCTGGATGCTCCTGTCAAAGTCATCAAGGGGCCATTTTCTCGAGGAGAGAAAATCAGCACGTTAAGTGCCGGCGACAGCCATCTCGTGGTTTTGACCAATAAGGGCCGTCTTTTTGAAACAGCCACCAGGCGTACTCTTGCCAACAAGGGCCAATTTGCGCTCCCCAAGTACCTGCCATTGGCTGATGCGCAAGCTGTGCCTGTCAATGAGTTATATGAGCTCGTGCAACTCAACAATGAAGTTGTAGCTTCTGGAGATTCTCGGTCTGTTGAGCCTCGAGTTTTCACCTCCGTCGCTGCTGGTGCCAACTTCACTTTGGCGAGTGACTCAAGAGGCAACATTTGGACTTGGGGTGACAACACCTCGGGACAATGCGGTAAGGATTTGACTTACGTTACTGATGTGCAGCCCGTTCCTAAATTGGCCTTGTCTTTGGACGACCTCGCTCAAATTCTGAAGTTGCCGTTAGGCAGATCCGCCGTTGGGCACTTTTCTGTGTCCCTGGTTCATGCCGCCGACACCACCGCATTTGTGAATGTGAAGTTCCAAAATGCAGCTGGTCCCAGTCAGGATCTCCTTCTCGCCTTCGGCAACGGCTTGAAGGGCCAGTTGGGCATTTCTCGGTACTTGCACATGAATTCGCGGCCGGTGGTAGTCAAGAGTCTCGTGGGACTTACTGAGTTCGATGAAGACAACTCGCAGGTTGTCAACGTTGGTTTGAAGGATGTAAGTGTTGGAGGCGACCACGTGTTTGTTACGTTGAACAACGCCGGCTCCGAAAAAGATGTTTTGGTATTTGGCGACAACGAAAACGGCCAGTTCGGGAACGGGAAAGTGGTCAGGTCGCCTAAACCTGTGCAGATTCCCAAACTCATCGAGCCTAAAGACGTCACTGATGTGTCGGGTGACGCTCGCAGACACCTAGCCAGAAGAGTCAACGATCCCACTACTGCCAGACTCCAGCTCAAGAAGTTGAAGATTGGAAAGAAGGAAGCGACGCAAGTGATTGTTGCGCGCGGCAGCGGATCGGCCATCTTCTACAAACTGTAAATAAAAAAAGTGTATTTATCAAACTGACATCCTACCTGTCAAGTTTAGACACCGAAGGTCTCTTTCAAGATTCTGATAGTGTCAGCTGGCTCCTTGACGGCGTGGCCAATAGTTCTGGGGTCGGAGTAGATCTCGTAATCATTACCGCCCTTGTACGATTTGTCACCGAAGAAGTGGATTTCTTTGAATCCTTCCTTCTCCACGTGCTGCAAACAGTAGGTCTTGTCCCAGCCGGTGGGGAACACATCGAACGAGATCTGACCGCCAATCGAGTAGGTCAAGGAGTAGTCAGCAAACTCCTTTCTCAAGGCCGCCACCAATTTCTCTCTGATCTTGTGCTCCAAGTCGTACTTCTCAAACTCGTTTCTCTCCTTGTTGGAGGCGTTTCTGCCCACAGGAGAAACATTGATCATTCCGTTTCTGAACTCAATGAAAGTTCCTCTTCTGACGGGGATGTCGATGTCAGACAAGTATCTCAAGATGAACTTGACGAGCTTGTTGTACTTCTCGTCACCGATCCAGTTGATGAAAGACTGCGAGGCGAGCTCTTTGCCCAACTTGTACGCAGTCAATCCGTTCTCGGAGAAGCAGTAGTCGAAGTCGGAAAGCACGGTGGGGCCCAACTGCTCGACCTGTTTGGCCAAATCGGAACCTCCAACAAATCCAATCACCACCTTCTTTCTCAAGGCGACAAGGGTGTCTCTCATTTCATCGGAGATCTGCAATCTGGCGGGAGTCAACGTTCCGTCGACGTCGAACAACACCAAGGTGTCGGGCTTTTCTTTGTGGGCAAAAGACATGTTGTTGGGTGTAGAAAAAAGTACGCGGTGGACGCGAAAATGTTTAATAGTTCGAAGCGAGAAACGTGTCAGAAGAGCGTGAACATTGCGTTCACAAAAAAGCGAGTTTCTCAGAAATATCGGCATTTCGGTGAAATTGACTTCAATTCGTCCAAAAACCGATAGCCGTCTTGCCAATATATCATTATTGGTGGTAGTTATACTTCAGATAAGGGCCATCCCATCCATCGGGTTAGCCGCGCCCATTTCTTGATAGATCGTTGACGTGCAAAAAAAAAAAATAAAGAAAATCGAAAGCTATGAAGACTGGTCTCAAGTCTAACTTCTCGTTTATACCAAATTCTCTGCCGCCGTGAAGTCGAAGTCGAAGTCGAAATCGAAATCGAAATCTTCCCCGCTCCCTTCCTAATGCTTATTCAGCTTACAATTCTACATTTCACTCCAAGGCGTAGGCTTTATTCCTAAACACTTAAACCTGGTACTGGTAGTTGGGGAACTGCTCCAAGTTCTCAGACAAGTTACCCTTTCTAGACAAGAACTTGACGTAAGCACCATCGTCCTTGACCTCACCGTTGTTCTTCTTGGCAATGTACTCCTCTCTGTTAAGAGGAGTGAAACCCCACTTCTTGGAGATAATGATCTTCTGCTGACCAGGGAACTTGTATCTGGCTCTTCTCAAACCCTCGATAACAACGGCCTTGTTAGAGTCCTTGGTTCTGGCAGACATAAGAATCTGACCAATAGAGACACGAGCGGCCAAACCGTGAGGCTTACCCCAAGCACCTCTCATACCCTGCTGCAATCTATCAGCACCGGCACACGACAACATCTTGTTGATTCTCAAGACGTGGAAAGGGTGCACTCTCACTCTCAAGTGGAAAGAGTCTCTTCCGGAGATCTTGGTGATGTACTTGTTGGCGCAAATACGGGCAGCTTCCAAAGCCTCAGAGGACAACTGCTCGATTTCGTTGGACACCAAGTGGACACACAAGGGGAACTCGTCGACAGTCGCCTTCTTTCTACCCAAGTCGTAGATTCTGATCTTGGCGTCTGGGACAGCTCTGTTGTATCTGGACTTAGGGAAAGGCTTGTTCTTACAGTATCTGTAGCATCTAGCTGGTCTTCTAGCCATTTTGTCTGAAGTTGTTAGTAACAGTGGCGTGGAGATGAGAATTTAAGCAAAAAAAAATTGCCTGCGCGAGTTGCTTAGTAATTTGAGAGACCATCCACAGGAGGGGGGTTTGCCACCAGAAAATGATTTTTCTCCTTTGAGGGTGGCAAGCGTAAAGCCTTCATCTCTTGGAGTAAAATACAAACTCGTCATGGATTCCAGGATGCGGCGTTGTGGGCTTCAATGTGGAAATTCGTTGGAGCTCGGAGTAGCGGAGTCTGAACTCCAACAAGGCAGAAAACTCGCGATATCATGCACGCAACCTTCTCTAGTGATTTCCACCTATATGGGCTCTCTCATTTCAGCATAACTGGCGTCTTTTAGGTGTCACATACCTTTTGGGAACTAGTCGTTAGGAAAATTTGGTGAGAAAGTGCACAGTTTTTTTGGATGGAGCGCGCATGCAGGATGCATTCTTGTCACGTGTGTGTGTGACTGCGAACAAGATACTGGGGAAATAGACTCGGTATTATATTAATAATGGAGAGATCAGTGGTGGAGTGAAGAAAGCAAATGTTATCGGAGCGTGCCTTTAGTTAGATAACCTGCGCATGTTAGCTACTATGGAACTACGAAGTGGGTGGTTCCGAAGCAGACTTTCGACTTTCTTACCCAGCATTTTGGAAGAGTGCAACTGTGCCAGCCGAGCCGATTGATAATGATTACCGTGCTTGGAAACAGACGAGGCCAAGTGTCGACGACGTCATGTGAGAGCTGGGAATACCCTTCCCGCAACTTAATTGTAGCTTTATTTTTTTCCTTGGTATCATTTTTGATCAATTTAGTTTTACGGCTCCTTTTCTCGTGGCGATGTTTTCGTGCTCTCAGCATCTTATCTCCTGTGCACAACCTCATCGCATATCACCATGGGAAGATATTCTGTCAAGAGATATAAAACAAAGAGAAGAACGCGGGATCTAGATCTCATCTACGATGATCTCTCTTCCAAAGAATCTGTCTACAGACTCAAAAACCAGCCTTTGGACGAAACAAAGCCTGGTTTAGGCCAATACTACTGTGTGGAGTGTGCCAAATACTTTGAGAATCAGGATTCTCTTGACCGTCACACAAAAGGCAAGGTTCATAAACGCAGAGTGAAAGACCTTCGTGTAAAGCCCTACTCGAGAGTTGAGTCCGAGGCTGCTGCAGGCTACAATGTGGAGAAATTCATGGAGTCTGTGGAGAAATACAAGGCTACTGAGAAATGGAGACAGGAAAACAAAGAGGAGATTGATGCAATCAAGAATGAGAAGAAAGATACTTTGGATGCCATCATCACTGGGGTGCCTTCGGATGTTGCTGCAGAGACGGCTGACCTCCAGCTGGGAGAGGTGGCTATGGAGATTTGAGCACCCACGGAACACGGATATGATAAGGTGTGCGCATTTTTATGGTTCATGGCTTCATTGCGACTTGCCAGACTTGAGAAGCAAGTCAGCTGGCGTAAATCTAGTCGGATGGTGACTTACGGGTATAGAGACATAAAGACAGTTTTCAACAGTAAGCAAGCGCAAGCGTAGAATTCATGCTTCGATAGTGAAGGGCTATTTGCTAGAGTATTTAGAAGCGCAATTTCAAATTCTTATGATGGGAGCGAGTTGGTACTTCTGCATGGTTCTGCTTCTTGCAGGTTAATACTCCGCAGCAATTCAAAGATAATGAGAGAAGCCCAAATTCGTAGAAGTAAATAAATCTGAAGAAATCCAAGGCAACCAATGAGAGCAAAAGGAACAGCATTCTAAATTACTCCAAAGGTTGGATCGATGCTAACGCTGAAGGCCAACCTCGAGTTGGACTTCAGCATCTCCACCTCTAACGACGTCACAGAATACTGCTATCCAATTTTAAGCTTCATACATCATACCAAATCATTCGACTCCGATTTTGTCGCCATCGTGTTTGGAGACACTTCCAGTTCTTCCGTCGCCAAATCTTACCTGCCATGTTATCGCACCCCACAACACCATGAGGCTCAAGGTCAAGTGTGGCACGCAGACAAAAGTATTGTCCATCGACGACTCCGCTTCCGTGTCAGATCTTGCCCAGCAGATCATCAACCTCAATTTAACCTCCACTGTCTCACGATTGAGTTTCGGATTTCCTCCAAAGTTTATCGAACTGTCTTCTAGCAAATCGCTCCATGATGCTGGAATTCGGTCTCTTGAACAGATAACTGTCGAGGAGTCCACGACAGCTGAGGATAAAACGGGTGAAGTTGTTTCTGGAGAAATTGCTGCTGTCCGCCTCAGATCTCAGTACCTACTTCTTCGAAACGTCCCAGACGACAACTCGTGTCTCTTCAACGCCATATCGTATGCCGTAAATGGAACATTTAAATGGCCTGAATTGGACTTGCGTGGTATAGTGGCCGAGACTATCAGATCCGATCCCGTTGTGTGGAACGAGGCGATTCTTGGGCAGGCCCCACAGAAATACTGCGAGTGGATCACTAAAAAAGACTCATGGGGAGGGGCAATTGAATTGGGTATTCTAGCGACCACGCTAGGGATCCAGATCATCTGCTACGATGTAGAAACTGCCAATAAGATGGTGTTTCAGGACGAATCTGCACTGCCTTCCACCTTCATTGTGCTAGTATACTCCGGCATACACTATGACTGTTTCGTGAGCAATCTGCAACTAGCCAAGGTATCATCCGGAGATACTGGGAAGTGGGCTGTGGCAGAGCAAGACGATATTTTGACGGCGTCCAGCTCTTTAGTGAAGTGTCTCCAGTCTAAGAACTACACAACGAACACCACGACTTTCCGCGTACGCTGCCTCGAATGCTATGAAATTTTGGTGGGAGAAACAGGCGCCCAGCGACACGCCAACGAAAAAAACCACTTTCGATTCGGCGAAGTTTCGTAACCGATTTTCTGTTTCCCAACCCATCGACTTAGGTGGACTATCTGCAGTACCACCTCATAGTCGCGCAGAGGTCAAATTTATGAGATGCCTCATCACCTCAAGACATAGATATGGCTCGCAAGTCGCTAGGAGAACAGATTGCCGAGCGTGCACAGCCCACACGTGATTTTGACATCGAGGATGAAGAAAACGGTCACCTTTTCTCTGACGAACTGGGCTCGGATGCTCTGGAAGACTCAGACGATGAGCAGCCCCACCAACACTATGTAAAGGTACAGAAATCCAAGATCCGTGGCAACGAACCTTTAGTCACAGATGAAAAATACCAGGGCGCAATCACAAACAGAAAGGCGCTTTTTGAAGACGAATCTCCCGACCAACTCAACGACGAAAGTGAGGACAGCGAAGGCAATGAGGAGGGGAGTGAGGAGGACAGCGAGGAGGACAGCGAAAGCGAGAGCGAAGAGTTTCAGAGCGCCAACAACACAATGAATCCTCCTGGCAGTCAGTCAGGAAGCGAAGATGAATCGGATGCTGGAAAACAATCACAGGATGAAGAACTCGAAGACTCAAATGACGATTCGGACTCGGACGCCGACTCATCGGGCTCCGAAAACGAAGCTAGCAGAAAAGAGAAAATCAAGGCCATGATGGTCAAAGAGAGAAAGCACCTCCTCAACAGATTGTCCCAGAGCGGTGCCCAGGATGCTCTCAAGGGTTATGCCGTCCTCCAGCAGCAGAAGCTCTTTGACTCCGTTATCGACATTCGGTTGAAAATCCAAAAAGCCATCACAAACTCCAACTTGCTTCCTGGCAACCATGAAACCCTCGAAAAGGCAGGCTTGTCCACCGACTCAACCAACGACAACTTGCGTAAAGCTGCCGACTCTTGCTACGACCTTCTTGACCGCATCCACGCTCTCAGATCCGGACTATTTTTACAGGAGAAGATTGTCAGCGAGCCCGTACGTCACGAGCCCAAGAAGCGGTCTCTTGATCAGTACATCCAAACCGCTGAGAAGTACGACTCGATTCTCATCAAGTACCGCGGGGACGTTTTGACCAAATGGCTGGCCAAGATCCAAAACTCATCCGGGTCAAGCGCCATCAGCGGCCTGAAATTCAAGGCCTTGAATCAGTCTGCTGAGCAGCAAGTCAACAACAATCTTGCTGATATGGATAGGTTAGTGAAGAGAACGAAACTCAACCGCCGCAAAATCACGCCGTTGGGTCACGACTATTATGAGGAGCATTTCGAGAACAGCAGCAAGGCCGAGGATGAGCAGAATGATTCCGAGGACAACCCCGATGTGCCTAAGATCGCCCAAACCAGACAGCTCAATGTTCAAGAGCTTGGTACCATTTTCGATGATGAGGATTTCTATCGTGTTCTTCTTAACGACTTGGTGGACAAGAAAATCCAGCTGAACGACCCCACATCCGGTGTTCAATTTGCTATGCGTGGGGCTGCCTCCACGAAACTCAAGAAGAACGTTGACAACAAAGCTTCGAAGGGAAGAAGATTGCGCTATGAGGTGCAAGAGCCCATCGCTAACTTTGAGACACCCCTAGATCGCTTCAAGTGGAGTGACGAGCAGATGGACGACTTGTTTGCGTCACTCTTAGGTCAAAAGATTACCATGAACGAGGAAGAGCGGAATGGTGAGGGCGATAAAGAAGATGACGAGGAAGAGGAGCTCATCGCCAATGACGGCATTACCTTGTTCGGATAATGGCCCACCCCCACTAGCATACCAATACATAATCTAACTCCGCGTCCGCTTGAAACACGATGATCTCGTGGTTGTTTAGGATCATATACTAAATTTCTCCTTGGTCCTTAGATTCTTGTCACAACCACTGGGGCCGGAGAACTTCATGGGCGAGAATTTCTCACGCTTATCAATCTACAGCAATCTTGATTCATGTTTCTAGAATTTATTAAAACTTTCCCATTGCCGCCGGCTATATACAAGGCCACCTCAGAGCTTTCTATCGAGTCTGTTCAAACGTTTGGCGGTGTTGGCGTTATTTCTTGTTCTCTGACCTCTCACTGGCAAACCAGCTGCGTGTCTTGCACCAGCATAAGACCCTATGGCTCTCTTCTGAGCAATGTTTTCAAGGATTCTTTGCTTAAGTTGCCCTTCGATTGTGAGCTCACTCAACTCCTTGTTGATGGACATGATTTGCGGTTCGGAGAGCTGATTCATTCTCATGCGGGGATAGATGCCGACCTTGGCACAAATCTCCTGAGCCGTTTTGTAGCCAACACCAAAGATACGCTTGGCAAGCCCGATGCGGACTAGAGCGTTGTGCTTAATGGACTTTCCAAAAATGTGAACACCCATGCGGTGAAGGTTGAAAATTCGCTGTATGTAGGTCGATGCGGAGGTTGAAGGGCATAGGGAAACAAAAGACGGCCAAAACGGAGATATTGGAAAAAAAGATAGAAAAACTCAGAAGATTTTACAGGACAGTGCCAATACACTTTTTGTTCAAGGGATTGTGGTCATGGTGATTGGGTATTAGTGGCCAACTGCGTGAGAGGACTGCGTGTTTCATTGGGCGAAGTCGTCGGTGGGGCAAGGCAAAAAGACGTCGAGCATCCAGAAATCGCCCGCACATATTAGTGTACGCATACTCTGTCGAAGCCGCAGGCGCGAGAGGTAGTGTGAATTGCCGGTGGATTCGCCAATAAGTCGCTTTAATCGCATAACAAGCTGAAATCTCAGGCTTCTTGGTATTTCCGAGATGCAAAGAGTGCCATTAGCATCATTCATGACGAAACAAACTGAGAACCACCCCCATTACTGCAGGCTTCAAACCGAGAAGGTACTGGTCGAATAACGTAGTGCCATAATCCCCCCTTTTTTTCTTTTACTGCTCTAACCTTCAAGTTTAACCCGCCAGGAATCGATGTCAAGCCGTAGAATGATTAGCGAACGGAGTAGGCCCACCATAGTGATGAAACTGGCAAGTCCAATAGGCACCACGGCAAACACCGCAATGTGGTAGAAGTCAAAGAATCGGGCTCGATATTGACCCTTTCCATCAATGTTCAGTGTCACAAAATTCTGGCCAATATATAGCACCGTCAATGCGCAACTGATCAAGATCCACGTGTGTAGAGCATAGTTGTAACCTTCCGGGGCAGTGAGAGCAGCGAGAACATACTTTTCCAACACCACCAACATGGAAGACATCGATAGCATGCGGACTATTGCGCCGGTGGTTGAGTATGTCACGATCCATCGCACCATTAGGCCATCGAGAACGGAAAACAGAAGATGACTTGCCACAAGACACCAGACACCAGTGAGAAAGTGCTCCGAAAGCCGAGCAGATGTGATACTGGACAGCGTTTCCAGATCCAGGCTCGAGTAGAAGAACTTGCCCCACGATTTGCTGAGCCCCACAAGAGGCGGTATTAGGCTTATATCTCGGCACGCTGCGAGAAGGAAATGCTGTCTGGCGTTAAGAAACCTTAAACCTAGTCTTTTGAGTGACCGTCGTGCGGTGGCTTCCTGGGTTTGTGTTCCACCTGTTCGACCGGTGGGATTTCGACTCCTGAGGTTGGTGGTAGTGATGATGGCAGGATTTTCATTGGACCGTAGTAGCAAGCGCTCATGCTGTTCTTGAGAAGATTCGTAGGAAGGTATACGTTCGCCAGGATCAAAAAGCTGATGTTGCACGGGCATCAAGTGGGCGGCATCAAAGTCTGGAGGTGACTCCTCCAGAATGCTGGGGAGATCACCTGACACGGACATCGAGTTCTAGTTCTTGGGATGGTGTAGTTGAACTCGAAAACAAAAATTTGCAATTCTGAATCAAGACATGTACTGGACACAAGGATCGGAATGTTGAGGGCCTGGAAATGATCTGTGAGAGATGCGAAGCAGCTATAAACCACATGCCAGACCACCCCCTCAGCAGATAGCCTTTGCGAGAGAAAACGGAGGCTCGCTACTAATGGATGATTTTTTTTATTTATTTTAATCTGGTATTATTTTCAAAAGTCACACTTGTGATTAGATGGCCTCCAACTGCTGGCTGATCTCGTCCAACTCTGCCTTGGCTGCCGAGTGCTTCTCAGACAACTCCTCGTACTTCTTCTCCCACTCATCTTTCTCGGCTTCAAGAGACGCCACCTTGCGCTCCAATTGCTCGGCCTTGACGTCAGTGTCACGCAACTTGGCGGTGGTCTCCTTCAAGTTCTTGTCGGCCTCCTCCAACTCGTCCTCCAACACCTGGTTCTTTTTGGTGTAGTTCTCGTTGGAGGTCTTCAACGAGTGCGACTGGTCGGCGGTTTCCTTGATCTCGGCGATATCGGTTTCCAACTTCTCAACCTGCTCCTCCAACACCTGGTTTTTTCTGGTCAACGCCTGGATCTGGTGCTCCTTATCCATGTTGTCCTGTTCCAATTCCTTGATGCGCTCCGACAACTCGTCGGCCTTCTCCTGCCATTTCTCGGCATCCAACTTTAAGCTGTTAATTTTCTGGGGGGTTAGTATGCTATTGTATAGGGGAAAGGGGTGGCGATCTGTGGTGAGGCACTAAGGGGGCGAATTAGCCGGACAGTGTAAACTAACGAGAAGCGGTCTCCAAACATGTCGCTGGATGTGGATGAGCGTCGAATAAATTGCCCCAACTTCTTCCCAATGATTTAGTCTGCAATTGGTGCAGGGGCTAACATACGTCCTTGAGTTTGTCCATGGTGATCTGGCGCGGTTAGTGGTAGGTTGAGGACAGACAAGGCTATTTTTTCGGGTCCCTGTTGAGTCGCGTAAACAATCGTCACGTGACTAGGTCGGCTAGAAGCGGCGGGTCGGCTGTGTGATAGCAAAGGAGAATTTTAGCGCCTCTTTTGGGCTCGCTTGTTGAGCTGAATTTCGAGCAGTTGCCGGCTGTAATACTGCCCGCCTCGTGCTCAGGTTGAGCCAAGCAACAGGGCCACAATTGCTCTCAGGAGGAAGAAGAAGATGAGGCAGAATTAGCGTAAGCATACTTCGGGTTTTTTTTTGCTACGGATTAAACTTCAATCCTGTCGAAGTCGGATGGCAGACCTTCAAGTGAACCACTTGGGTGTCGTTCGCGCACCAATTCTTCACCACATGGCCAACAAGACAGACCCTACCAAATTCTTGAGCACCATCATCGGTAGCTCGGTGGTGGTCAAACTCCACAATGAAGTCGAGTACAGAGGCAACCTACAGAGCATCGACGGCTATATGAATGTTGTGCTCGACTCTGCAAAGGAATACATCAACGAGGTTGAGAAGAAGTCGTACGGTGACGTGTTTATCCGCGGAAACAACGGTATGTTAATGATTTGAGCCTGTAGCCTGCCGCTATTATTGCCTCTATTTTCGGGATTGCTTCCGGACGCCATTTCACCAAATACTAACCCCAGTGTTGTACATTAGCGAGGACTAGCCGCGAAACACATTTATAGTCAACAGGGAGCCGGAGAATAGAACCCAATAGATCATGTCCACATTTCTGACCGCATCTCTACTTCTGCCGACAACAGCACCTCATTTTTTTGTAATCCCACTTCTTCCTTTCCTCTCGGTATCCTCGCCTGCATACAGCCAGCGAATGAGCGCACGCACTCGTTTCCCGACTACCGAAAAACACTTTCTCACCATCTACTCAGCGCCAATGTCGTTTGTCATCAGAAGACTGTTGTCCACTTTGATCCCTCCAAAGATCGCGTCGGCGAAGGTATGTGATGCTACAATTTAACGCAAATTCTGATTGTCCGCTTGGCCATATTCGTCCGGTGGAATTCAACAAGAACCACCCCAGCTGCCAACTGGCGTTTGTGGTCGCCAACGTGTCCTCATGTGTCCAGAATACACGTGTTTGTTTTCCCCAAATTGAACGCCAGCGGTCCATTCACAATTGGCCTAATTATTGCCCTCCTCCTTCTCCCAATACTAACGTTCAGAACATCGGGTCCAACCCCAACGCCAAACGCATGGCCGACGTGGTTTCCTTCTACAAGAAGTTGCCTTCGGGACCTGCTCCTGCTCCTAAGAAGCCCACCACTCCTTGGGGCAAGTACAAGGCCGCATACTTCGACGGTGAGAACGCTTCTGGCAAGCCCTTGGTTCACTTCGCCGTGTTCATCATCATTGCCGGCTACACCTGGGAGTACCAGGCTCATTTGAAGCACCACAAGCACTAAATAGGAAGATACGATCTAGATGCGGCATGTAGACAGTTTCACCATGTAGGGCTCGACGCTGGAGGAGAAAGCAGAGCGTGAATGCGAATGAAAGCTGGAGTTTTGTTTCGTGTTGCCATTTCGGCAGGGTTGGGAATATCTGGCTCGGAATTTGCTGCGCTGGATTGACAGGCACGTTGGCGTTTGAATCACCAGTGTAGAGAAGCGCCTGAAGCACAGCAGAAGAACAGAAAAGCAGCAGAAAGGAGCGACGCAACAGAAATTCAAATTGCACTGTAGATATAATCAACAGCAAAAGACACCCCCAATCTTGGTTTCGAGGGGCTTTCGTTCTTTATTCCCAGTCGACCCAATCCCGCCGGATCAGATTTGTCTGTCCATATCGTAGGTCACTCCCTTTACGTCCAACTCACCTGCTACATGCCATTTCTCAGAAAATTCGCAATCGAGAAAATACGAACATCCACTGGCGTAATCTGCAGTCGATCCTGTCACTTTTCCTGTCCTGGATCACCATCAATCGAGCACCATTTACACGAATCCGCCGTATTTCCAGATCGTAGCTTTGATCGATCGTGGCCAGAAGAAGGTAAACAAATGCACGTGACCACAATCGTTCTGGCCAGCATAGTTACACATTTCTGTGGAGTCTGCTATTTCGCATGCTGGCGCAGCTCTCACCACCAGCACCGAACCCCTCAGCTTTGCGAGTCTGCGCCATAGGGCCGGCACTCGTCAATTCGGGCGATAATTAGAGATCTCTGTTTCCACCATTTTCTATTTTCCCCCTCCTAAGTCTTTCATTTTTTCTTCACTCCCGCATTCCCTCGTTCGATTCTCATCGCTGCTTGTTTTCCCCATCTTCCTATGCCCGCATCTGCTGGAAAGACCCCTGCCCGAGTAGTGCGCGCTCCCAAAAATTTCCCTCCTACGTTTGTAACACCAGAAACCTCGTCTTTTCCTCCAGAAATAGGCCTTGTTTGTCGTTCGTGCTGGTTTGAGCTGGGCCAATTCTGAATTTACCGTGAATCTGGAATTCTACCTCGAATCTGGCGTTCCTGATTTCCATTCTCCACTGTTCTTGAACCTAGGCAACCACCAGATTTCCCCATATCCCCAGCCAACCTCGACCACAATTCCTCAATTGAAGAGGATCTGAACATAGATTGTGGTACTTTTGTTGATCATACTATCAACAGCTTGCTGATTTCGTGTTTACAAGTCACCCCTCCCCTGGCAATCTTACATCTCCTTTCCCCCAAACATGGATGATTCCAATCTGCATCCAGCCATGCCGCCGTCGCCCATTGTTAATCCCCCACTGACACCTGGTCAGCCCGCTACACCTCGCATGCTTCGCAGTTGGTCTAATTCCGTGCGTTCGTCGAAGAATGAGGTCTCAGAGACCATCCAGCTCGACAATTCGTCGAATTCTGGCGTCCCTCGGCCCGGACAAGAACGGGAGTTGTTGCCTCCGGCGGCACTTACGCCTCCGCCGTTTGTTGAGAAAACACACTCTGGTCTGCTGCTGTCGCATCAACACCGCCAGCAACAGCAACAGCAACAACAACCTTCACCCCCGCAACAACAACAACAACAACAACAACAACAACAACAACAACAAACATCTAGACTGCATCAGCCTCAACAACAGCACCAGCACACTCTGCACACCCAACCCCGTCAGGACGTCAAGAATCTGCATGGCCGCAGCCTGTCTCAGCACCATCTGGACCAGCATCACCAGCAACAGCAGCAATTTCACAGAAAATCCATAGGTGATTGGGATTTTGTGCGCACTATTGGTGCCGGATCCATGGGCAAAGTGAAGTTGGCAAGACACAATGCAACAAACGAGAAATGCGCCGTCAAAATCGTCCCGCGGGCTGCTAAACTCTATCAGAGAGCGCACGCCAACGATGCTCCTATCAAACTGTCCGAAGAAGCGGCCCAGAGACAGAAGGAGTTTGAAAAGGAAATTGCCCGCGACAAGCGGACCATAAGAGAAGGTGCACTTGGACGCTTACTCTTCCATC
This sequence comes from Hermanozyma aechmeae, assembly GCA_030583085.1. Classification (NCBI taxonomy): domain Eukaryota; kingdom Fungi; phylum Ascomycota; class Pichiomycetes; order Serinales; family Metschnikowiaceae; genus Hermanozyma; species Hermanozyma aechmeae. The sequence goes on along the minus strand of JAJMHA010000001.1, from coordinate 867,536 downwards.
CTCACATCTGTAGGCTCTACGAGATGGTGCCCATGACAAATCACTACTACATGCTCTTTGAGTACGTGGAGGGTGGCCAATTACTCGACTACATTGTGTCCCACGGGTCGCTCAACGAAAAGTATGCTCGGAAATTCGCTCGCGGAATTGCCCTGGCCTTGAACTATTGTCACAAGAACAACGTTGTGCATCGAGACTTGAAGATTGAAAACATCATGATCAACCAGAAGGGTGACATCAAAATCATCGACTTTGGTTTGTCGAACCTTTACATGCCGAAGAGTCTTCTTAAAACCTACTGCGGGTCTCTCTATTTCGCCGCTCCTGAGCTATTGAGCGCCAAACCGTACGTTGGACCCGAGGTTGATGTCTGGTCTTTTGGTGTGGTTCTTTACGTGCTTGTGTGTGGAAAGGTGCCATTTGACGACCCTGTTGTCTCAACATTGCATGACAAAATCAAAAAGGGACATGTGGAGTACCCATCATTTTTATCAAAGGAGTGTGTTTCTCTTCTTCAGCGCATGCTCGTTGTTGATCCATTACACCGTGCAACCTTAGAGGAAGTCATTCAGCATCCATGGATGAACCGAGGCTATGACAGTGTTGTGTCATCCTACATGCCTCGCCGAGCACCCTTATCGTTGCCATTAGATCCAGACATCATACTGACCATCTCTTCCTTGGATTTGGGTTCGGTCTCGGCGATCACTGAGGAGCTCAATCAGATTGTTGGCAGCCGTGAATACCAGTATGCTTCTGATGCCTGGTCGCACGCTGGCGATGCTCACCATGGTGTACCTGACCCTACAGGTGGCTTCCATCCCCTCATCTCCATATATTACCTCGTAGATGAGATGCGCAAGCGCAGAAAAGCGAAGGAGGACGCCTTGAGAACTCATTCTCGCCAGACAACATCTGAACAAGCTCACTCTCGGCCAATTGACCAACAGCTTCCCAGATTGCCAAGTGGTTCGCAGCAACTGCTTGGATCACAGAAGCCCGCACCAGAAACCTCTCCGGGTCGCCCAGAAAGCAGAAATGCCCTGGGACATGTGCCGCCACCACCCCCTCCATCGATTCCTACGCTCAGGTTCCCCGAGCAAGTTCACGCACTGCCGCATGCCAGCGAGAAATTATCGCTTGCTCGTGATCAGGATACAGTGATAAGGAGTCCCTCTGTTGGATCTCCAACTCCTCGGGTTTCGCCCGCGCCAGAAACGTTGGATCCCAACGGTGGCAAGGCTTCGACGTTCAATTCGATCTTTCGCAAGTTGTCGACCAAGTCGAAGGGCGGCAGTCCTTCTCCAACAAGAAACGGTTCGTCTCATCTTACTGATCACCTCAGCAATGGCCCCCTCCCTGACCTCGGAGCACAATCACCAAGAAAAAGTTCAACACCCAGGCTTTCTCCTCAATCTTCTGTCAAATCCAACAGAGCAGATCCATTGGTTCGTCGCGGTGTCAGTATGAAGGTTACGGCAAAGGAGAAATCAAGCAGCTCCACTGTCAATTTGGCCAAAGACTTGCAGAAACAGAGGATTGGGAACACTGGCGAGTCTTCGGCTACTCCAGCCCATCCCAGAACACACACACGCACGCCATCTGCATCTAATAGCAAGCCCCACGGATTTACACCCGTGGAGTACTTGCCTCCATTGCCCAATATTATTACTACTCCTGTGGATCGCACTCCTAGCGCTAAAAAGCAGGGTCCACCAGCAGCAGAAAAGCGGCGCTTCCATCCTACAGCTAGGGCGAAGTCAGTCGGGGGACATTCCAGAAGAGATCCCACGTATCAAAAGAATCCAGACTATCATCCAGCATTGCCAAACAACATGGCGTACCAGAACAGTGACGAAAAGGTGGATGCTGCTCATAGAGAAGAGGAATCAAACTTTGATGACGTCAAGTTAGACGTGATGAGAGAAATCCCACCTGCTTTAACAGAGGAGCAGATTATCGAGCAGTTCAACAATGCCAAGCGCAACAGCATGCCTTCGATTGAGTACCCAAGAACGTCCTTCTTGAAGGGCTTTTTCAGCGTCCAGACAACGTCTACAAAGCCATTGCCAGTTATCCGGTACAACATTATTTGCGTGTTGTCCAAACTCGGCGTGAAGTTCCAGGAGGTAAAGGGAGGGTTCGTGTGCGTACACTCGGCATCAGTGGAGTTCGCTGATGCTAAAGAAGAACTGATCACGGATTTAAACACAATTATTGACGAGTACAATGGTGATGACGATAATAGCGAGGAAAGGAAACTCTACGGCGATGCTTTCAAATCGTCTTCGGATTCGATTTCAGGCAAAGCAGAGGGGTTGAAGACTCCTGAGCCAGAATATATGCTCCGGTCTCCTCAGCAACAAAGCAAAGGAGTGACGAGACAGCCATCGTTGCATTTGAATACAAATGTTGCCACGCCAACACAAAAGGGCCACCGCTCATCCAATTCAATGAGCTCAGGTCATCGTCGCAAGTTCTCCTTCGGTCAGTCTCTTTTGAGCACTTACCGCAAGAAAAATGGATCACAGACTCTCATGCCCCCCAACACACCGGCGGCAGCTAGACTTAATAAGCTGCTTCTTGGAGCGGTTGAGCTTGATGACGACAATCTCGACGATGAGACTCGGGCACAGCTCAGTCAAATTGGAGACGACGATTCCGTCGACTCTTTGAGCGGGATCATGATTGGAGGTGGCAGTGACATGCTTGATTCGTCCAGAATCGAACATCGCGCAAGAGCACGCTCTCACAGCACCGCCTCTGGTGGCGACCATGAGGAGGTAGATGGGGGAGTCCATGGCAGAAGACTGCCGCTCAAGTTCGAGATCAACATCGTAAAGTTGCTATTCAGTGGGTTTTACGGTGTTCAGTTCAAGAAAACCTTGGGAAACACATGGAACTACAAGACTTTAGCGAGTCAGATCTTGCGCGAGGTTAATCTTTAGGTGAAAGTTTACCGTCCCAATGTCTAGATATTTCGATGTCTCGAAGCATCGCAGACAAATCGTGGCTTAAGTGTGCGTCACACACCTTGGAGCCAGATATGTTATTAGCCAAAATTCCATAGTTGTCCGCATGATTTCAATTGCGCCAACCCGGAGTTTCCCGTAAGTGGAGAATGAAGGGATACCCCAGAACTTGCAAATGAGCACGGGCTGCGCGGAGGCAGCCCTTAATACAGGCGTAAACCCGATTAATGCATGGCAGTTCACGTACCCCAGATTCAGTAGCCGCTCTCGCGTTATCTAAAACAAGAGAGATTTAAAAGCCTCTGCGCGCTAATTCTCGAATTCCGATGTGGGCAAACCGCAAGCAAAATGACGGGAATGCAAAGCTTGTCTAAGCTGACGTCAGCTCCGTAACTGGACCAAACTTTCTTTTTTCGTCAGGGCCCGTCAACCGCATTTGCGCGGATAATGCTGGCTTGGGCTGGAGATGTTTCCGATAATGTCCTTCAAATTCCCCGCATTCCATTGTTTATTCCTCCCGACAATGGCAGAGTCGTTCTTCGGTCTACAATAAGGGGTGCCTAGTTATCGTTCATTCTCTGGAATGGTCCTCCTTGTAATCTCTACGTGTTTTTTTTTTGTTCGCCAAGACCCTGTCTTATCAAACCGCCTCCTCATCCTCCTCATCCTCCTCTCGATCTTTGCGGTTGCTCAAACGTTCCCCTCTTGAGAGTCCGTCCGTGTAATCCACGGCTAAAGCCAGGGCTCGAGTGCGGCGGGAACGGCGTGAGAGTTCGAGTTGCGAATTGAGCAAAGCAGCCTTTTTGCGTTCTTCGATTTCCTCTCCGCGCTGGCGCTCCTTGGCTTCCAACCGTGTCGATTTCTTTCTAGTGGCCATGAGACGATTGAGTTTGACTTCTTTGCGACGAGACGACAAGACTCTTCTTTTGCGAATCTCAGTCGAGAAGACGTGGGAGACAGCGTCGCGTTTCTGGATTACGCTCAACATGGCTCGGGACTTTTTCAGCAGTCGGCTTTGTTGGAGTTCTTGGACAAACTTGTTTAGTCCGTAGATGTCTTTGTAAACGAGGTCGTATTTGACGTTCTTGACGTCAAACTCCTCAGGATCATAATGTTCGCTTGGGTCCCGTGGGGCCGCTTTGCGTTGTTTTGGCACCTGTAAAGCGTTGTAGTGCACCACTCGTTTGTAGAGAGCGGTGCCGTCGAAAAGTAAAAGAAAGTCTTCCGATTTGCCTGAATCTCTTACGCTGTGTTGAAACAACTGTCGCGCTCGGAGCATATCGCCAGTCAAGTTGTTTCTCTCTACGTAGTCTCTGAAATCTGACACCTTCGACGCGTGCGTCATCAAGATGAAAAGAATCTCGATTTTTTCGTCCATGTAGAGCTCGTCAAACCGCGGGTACGGTGAGTGGTCAAAGTCTTCTTTGTCCAAGTCGTCCTCGTTGTCAGGTCCGTCTAGAGGCGTATTGGAGCCGAAAATCACCCGGAAAACCGCCTCAAACAGCCCAAGCTCCGTCACTTTCTTCCCATGGACTTTGCTCAATAATGCCAACCGCGCCTTGTTTACCACCAACGCCATATCGTCCACTGGGGGCGGGTACACCAAGTTCAAGAGTTCGATCTCAAACAAATCCACATCAAACTCTTCCAGCGCAAGTTTGATGTAGCCTCGGCACTGGTACATCCAGCTGATAACGTAGATGTAGGAGTACTCGTTTCTAAGGTTTCGCCACCGTTTGTCCTTTGGGTTTTGCTGTCGAAGTTCATCTAGAGTCGAATCGTTGGCAAGCGTGACAGGCTGCAAGCGAGCAAGGTCGGCGATCTCCGAGTCATTGCCAATCTTGAGTGAGTATGCAGGATGATCTGTTGTCTCGGGCGTGGGCAGCATGCTGGCAGGCATTGGAGTTGGTGGATTTGTAGATGGTGGTCGCGTGTGAGATGTGAAGCCCGCACGACGTGGCCGGAAAAGATTTGGAAGACGCTAAAATAGCAATGTTAGAGAATTACACCCTGGTTATCGGAATCTTGGTTTTTCAAGACGGCGACTTGTGATGGATGCTGTTTTTTTGGTTGCGAAAGGTTAGTGGAGTGGACGTGCGCGGGATCCCTCTCTCTCTCTCTCTCTCTCTCTCTCTCTCTCGCCCTCTCTACATCGCTCATTTCACATATGTCTCATTCCTAGCGTAATAAATATATCAATCCCGGACGTAGCTAGCGCCCCGGCTTCTATCATCTTCGTTCGCGCTCACGCGTTCTCCAACAAACGACGCAATTGCTCGTTTCTTCCTCTGATCTTGATGATCTCTCCGGAAATCTTGAGTAACGCTGTGTGCTTCAGCAAGTTGGGCAACCCATCTTTGATTTGTTTTCTCTTGGACTTCTTTTTCGACGACGTCATTGCAGACGCAGAAACCAAATCGTTCCGATAGTCCTCCACGTTGGTGATGAGCCGAAGACACCTCTCGTACGCTTGCTTGCACAAAAGACGACGTCTCTGCTCGGAATGCAGATGGTTCAATCTCTTCTGTTCAAGCGTAAGCAAAGGCTTGGTCAGTTTCCGTCTCTTTCTGGCCGAAGGCGACATGTCGTCGTCATCGTCCTCTTCGTCGGAAGAAAGTTCTCTCTTGACGGACACCGACGCTCCCACAGCAGATGCATGCAAGTCATGCTTCTTGGCTGCCGACAGTTGCCTGGAATCGACGGGCGTAGGGAGCTGCGACGCATAAGCAGACGCAGCAGCAGCCGCAGCAGCACTATGTCCATGGCCTGCCAACCCAGAAGGCACAGCACTCATTCCCGGCACCGGAGGATGCTTGAAAGCATCCATGATTTCACGCTTGATCCACTCGGGATCACGCTGTGGGGTTTGTGGCTTGCTCTGCTCCATGGGCATCGTGTGCAAATTGAACATGTGCGATTTTTCACGGTGGCCCCCAGGCTGCTGGTAGAGGTCCAATGGGTTGGTCAGTGACAGAGTGGCCAAGTTGTCAAGGAACTTCTCAAGCGCGTCGCTCTCCGTGTTGGAGAAAAACTGGTCCATTTCATCTGCATCTTCAAAATACACCTGCTGGTTGAGGTGAGGATGTTGAGCAGGATGATGTTGGGGCAGCGCAGCCAACCACGCCTCCATTTGCGGAGTGTTGGCAATCTGCGCATGGGTGAGATTAGGCATTAGAGGATTAATGTGGCCCATGGGTGACTGCCCGGAGGGGAGGCTTGTTGGAGGCACATGGTGCTGAGATGGCTGGACCTGTTGCTCCAAAAGCCCTTGGTGTGGGTGTTGTTGGTTGTGTTGATTTTGCTCCGTTTGTGGGCGGTCATTCTGGTGCTGGTTTCGCGAAGAAGCCTGTTGTTGTTGCTGCTGGTGCTGTGGTTGTTGCTGCTGTGGTTGCTGTTGTGGTGGTGCTGGTGCTGGTGCTGGTGGTTGTTGGTGCTGCAGTGAGTGTTGCTGAGAAGCATGGAGTGGGAAATTTTGCTGCTGAGCCCTCTCAAGCTGCGCCATTTCCAGGGCCATGTTTTTCTGCTGCATTTGTGTATACATCAGAAACGCCTGCTCGAAATTCATGTCCATGGTGACCATATCAAGGTTGAAGATATCTTCATCGTCGGTGAGCACGTAAGAAGGCGTGCGAGCAAACTTTCTTCCGGGGCTATCTGCCATGTTCTGATTGTCGAAATTGTTTTTGTTGTGGAGATTTATGTTAAGACTCGTGGGCGCTATTCCCCTGGTGGCAGTGGCTGTGAATGACATGGTGGTTGTGGTGGTAATTTTGGTTGGGAAATATTTCACGTGCGACTTTCAATTGGGGGCCTGTGTCAAAAAGGCGGAAATCGGCAGGTAAGGAATGGAACAAGGAAAAAAAAAATAGATTTTGCGCCCGATTCGTAGCAGAATTAAAAGGAAGAACGAGAACGATCACAGTCAGCACTTAGGGTTTGGTTATTGATGGTGGGTTTGTCACGGTGCGCGCTCCGAAGGATGAGATTAGGGTTTATATATAAGACCCTGGCTCAGAAGGTTTCCCACTTAGCGTTTGTCGGCAAGAAATGTCCGGAAAAAGAAAGTCTGGGGGAATCCTGTATGCCGGTTTCGCGCCCTCTGCGAGTGACGGGGCTGCGTTGCAGGCCAACGCGCTTCGTGTGCAGTCCGGAAGCTTTGGGGCATACACGCAACTTGCGCGTCGCTGGCACCACACCGAGTGCGGATCCACCGCGAACACGAAAAACTGGGATTTCTAAACGTCCAGCGATATCGTGTTAGCCGGTTTACTCAGTCCGTCACTCCAGACTTTTTTCCGAGCCGCCTTATTCGCTGGAGCAGTCTGCACACCTGCCGAGGATGATCTGCGGAGACCGCTAGCGACAACTGCGTGATCCGGGCTAGAACCTGCGCACAGCGCCTCCAGATGGCTTCCACCCCTCAATTATTTCCCGAAAAGGCAATTGGAGTGCAGGCTATATGCAAGATACGGACCTGGTCCGCCGTTCTTCCATGTAGGTTTGCGCGGAGACACGCATTTGCGCCTATGTGCGATCCCGGGCTTGCGCCACGTATTCTTTTTGAGCAGTTCCTCCACCGTACCTCGAACTCTCAAGCAACCTTGCGGCCAATGAGGATGAGACAAATCCGAACTTTAACTTTTGAATCGGCACCAAAACGCAACTAGGGCAGCAAATCTACTCGGCGATGCAATGGGTGTACTCTTCAGGAATTTGGTCTGGGCCATTTTTTTTTTCTAAACTCAGTAAGTGTCTATTAACCAGCGGCCCCATCCCTCCACTCGCATCTACACAACTCCGTAATTTTTTTTAGAAGAAGATGTTGCTTGCAGACTTCCGTGCAGAATTCGTCGCCTTGCATCCCTATTCGCCAGTGACACCACGATTCTGCCCGAATCGCACAGGTCATCTCCTCTCTGCGCGCGGCTCATCACGTCACTATCTCCTTGTGCGCACACTGCGGGCTTGACTAGTCATCGGTGGATTGATGGCCTAATCGGGGCATGAGCCATATCCGGCAATCACGATGATTTCGCAATCAAAAGTCTAGCAAGCATTATTGCTTTCCGAGAATCTGAATGAGTCTCTCTTGGTAATCACATATCAGAATCGTGCTATTTTCCTAGCCGTGCTCTCTACCCACTTTCCCATTCTTTCCCGCTCACTACCGGGAGGTGCCTGTAATAGACATGTAGAAGTCACGTAAATGCAAAAGGTGGGGGCCATTATCTAACGCGGGGTACCCAATTTCAGTATTGCAATTCACTTCGGCGACCCCAGTTCTTAATAGTTCCCCTGTTTTGGCGTATTTTGACTCAAGCTTCGTGGCTGATTTAGTGCCTTGACAAGATCTAAAAGCTACTTCGGTGAACACCTCATACGAGTTGCAAGAAGCCCAGCTCTTCTACTGCCAAATGCCATATCTATCAATGAACCTCGAAATGCCACTTAAATACAACGCCAACGTAGTGTAGAGTCCTGCTCTGACTCGAAGCCAACTAAGACCATGGCGATCTATAATTTAATTCTTTTTTTATATTTTTCTTTCTTTTCTAGCCTTTTTTGCACTGCCTTGATGTTGATGTCCATTGTCCTGCAAGATTAAAGATTTGTACGACACTCTGTACGTCTTCTCTATTCATTGAATGACCCGAGGTCGACAAAACTGTAGTGCTAGCTTCTCTCGGCCACTATTCCTTGACGGTATTGATTTCGATTGTCGTCCGATTGTCGTCGACGCCAGGAATGTCTCAGGGACGATTATTGGCCACCGGGCCCAAAGCAGGCGATGCAACAATATGAAAACTTTAAAACTTTAGATTCAAGACGCCCGCCCTATTGCCTCTCAATTCTCGTCATCGTCTTTGTGGGCCTCGCAAAAGCGGCGGAGTGGAACAAAGTCGTGGACTAAAAAGTGGTTGAGAATATACTCACTTACAACCAACTTGAAGTTTGCAAGATACAAGAAACTGACTTCAAACTTGCCGAGATCCTTGGGCGCAACTCCGCCCACCATGGCGAAGCTCAGTTGCTTCTGGTAGATGTCTTCAAGCTTCTTGGTCAGGCATCGTATCAGCGCCAAAATCAACCGGTAAACGTTGACTGTTGAAATGGGAACGACGTCCAATAGCACACACAACTTGAATAGCATGTAGGCGCAATGGATGTAGACCAGCACCGAAACCGACGGACTGTACTTGTTGATACGGAGAAGAAATTCATCGATGCTAATCGGGGGAACTTTGGCAAGCGCAAACGACCTCACCAAAAGCTCAGCTTGCGATTTCACCTTTGGCGCCATGTGGTACGCTACTTCCTTCTTCAAGCGACTATTGCTGTGGGTTGTGATCGGGTCGGCCACCATATCCAACAGCGTGGTCTGCACAAGCAGCTCGCACAGAATGAATGCAGCCTCGTTATCCAGAGGAATACTGATATCCAGAACTGACTCGGTGGCCGGCGTGAGGTTGATTTCATCGTCACTGAGCGATCCTACACTAGGCTTTCGAGCGGGCTCTATTTTGACTGGCAACGGCAAATCGTCGTCGTGAAAATTCCGAGAGCTCAGGGGTAGCTTCTCGGCCTCAAGCTGCATCTGTTCTAGTTCAATCCCGTACTCTGCCAAATGCTGTTCTCTGAATTTCTTCAAGAGCAGCTTGTTTTGACTCAAACGAATGAGATCATGGAGAACCGAGGCTAGAATGGACATGGAGTGGAAAATATGAAGTTTGTTGATGTTCTTGATGTCGTTTTCGAGGTCGAACACGAGCTCGTCGATGTTGACCTCCTCTAGCAGGCCGGGGTCGTCGACGAACGTCTCCTGGGGACGTTTGAGGGGAATATCCGAGACGTACTTATTGGTGTACATGGATGTCATTGCAAAATATCGCGAATTGGGCTGGTGCTAGTTAGGATGCTGTCTGGATGTTCGTGACGATTGCGTGGTGACAGGGTCCGTATGCCGGATGGAAGAGGCGTACCCCAGGAATCGTTGCCACGCCACACGGGATGAATGAAACAATAGAAATTCTTATAGTTGGTCGGAATTCGTATATCCTAAAGTGCAAAATTTAATGCTATGCTAGTGGCGTCTCTTGGAGGGAGGGCCCAGGTTCTCCGGCTTTCTCTTGCGAGATTCTTTGGAAAAGTACTCTTTCTTGCGTGCCGATTCTTTCTCTTTCCGCACCTCCTCCTTTTTGGCGAGGTCCTTGAGTCTTTCCTGGAATTTCTCGTTCTTCTTGGCCTTGCGCTTGGAGTCCTTCTCGTTTTTGAGAGTGTTGATCTTGACCATCAAGTCCCGCAACTTCTTCTCCTCGCCATCGGCGACCACCGCGCGTCTCTTCAAGTAAGTGTCTTTATTCTCAGGTTTTCTTTGCCGGAGCTGGGACTTGAATGGCAAGTTGGCCTGGATCAGACGAGGCACCTTCAACGTATTGAACTTGCGCTCTTGTCTCTCGATTTTCTTGTAGGCGCTGTCAGCTTGCATTGGTGTTGCAAGATTTTCAGCAGCTCTCACTTGTCCGGTGAGTCTCATACCCTTCCAGTCCGAGTGCTCACTGAGCAACAACGACGTCACAGGATTGTAAAACTCCTTGACCTTAACAGGGTACCATGTTTTGAGGAAAATGGTGTCAGACATGAGAATCTTGTCCTCAAAAGTTGCACGGAAGTAGCCCTCGGGTTTGGTCAATGCCCGCTTGATTTCGCCTCGGATGCCAGACACAGTTCGGATGGCTGCGCCCTCGAATTTCGCCACCTCAAGCGAGTTGGTGAACATATCCTTGATAAACGCTGTGTTGCGGAAGATCTTATATGGGTGGCCCACCAACTTGAGCTTCTTGACGATTTCCACCGACGAGTTCAAATCCTCCACCACTCCGGTTGCGGCAACTCGGAAAGATCCCGTGGTTGAACTCTGGTCAACAAGGTTGAATCCGAGGAATGTCGTATTGGGTGCGACCAATGGTCCGTAGAAGGATGCAAAGCAGTACGCATGCTCCGGAGTGTACTTGAGCATTCTGTTTCTGGTTCGAGAATCCGACGTCGTGTAGATAGGAATGGTCTGGAATCGGCGCCAACCCAACGAAAGAATAAGCGGATCCTGAGTCTTGAGGATCTTCTTGTGCCAACGATGTCTTCTGATTCTGGCGTTCATGATGCCAAATCTCAGTTCTGTGGGTAAAAGGCCTCCAAGCACGATCGGGTATTCTGGGTTGAGATTGTCAATGAACTCGCAAGGAAGCTTCTCAAACACAATCTTCACGTACGCACCGGCCCGGTACCCCTCCAACTTGATTCTGGTCTCTGGGTCCATTTCTTCGTATTCAGCCTTGTTGATTTCGAGCTGCTTAGCCATTTTGTTCTTCTGAAACTCGTACCAAGTGTCGGCCTCGGTGTCTCCCTCCGGATCGTCGGCGCCGAACTCGCGGTCTTCTTCTTCCTCGAATTGCATTTTAAGCTTGGCCTTCTTGGCTGCGTTCAATTCTCTCTTCTGTTCAACGGTGAGGTTCTCGTCGGAGGCGGTATCCTTTACCTCTTCGGCTTCGAAGTCTGCAAAATCCAGCTCGTCGTCATCTTCCTGAACATCCTGGGGCTGGTCCTCGGATCCACCGTCTTCGTTTTCGAGGTCCTCGAAATCGCCGTAGAGCTCCTCATCGGCATCGCCCTCTTCGTTTTCTTCGCCATCTCCATTCTCATCGTTGAGCTTTGGCGCCACAAGCAAGCGGTCTTTCAAGATTTGGTACCCATTCTCATACTCATCGTCGCTGTTTTCCGTGAACCGGGCACGGAGAGCATCAATATCAGGGAAGCTGGGAATGAAAGTGTCCAAATCCTCATACACCTTGGTGGTGTCTTTCTTTCTGAAGAGGTCGTCCTCGTCGTCCTCGATGTTCTCCTCCTCCTCGTTGTCATCATCATCTTCCTGTCTCCAGCGCTTGATCACCTCCGCAGGCTCAATGTTCTCGAGATAGAGAATTTTGTTGAGATCCCAGCGCCTTTGGCCGGAACCCTGGAGCTTGGCTGCCATACCAACGTAGTCAGTCTCTTCATCAGAAGAAAGCGATGAGTCTTCGGCATACTGCAACTTCTCGTTCAGAGCACCACCGAAGTCGATCTCAACTGTTCTGGGCTCACTCTCTTCATAGTCTTCTTCGCCCTCTGACAAATCGTCAAATTCTGTATCTTCTGCAACCGACTTGCCGTACACTCTTGGCGTTCTCATGGCCGAACGTCCTGAGTCAGCAACGACAGAGTGTTCATCGTCCTCACTGCTCTCATCGTCCTCTTCAATATCCTCAACTTCCTCTATTTTCTCGGAGTTAGAAAACAACTGAAGCCCGGGGCCGGAAGCAAACCGCTCCACAAAAGTCTGGTCAGCACCTTGCAAATTCGTCACCAACTTCTCGCCTTCACCTTGTTCTTCGCCTTGCAAGAATGCTTGCTTTTCTCCCACATCAATGTACACGGCGTCCTTATCGATAAGAACTCCGCCAACATCCGACATTGGCGCGTAGATGATTTTCTGCTTGTCTTCGAGTCTCTTTCTACGGCGCCGACGAGTGGGTGCAATTTCTTCACCTGCCTCTGCTGCTGCCTTGGCCTGTTCTCTTTCAATTTCGTCGAGTTTCTGCTCGAAGTAGGGGGTAGGACAAGGATCTGGCAACTTCTCAATCATAGCAACAGTGTGATCGCCAACACCGGCAATGTGGATTCTAGCGTCCTCGGCTGGCAACGGCGTGCCGTGCAAGTACCCGTAAATGGCAACTTTACGGTCACATTTGGGGTTTTCGGCGATATTTTGGGGATGGGTAAGATCGGTCACTCGGTCAGCGAGAAGGTACGGATGCTCGTTTCTCCACTTCAACGGGCGGAACTTCATCACGGATATGAATCGACAAAGATTAAGAATTTCACGGTCAGGGTACCGGCCGTTCAACACACCACTCAAGTAGAAGAGTTTTGCACCCTGATACACTTCGGTCCAGAACCGGTGTTTCAAGCGCTTTTTTGATGTTCTAAGGGTGCTCTGACTTTTGAAAAGATCTAGATGTGTCGCCACTCCGAGCACTCGAGGCATACCGTGGTGCTGAGCCACATTGAGAAACTCCATGGTCTCCATCTCGAGACCGAAATTTCCATCCATCAACATCAACACAAGGTCGGCGATTTTCGCCGCGTCAATCATAGAGTTGAGGTCGTTATTCACCTCCATGAACGTGAGTCTTCGTCTTTTGCCACTCACCACGGTAATGGGACCCTTGACTTCGGTCAAGTTGCTCTTGGCGAACTTCTTCACGAGCGATTTTATAAGCGTGGTCTTACCAGTTCCTGGCGGACCCACTACTGCAACAATCACCGGTGGTGGGTCTTCGTCCGGGGTTCTATTCACCATGGGCACATGGAGCTTCTTCTCATTGACATCTGAGGTTCTTTGGGCCTGTCTTGCCAATTTTCCAGGCGCAGACACGGCGAAAGCTTTAGCATTGTGGCCGTTAGCATGAAGCTTCTTTTTGGCCGTATTTTTTTTGCTGTCGCCCGCTCGATGGGGCTTGTTCAGCTGTTTTGAATCCATGAGATGGAGTTCAGTTAGGCATCGGATTTTTTGGCGGGGCCTGTGCAGGAGAGCAGAGCCAGGACCGAAACAGAAATAGCTGGCAAAATTACGAAAGGAGAGTTGAGGATTTACACGACGATTTGATGTAATTTGATGTTTGTACGTATTTTACTTGCTCTTGTTGTCCTAGGCAGAATGTGTGGTTATCTGCTACTTCCGTGATGCTCATCGCATGCGATGCGGTGCGACATGTTCGGGTCAGATAGATCAGTAAGTGAGAAGGTGGCTAATTCTAAAGAAATTTCTCTCCAAGACATAAGTCACCCAATTTCAGTCTGTGTGGAGGTAGCTAATGGTAATGTCAATTTCACCGCATTCGATACTCTTGGATCCATTCTACAATTGCCACGTCTCGCTTGACTTCTACTCGTAAATAACATTCGTTTGTAACCATTGTTTTCCTTTTAATGTTCCCCCTGTGCTTTTTGAATCACACAAATCCCTCAGGGTTCGTTGGATTCGTGGTCGAGTAATTCGAAAAGGCAGACTCGCTCATCACGGACGCCTTGTGCTTATGCGTTAACGCATCATCTTCCTTCAATGTATCGCTCATGCGTTGCACATGAGTATCACTGTTCTTGTTCGCAGACTGCGATTTGATCGACAAACCACGCTGAAGCTTATCCTTGAGCTTCTCACCGACAGTTTTGTTTGGAGTGAACTCCTTCTCAGAACTGACCTCATCGTGCAGCTTAAACTCAAAATCGTCATTGTCGACATTGGGCGAGGGCGGCAATGATCCAGCCAGTCTCTCGCTACGTGACGATCCAGAATGTTGAAGATTGGTGAGCTTGTACATCTCATCCTCCCAGTTTTCTTGATGATCCTGAGCAGCCACACCTAACGCAAGAAGCTCATTCTTCGATTGAGTCAGATTATTGACGTTCTTTTCCGATGCCTTGTGTTTGAGGGAAGACTTCCTCTGGAAAGACGTCCTGTCATCCTTGGCAGGAGCAAATCTAGCATCTGGGTTCTTCGACAAGATGGCATATGCCACGAACACGAAGATCATTATGAGCAACAAGAGCGAAAATGCTGCGTTCAAAATGAAAAACACCCAGCCCATAATTGAGGCCACTTGCGCAGGCTGTCCAAAAACATCCGAGAAGAAGATGTACAAGAACGAGTTCACTGTTATAACAATCGCCACGCAGTAGTTGAGGATGTTGGTGAACTTATTGAGGTAAGGCTTCAGGATGAAAAGGTAAATCATGAAGCCAAGGTCGACGACAAAAAGCACGATAGTAGATACTTTACCTGAACCCTGACACAAGGCAATGAAGACGCCCTTCACGAAATTGTAGCACACAATCACTGCACCGAACCAGTATTTTTCCGCATGGAACATGGTGTAGCAGAAGCCGAGTTTCTGCAAAACCTTGGTGTCTCCGTACAACACGGCGGCTGGATTGTTGTACTTGCGTTTGGACTTTTGGCCAATTCTCCACGTAGACCAGATCGAGTAGGCAATAATTCCCACCGACATGAGAAGGCACAATACCGCAAGCACCACTACCGCGGGAGAATCCACCACGGTGAACTCCCACAACGAGAAAATAACGAGTTGAGCGAACCCGATGGAAAGGTATCTCAACAACGAGCCTTTCAAGATGGTGCGGAATGACACACGGAAGTGGTTCATGGTGTTGGGGTTGACTTTTTTGAAACGCACCAAGATCTCCACCACCTGCTTGATGAAAACGAGAATGACAACCATCAAGAAGCCCACGACAACGAAAAATGTGAACCCGGTCACCACAATCGACGAAGGCTCAATGTGAGAGTTGAAGCCGATCCGCTTAATTCCTCTGAGCACAATCAAGTTCTGGTTCGAGTTCAACGAGAAATCGAGAGACCGTTTATGGCCAGGGAGGATCTTGCCATCGTTGACAGCAAAGTCGTGCATGCCTTTCAAAATTCCCATAGCTCTCTGCACCAAAATCTGACGACTAGTGCCCTTAAAGAATGTGTCTGGAGTACCTCCAGTACTCTGGACGTACCAGCGGAAGATCTTCTGCATGAACTCGACACGGATAAGTCCCATCGACCAGGCCAAATTTTCAGCCCACGAAGAAGCAATTGGAGGCACCCGCTCGACGGATTGCATCGAGACAATCACCACAGATTGGAAATACAAGAATAACGAAACAACGTTGGTAGAAACGTGAGAGGCGGCGTTGGAGTTTCCGAACGTCGACAAAATCGCAGCAATCAAGAGGCCGAGACCAGCAATGCACGCTGTAGCCCACTTGATTCCGACCTGCGCAACTGTCTTCTTGTTCGAGAAGGAACTCTGGAGACAAGACAATCGAGCTCCGGTAGTGGTGTCGTAAACGTCAACTTTGACAACTGCATCAATGTCTGGAACCAAGTAAGCGATTCCTGGAATCTGCCTGGTGTATGTTTCGGAAATGTACTCGATAGAGTCGATCTGCATCGATCCAGGATACATGGGACAAAACTGCTTCCAGCCTAGCGTACACATGTCAACATTGCGATCAATAATCACAAATCCGTAGGCATAGATTTGCACATGTGCAGTGATGTTGGCCGCGATCTCTGAGGACAAGTCGAGGTTGTACCTGATGGATCTGTCATCGGGATTGAACGTCACATTGAAGTAGGTTGGCGAAATCTGCGAGTTTTCCATACATGTAACAAGTGACGTGGCCGTAAGTGAGCGCTTCGCAAGGGCTGGTGCTAAAAGGATCAAAAAGAATACAAAAGCATTCATGGTGTGTTTGCGATAAGGGGAGTGTGGACTCACTGAGAAATGGCACGGGATGAAGACGAAATTTGAATGGAGGAAGCGAGAGAAATCAAAGTTCAACTCGAAATACAGCGGGATGCTTTCAGAGGTGACACGCCTCTGGGTCTGAGTTTTTCAGAAAGTGAAACGAATGATAAACAAAGTGGTATTCTAAGAATAAGAAGTCGGGAAGAAAAAAAGCATTGGGGCTCGGCCGTAGCTGCGGCTATGTGCACGTCCAGCATGATCCCGATCCACTGGCGCATTGCTTTGGCGGCCGATTTGCGGTACCTCAAAGTTGATGCCCAATTTCGATATTGACGCCTTCAATGTTTTGAATCGCCGGGTTTTTGCTTGGCGCCGGTCCCATTGTCTTATTAATCGTTCTAAGTGTGTCCTGTATATAGGTGATCCGCACTTCTCATCCGCGCCGCACGAGGCCGAACCGTGGCCGAGGATTACGTCAAAGTGAAATAAAAATGAATCGCAATATCTAGAGAGGCTCGGGGTATAATACGAGTTGGGAAAGGAAGCTTCAAAACTCGTTTTCTGACTAATGCCCGCCGCGCGGCCAAGCGCGTCTGGCGTATATATGAGCCGCAGGCGTGTATTCAAAACATGGCGCTTCATCAAAACATAGACAAACACCGCGTGTCTCACAAATGATATTCTTGCAAGCGCGCTTGTTCCACCTTAACTAAAAGTTCGTTGCCCCACACGTGACGAATCACGTCCCAGAATTCCCTGGCGTACACGAGGCGAACCCCGTATTTTTCGTAGAAGTAATCCTCGGGCGCCGAGTTCTTGAAGTGGTCGGCTGAATTGTCCTCTAACAACTCATTCAAAACTTCCGGCTGGTTAAGCTTTTTGACGTACTCTTCGAGGATGTCTCTCCGGTTGGCACGAGGAACAATGATCTTGTTCACGTGATGGGTCAAATGGGCTCCAAGCATCTTCTCCTTGAGTCCGCCGATGGGCAAAACTCGACCGCGGAGCGTAATTTCACCCGTCATCGCAATTGTTGATGGTACCGGTTTCTCTAACAAGAGAGAAAGAAATGAGAGGGCCATGGTGATACCTGCTGAAGGTCCGTCTTTCGAGACGGCTCCAGCTGGCACGTGCATGTGGATCTCAAGTCCCTTGAGTCTGTCGAGAAGGGCGTCTGTGTCTTCCAAGTTGAGGATGTGTTTGCTGAGTGTATTCCTGATGAAGGTGAGGCCAATCTTTGCACTCTCCATGAGCACCTCACCAAGACGACCCGTCATGTTCAACGACATGCCTTTCTCTGACGTAATACCAATACTCTCAAAGGTAAGAACTGAACCCGACCCGTCAGAGTTGTACGAGAGCCCATTCACAACGCCATACCTGCTCAGGAGAACCGGAGTGTCCTCAATTTCGCCAGCCAAATTGGGGAAAGGAATTCCGAGAAAGCGGGAAAGATCAAGCTCCGTAACTGTGGGGTTGTATGATTGCGCCGAGTCCGATAGACTCTCCGAGTACTCCACCGCTTTGAACCGGCAAACGGTGCCCAATTTTCTCTCAAGGTTCCGGACTCCAGCTTCCCTGGTGTAGTCGAGAATGATCTTCTTCATGACTTCGTCGCTCAAATGCACTGTAGCATCTTCTGGGAAACCATTGCGTTTCAATTGGCGAGGAAGCAAGTACTTCTGGCCAATTTTAAGCTTCTCGCTGTAGTCGTAGGCACCGATTTCAATCATCTCAAGACGGTCAAGCAAAGGTGTCGACAAGTTGTGCGGCTCGTTGGCCGTGCAAATGAAAATCACTTGCGAGAGATCAATTGGGAAGCCCAAGTAGTGGTCCATGAAATTGGTGTTCTGCTCAGGATCCAACACCTCCAACAACGCCGCCGCGGGGTCTCCGCTGACTCTGGCTGCGGAGTTGTGTCCTCCCACGACTTTATCGATTTCGTCCAAGAGAATCACTGGGTTCATAGAACCTGCCTTTCGCAAAGCTTGCACAATCAGACCAGGCATGGCTCCAACGTAGGTACGACGGTGGCCCCTAATCTCGGACTCGTCTCTTACTCCTCCCAAAGAAATCCGCTGAAATTTACGGCCCAAGGTGGTGGCAATGGATTTCGCCAATGAAGTCTTGCCGACTCCGGGAGGTCCAGCCAACATGATGATAGGGGACTTGTTGTTTTTGGAGACGAGGATGGACTTGGCACTTTCATCAGACTCACCAGATTTGCCGTTCGCGTCTCCCTGCTCGTCCAGTCTACCCGACCGTGTCTCCTCGTTCAGGATAATGATGGCCTCACCATTGGTAGATTCCCGAGTAAACTTCTTGTTTTCCTTTTCAATTTCCAATCTTTTTGCTTTTTCTGCTTCATGGATTTGCTTGAATTGCGCATCAGCATTGGCCCCAAGAAGTTTGAGAACAACGAGGTATTGGATCAAACGTGTCTTGACGTGGTGCAATCCAAAATGATCTTCATCGAGTTGGTTCCTCGCCTCCAGCAAATTGATGTCCTTATTTGATTTGAACTTCAGCAAATATCTGTCCCACGGCAAATCCACCACAATGTCGAGATAGTTCCTAATCACATGGAAGTCCGCATTTCCAGGCGACGAAGTCTTGACACGCTTGAAATCCTTGAGAATGAGCGCCTTGCTGTCATCAGAGATCAGCTTGATTTCGGGCAATTTATTGCGAATGAATTCAGCAATCGCCCGCAAGTCGTCATCGTCTGTGTCCTCGTCGTCCAACCCGCCCGGGCCACCTGGTTTTTTCATCGCAGACGCCACACCATTGGGTTTTCTACGAACCAACGCGTTCAGGGGTCCGGTGTTGCCCTTCTTTGTTAAGCCCTCCAAGACAACACGAATGGACTTGAGCTGGTTGGCGACCAAATTGGCACGCTGCATGTTGGAGGCTTCGTTCTGAAACCAGTGGTTGATTCTGGAATTATTCTCCTTGATTGTGAGAAATACTTCGGACATCTTGGACACCATTTCTGTCGCCTCGCTCACTCGGTCGTTCAAGTCCAAGAGCCGAAGCAACTTGTACTTCTCATGAACAGGGAACGGCACGATGGCGGCGGTAAGATCAACAACTCTCAGCAAGACTTGCGCATCTGAATCGGCATCGGTACCCTGCACGATTCTCTGCAAGCTCTTGTATGCTTTGGAGAAATCTTTGGAGCCTGCCAATTGCAAGTACAATGCGTTTGCCAAGGGCGATAAAGTAAGCAAATCGGTTGAGCGGTTCTGCGTCTCGTACACCAGGCGGTACTCGTCAACAAACTTGTCCATGCGCACAAATAGATCCTTGCACTTTGTCTTGAACTTCTGGAGGTTGCCCTTCACATCCTGAGCTTTCTGGTCCCACTGAACGGTGAAGTAATTTTCGTTGCCCTTTTGCGAGTTGTATCCGCGCACCACTGTCGCACGGACAAGAGCCTGAAGTGTGAGCCTGACGTTGTCGGAGTCGTCGACAAGGCCCACAATTCGAGTCACCGTCACGACGTCGGATCTAGTCCCGTTATAGGACCCAGCACCCTGCGACGGCTCCGGAATCTTGGCGGCGTTGGGTTCTACGCAGAACACAAAGCGACTTGTGGGGTTGGTGTCGCCATTTGCCACCAGCACCGATGTTGCCCCACTACGAATTTGAGATTCGACGTCCCGAAAATGCTGAATTCCCTCTTCAGCTTCTGCAGAAATTACCGGCGCTTCCTCAGAGCTGTCAAGATTGTATTCCTCGAGTAAGCTCTTGACAAAAGGCACGCCCTCTGCCTGTTTGCGGAATCTCAGGAGCAACGCGGCGGCCTTAAACCTGGAGAAGGTGACATTGTAGATTATTCCTGGCAAAAGCACCAACAGAGAGTCGAGAGTGTACGTTGGTAGCACTATTTTCTGGTCGACTCCTGTCTTAGTGTATATTGTGGTGTTCTTGTGTTTCATCAGGAAGTAAGGTGAGGTGGTTATCAGCTTCACAGGCTGCGGTCTCTCCACACTATCGGCACGTGCAGGAACCCGAGGTCTGCAGTTCATGGTGGGGAATCGAAAATGCGAGAAGGTTTGAGATGCGGACCTGGTGGAGGTTGGTGGATTATGGTTGAAATTCGTGTATTTTTGTTCGATGTTCGATTAGGTTGGCGTGGCTTGTCTTGGTTTGAGGTTTCCTCCGCTGGAGTCTTCGTGCGGTCGAGATAACTGCCTCGGGCCGGGATACAAGCGTAGAAAAAGGAAGTCGGGCGAAACGTCGCATTTAAAGAGAAGATTTCTATAGCGTGCAAACTCTTGGTGTTTCCTAGGCGCAAAGTTACGTTTAATGCCTCACCAGAAATGCCTCACATTCTTCAGGGTCCTGGACCACAGACTTATCTCTGGCG
Source organism: Hermanozyma aechmeae (assembly GCA_030583085.1). Classification (NCBI taxonomy): domain Eukaryota; kingdom Fungi; phylum Ascomycota; class Pichiomycetes; order Serinales; family Metschnikowiaceae; genus Hermanozyma; species Hermanozyma aechmeae. The sequence continues at coordinate 846,840 of JAJMHA010000001.1, read as the reverse complement.
GGGGCCAGAAATTCATGCTGAGCAACTCATCGAATATTGAGTGTTTCTGTATTCATTGTCAACTTGATCTTTTCTACGAGAACAGTCGGTATCCAGAACGGTAGCCTACTATCACGAACCCCGAAAGTGCAAAGCCGGTAATCATGCTCGTATTTCTGCCATCCCGAATCCGCTTTCGACTGCAAACTTCGTCTGTTTGCACGAAGCACCATTTGGTACAAGATTAGCAGATTTTCTATGAACAGGGTGGGGTGTGATATGTAGGCAGAACATCCAATCTGCGAGTAAGCGATACAGTCACAAGTGACATTCGCTCACGGCTCTACCTCTATTTTTACCTCCAACTCAGCACTAAAGCACCCATTAGAGCTCGCTAGGGGCGTCATTTACGTGCATGCCAGTTGGCCACTAGTGGACTTCAATAACCTCTAAATCTCGATCAACCGAACGCTTACCTGGGTGGTGAGAAATGTTTCACCCAAACTTGGAGTTTCGGAAAAACAGCTTCTGGCCTTCAGACCAAAATCGTACTGTGCTCGTCTCATCCTACCTCAACCTAAAGAACATCTTTCAAGTTGACCTGTGCGGAGCCACGAGCCAAAGGCTGCGGCTGCGAAGCGTCCTTTTTCCAGCCAATCATCGAAATCACCGAAAATGTTGCTGGAAGCGTCACGACGCCGTTTTCATCCGTTTCGCCGTGAAGAGTCTTGTAGATCTCGTTCGCAGCTAAGAGCACCTCCCGAGGCAACGTGGTGGCTCGCGAAATCAAGGCATTCTGTTCACCCATGGCCTGCAAATCGCTCAAAAGCGCCACAATATCGGGATATCCGCCAACAACTACATCCTCAGAGTCAATTGTTAGCATGCTAAAGCCGGCACGGTTCAAGAGCAGACCAACGTCGTTTATGTGCACTAGCGGCGAGACACGGGGCGACATGCCACCTCTGCGTTCGAGTTCTGCCAACTGTAACGATGTACGAAGCTCAAAAAGAGTGTCTCCGCCGAATAGTGTCCCCATGAAAAGCCCGTCAGGTTTAAGAAGACCACTGATACGCTGCAATACCGTAGGAAGGTCGTTTATCCAATGCATCGAGAGATTCGAAACCACGGCATCGTATGAGCTCTGCTCCTGTAGACATGCAACATCGAAACTTTCCTCGTCTCCAACCACTCTGGTGATATTCCCAGGAAACGTGTGGTCCAACGGCTGGTCGGCATCTCTGTAGAGGAGCGGCTCTGATGAATCCACCATTATGAGATCCTTGATTTTCTCTCTCACTTTCTTCTTGTCCTCATTGAGCTGTTTAACCATCGCTACCTCTTGCTCGTCGGAGCTCAAAGGTTTGCTCTCTGTGCACATGTGGCGAAGCAACAGGCCCAGACCGGCACCTAGATCAAGAAGTCTTGAAAAGTCACGAGTAATGAATGCCAATCTTTCAATGGTGCGTACGGCCATTTCATCCCGAAGATAGTCTGCCTTGCGAGATGCCAGAGGATCGCGGGCGGCTCGAGATTTTTGAAGGATTTTCGCCGACTTGTCAAATATTCTGAGTGGGTTAGGGGCGTGTTTCTGACTGGCAGTGGCCATGTGGCGGGCCAAGCGATGTTGTAGCATGAGATGGGAAGTACGATGGTAGTGAGATGAGATGGAAAGTATCAAAGAGGGGAAATGAGATGCATGGGATCGAGGTCGTAATGAGATGAGAGGCGGAGACTTTGGATCCGTGAGGCAGGTAGGCGAGTCAGAGATAAGAATAGCTCAGTTTTCTCTCGGTGATTGCAATATTTGCAGTTTCGACGTCTGGCACTCATGGCCATGGCGACTCCACTAAAGGCAATTGCCTCCCGAGTAAGTATGACTGCAAATGGCATATTGTTAAACCATATAAGTGCACCGTATTGCTCGCTGAGCTCCAAAACTGACGTGCATCTCTGTCTTACAGAAGGTGCTTACGCAATGCAATGCATCGTGAGATGCCAAGTTAAGCTACTTCAAGTCTAACCAGTCACCACGATGAATTGTGAATTGCCTTCCTTTCTCCATACTCAATATCACTCAGTCATATTCAAAATTTGGTAACATTGTCGGCTCTCGTTTTACCAACACAAATGCCTGCATCCACCTAACTGATCGAAAGTCTGGTTCACGCCACAAGTCCGCGTTTTAAATTCAGCCATTGACAGGTGATGTCAACGCGTGCTGTGGGCTCGTATCTAGCTCGCCTACGTGCCGCCTCTGGCCGCCCTGACACTCCCCTCGCCCTCCTTCTACCCCATGTTTCACCATCATTGGCTTCGGAAGCGAAAACGCTAAGTGCCAATTTCAACAAGCAACTGAGAGGCCCAAAAAGTGGAACAGTTGCATCTAAATCCCCCGAACAGGTAGAAAGGGCGCTTTTTCTCAATGTCTGCGGTGGTCGATTCATCCAGGCTCGGGACATCGTTCAGGCAGTGAAAAACGACCCGCTACGACGCCGATTTCAGACAAAGCCGATATATTTGCTCTTGGTATATCATTTGGCGAACCTGAGCGATGCACGTGACTGTTTGTCGCTAGTTGCCGAGGTGATTCGGGAGTTGACTCTAGATGAAGAAGAGACAGAGTACCTTGCAGATCAACTTTTCCGGTCGTTCAGGAACTGTGCCGACTTTACTCTTCTACAATCCTTACACACTGTGCACAGATCCATGAGTGTTCTTCATGGCTCTCCCATCTGGGACCTCAAGCTCTCTGGATCCATGCTCCATGTGCTTCTCAACTCGGGGCAATATCACAAGGCATTCGAGATTTTCGAAAACTGTGCTAGGATGTATGACCATACTAACTGCATTATCTACCTCCCTATTACTAAGTTACTCGACACGATGTGCCTTCTACGAGACTGTGATCTATTGGTGGAGACCCTCCAGATGGCCGTGCCACATGGCCTTGAGTTACTGCACAAACAGTGGACCAGCTACCTTTCTCTTGGCCTTCAGCTGAATCACGGCGCTCTCGTCACCTTCATTTATTCCAATATCATCATGAGATCGGCCACTACACTACTGCCTGAGGAAGTCGTCCTCACAAACAAGATCAGGGAGGCTGAGCAAGCCAACCCAGTCCTCGCCTCCATGTCAGAGACAACTCTTTCTGCAATTCTCCACACATTTGCCACCAATGGCGATGTGGACAACACTTTGGGACTTATAGAATGGCACTACATTCATAAAGCGATGCGTGGTGAAAAACATCTTGACAAGGAATTGTTGGCGAAAATCGTCCAGGCATACTGCTACAGAAAGGGTGATGCGCAAGCATTTTCTCGAATTTTGGACGTAATTGATAGTTTCTCGGGCCGTCTGCACGATTATTCCTACAGAGACTTCTCGGAAAGCATCTCGCACCACCTTTCCTCGGGGTGGACTGATCAGCACAATCCGTTGTTTTCGCTTGATGCGCTTCGGCTGTTTTCGTCCAAACAACTTCTCCATGCTTTACTTTTGAGCAGGTCCACTATCGTCATATTCATCAACTGCACATTAAACCACTTGGCCAAATACCAGAATTTTTCAAGTGTTGTTACGTTTCTCTCGACTATTCAGCAGCACACAGATGTGTCTGAGTATCTTGACTGCGATCTGTACGACATAATCTTCAAGTCGATCTCGTCTTCGGCGGCAGCCAGAAGATGTGGGCTTTATTTGCATGAATACCTCAAGAAACCCGTCAGCAAGCGCAACTTGGAGTACCTAATTCTCTCAAGTCTTCGTGGGACCCGGTACAACCTGCTCCTCGAGTCGTACGTCTATGACCACTTGAGCTTGTACGGAGAAATACGTCCATCGATTTTGATGAGAATCAGCGAGCACAGAAATGCCAACGTGCGTCTGAGAATGCTTCTAGAAGTGATTTCCGGAGATATGAGCGATCTCTCAAAAGTGTGGGACGAAAATGGGTTCTCACGGTCTCCCAAGATTGAGGTTGGCGAAACAGACAATGACGCCTTGTTTGATGAGATCGACCAGCGCGATTGTGATAGCTTGCGGCGTATTCTAGTAACTGAGTAATATCAAATTCTCTGGTGCCGATTTGTCTCCTCTTCCAACTCTCATTTTGCGGAGCCTAAGCGAGGGTATCGTTAATGGCGGTTTCCAAGTCCTGGGCGTTGATTTCGATTCTCGTGGCCTTGTCTTTGTTAAGACTTGGTCCCTTTTTTGCTATGAAGCTGTCCTCGTCAAGCATATTAGAAAATGTCGACGAAAAACTGTTGTTGAAAGACCCAAACGCTGTGGTATCCATGGCCATTCTCATGATGTTTTCAGCGTGGCATGCGAGCGGATCCTCCTCGAATACTTCCCTCTGTGTGTTTTTCTGGATAGCCTGCCGAAGGTTTCCTTTAGATTTTTTGATGCTGATGACTCGGCGGCCTTTGACAGGTGTTTTCGTACCACCGTGCACCACGTTCAAGCCCAAGTTGGTTTCGAGCGGTTCGAGCACATGGTTGTGTCTCTTTCCCTTCTCAATTTTGAGTTCCGGCATTGTTGTAGGGATTTTTTGTTTCGCCTCATATTCAGAAGGTAATTGTAAAATGTGGGCGTCAAGTTGGGCTTCGCTTGCCTGGAGGATATCGTCAAGAGGGTCGTCGATTGGAATTCTAAGACTCTCTGGTGTTGTGGATGCTGAGCTACATTCCTTGACGTAGATTTCGTAGCTTGCAGTTGGTTTCACAGCTGGAGGTGAAGGGCCCATTTCTAAGTTTTGGCTGATTGCGGCATCTTTGGATAATTGGGTATCTGGCTCCGCAGAGGCCGCTCTAGGGAACGTATATGGAGGCATCTTGAGGAAAGGAAGTGTTGGCTATTGCGTTTATGAATGCTGTGCCAGAGGGGTTGTTGTGTAGTGTTTGGGAAACCGCCCAATCGGGAAGTCATATTGAATTTCGGCTATACAGAGAAACAGCCGGAAGTCGGGCCAGGAGGAGAAAGAGAGACGAGGAAGAAAGAAAGAAGCCGATAATTTCTGTGTGAGCCTAGAGGAGTCCTTCCCGAGTGTTGAATATCATTATGGGAGAGCCAGCTGATGTGTTGGATACCGCTTGCGCATCGGCACGGCAGACTTGGGAAGTCGGGAAAATGCCAGGGCCTAGTTGAGAGCACACTAAGTCTCGGCGCTTGCTTTCTTGCTACTGGATAACTGGCAGGTTACCACGGCCCGTGGATCACGTGAAGCTAATCACGTGCTACACGCCGGTGCCCGTCTTCTGTGCTAATATGCATTTCGAGCTCTCTGCTCGTCGTCAATGTACATGCTGCAACCGGTCGGCACTGCCAGGCGCGGTCGTTCGTTCCGGACGAGGGGTGGGGTTGGGTGAATGCAAAACACCAGATGACTTCCGGATGCTGCATCAAATGTCGTGAAAAATCAGCCGCAATTCCGCTCCTCGTCGTTCTGTAAACCTATCTATTTCTAGGGTTTCTTCTTGAGCCCTAGCCTGAGGTCTCAAGCCTCGCTTATCTCGTCCTGCTTCTTCTGGGCTAGAATCTTCAATCTCTCGTCAACAACAGCATCATTGCCATGGAGACTGTCCACTGGACACGGAAGCACCGAGTTAGCCCCCACAAGCATAAAGCACACGGCAAATGTGGACGAGAAGAGTGAAGACATCACCTTGTTTCTCAGAGTAGCTCTCACATACATGGTCGGAAGGAATATATGGATAATGGACTTGAATATATTGGAACCGTTTTTGAAATTGGGCTAATAACGTTGGAGAAATAAGAAACCGTGGCCTGTGAATGTGTGGAAGTGGCCTGTATTCGACGTTTCGTGATTGGAAAGAAAATCGCCCGATGTCGACCTGTGTGCAGTGCGAGTCCCACCAATGGGAGGGGTGCCAAAACAGGGATGAAAACTGGCGACTCAGGGAGACCAAATTTTCCTCAATCGAAAAATAGCGGTTCCCGAGATTTCCGAAGTCTAGTCTCTGATGGCAACGGATCCACACGAGCACACTTAGGAGATTAAAGTGGGAACTTTGAGACCCGACCTAGTAACCTTTCTTTTTTTATGCAGACGAAAAGGTAGAACAACTTAGTCTCCAATTATGTAAATGAATCCGTTAGTAATTTGCGACAGTCGTGGTGGGTGGCCAACTACTGTCGATATGATTCAACTCAACGCATGGAGAGGGACCAGAATTTCACATTCTTCAAACGAGCGGCCAAACAGCCATTGTATAACATGGTCGCCTGAAGAAGGCGGGATAATTTTAGGTGGTGCTCCCTGATAAGACCTCTCACAGAGCTATGAGCACACCGAACAGAAAAGCTGACTATGAACAAGCCAAATCCTGAAATAGCTCGGTGGAAAAACAGCCACATTGCCTACATGTATCAACCTTCCTTGTTTATTTACAGTGCCCTACCTAGGCTCCGAGCCATCCCCAACCTTAACGTGGGGTTGACTCAGTGAAAGCTTTGCCAGCCGGAGCTGACATGGGTCCAAAAGTGGACAAATTTTGGAGAACGAAAAGAACATCCTGGATTCTGTAACCTGAAGTCGCAGTCAGAGCCACAACCCGGGTTGCCTTCTTTCGACCTTTGCACGGCTTATTCTTCTTCACCTGCTTCCCAGCTCTCCAATTTTCTGAAATCCGGTGGGAAACTTCTGGGCATCTTCGAGCTTCCGTTTCTCCGTCTGACTCTCGTTCAACAAATCAATGGAAACCAACTCTTTGACCTGTCGAAGACGATGAGCAGTGGCTGGAGATACTCTCTGGTAAACGACATTGTTGATCTTGCGCAAACCTAGAGCCACCATATTTTTGCGTACAATCGGAGGCATGCCGATCGTGGACCTGAGCTGCTTGACTCTGTAGAACATCTGAGGAGTTGACATGGTTGGCGGTGAGTGAAAAGTTGAGAATACCCCCGTACACCAGATGGAGGTGTACCAGAAGCGGCGAAGAAGGATAAATCCTGAAAAATGGAAGAGCGTAGTATAGTTTAGCAAGATGCTGCTTCCTGTCAATTTAGCCAACTCTAAGTTTCTGCTTGCTGTCTTCTGCCACTCTTTGATCACTTCTAGAAGAACACTGGAAAGTATGGGAAGCGTAAAGACTGTTGAAAAATTAGGCGTTCGGCTGATCCGAGGAGAAGAAGAGAAACTTCAGTGCATCTCGTCTAAACGTCACAAATTTCCGATTGGACCCCTTCGTCATTCTCCAAAACCTTATCAATTTGGAATCGTATGCACTCCAATGAGCCAAACTGTGGTGAAATCAGTTCGCCTCCGCCAGGAAATTCAGGACCTCGTCGGCAGATATGAAAATCATGTGAACCATAGGAGCCCACTTCCTGCCAAGGAAGCAGCAAAACTCCCGTCGCTATTCCACGAGTACGAGGTGTTTCCCACTCTACTTGACGATCACCTAGAAAACTACATTACTCGGCTTTCCCAGCTTCTACTTCAATGCAAAAGGAACAAAATCACGTTTTCAGCGCAATTGGCCAGAGCGCTCTCTGTTTTGGGTCAGGTCAGAGGTGACGCTTACTGTTCCCAGTACTTTTCTTCAGACGTGTATCTCTTAGATGAATTGTTGGCACACGTGGAAAATCCGGGCTCTGAAGATGAAGCTCAAGTTTTCCTTTTGTGGCTCTCACATTTAGCCTTGGCGCCATTCCCGTTGGCCACTGTCAGATCCACTCTCTCACACGACATAGTGGAAGCTGCCCTTTCTCACTTGGCTGCTCATTCCAGTGCTTCTCGAAGACAAAAATCCGCCGCACGTTTGATGAGCAATCTCTTGACAAGAAACGACCAGCGGCTTCTTTTGGAGGAGTATCTTAATTCGCTCTTTTCGAGTTGGGTCCGGGACCCAGAAAACACCAGATTAGGCGCGCTCATGGTTATAAATAAAGTTCTTGCGGGAGATCTCGGATTGCAGCGATTGAGCCTTGCGCTGCAAGTTCACGCCGAGATCGTCAACTACGAGATCTCAGTCCTCAAACACGGTGGTAGTTCCGCAAACCTCATCAACGTGAAGTACCTCGTGAAGGTGTGTGCCAAAATCGGAGCCATTTATTGCTCGGAACAAAAGTATGACGGAGTGGCTGAGATAATCGATACCCTCGTCAACAGCATCATGGCAAGCCAATCTAATAACGCCGACTCTGGTCTTCGAGAGACAACAGCAAAGAATGTCGCAAGATTGACAGCGCTGGTAGGGAAGTATGCTACAAACTATGCATTTCAAATAACGCAGTTCATGGTTCGTCAGCTTCGAATACCTGCATTGGAAACCGACAATTTCCAGACGGGCACTATCGACAGTGCCAATTTGCTGGTGTCAAGATGCCACGTTGTGCTTCTTTACCTTGGTTTCTTGCATCTCTTCCATGCTGCTGACAAAACCTGGCGGTTGAAGACGCTCTTCATTTCACGGCACTTCATGACTTTGAACGATGTGCAAAGTGCTCGCACGTCTCAGCTCAGAGATGCGGCAACTTTCTGTGCGTGGGCAGTGGTGAGGGAATACAATAGCTCGGATCATATCGGGCCGGACTCGGAAGCTCTTGGACTCCTTTTTGCTGATCTCATCAGAGTAATTGTTTTCGACTCCGATTTCACGGTGAGAAGATGCGCTATTGCGGTGTTGCAGGAATTTGTCGGACGAATTGGGCTTTCGTTCCTAGTGGAAGGGCACAATTTTCTTCCTAGAGACGCTGGAGAATGGTCTGTTCGGTTTATCGAAGACTTGAGCGTGCAGCAAGTATCCTCGTTAGAGGCCTCGCACGAATTCATCCACAGGCTCGTTGCGATCGGGTTCCCCAAGGCAGTTTTCATGGGTCGCCTAATGGATGAGATTCTCGGCTCTGGGTATCTGTTCTCCCTACGCAAACTTGCGTCTTCCCATTTTTGCAGACTCGAGATGCTGACCGAAGAAGCCAAAATCAAGATCTGCACAGAGCTGTGTAATATTGCTGGCTTTACTGATGAACTTCTCCTGAAATTGAGCACCGATCCACATTGCATTCTTCCACTCTCAGAGCTCATGCATTGCGGTCTTCTCAGCTCAGAGAGACAGCGGACTTTTAGCCAAATTATGGATGCTTTTGTTATAGACAGGCATCACCATACTGTGGGTATTGGAGAAGCGTATTTGCATTCCATCAAGGGAAATTTCCGCCCCGAACACTTTGACAATGTGATGGCCATCAGCAGAATGAAGCACACCCCAGAATTGGAACTCGCGCTCTCTGACGTTTTGAGAGGGGTGAAACTTGAAGCGAATCAACTACATCAAATTTTCAGGTTCCTTGAGCTCGGGAACGTCTTGCTCGCGCAGCCAGCTTCCCTTCTTGTTCTTTCCGACGCTCAGCTTGAGGCCTTTCTCCTCATAGCTTTGGACGCAAAGGTGGACATTGAAACCAGAAAAGCCATAGTCGGCAGTTTTGAGAAACATCTGTCCTTTTTATCTCAGAGACCTGATCAATTCTGTGCTTTGCTCGACGACTACACGCTTTCGACCCAGGGAGATGTGGGCCTGAAAGTGAGGATTGAAGCGCTCCAGTTGATTTCCAGAAATCCCTCACTCTATTTCTCTCTCGGCGAACTGTTAGTTAATCGACTCGTACGGCTCTCTGGAGAAGCTATGGACAAAATCCGCCGGTTAGCGTTTGAGCTTTTATGCCGAGCACTAGACAACTCAGCCTACGCAGAGCACTATGATCGCTATATGAGCGACTATCTGCTCTACTTCGCAGATTACATTGCGCTCTACAAAGCTGAGAATTTGGACTCCGTGGCATTCTGGTCTGGAATCGCCCAGTCGGCTGGCGCAACTACGGGCTCATCCCAACTCGTGAATGCGAGCTTCAGAGCAGTGTTGCGGCTCATGCGGCAGGAGCCTGAGCAAACTTTGAAAACACTTTTTCTGTTACTCAAAACACCACCCAAGTTGTCTCAGAGAGAACAGAAGATTGTCCACTGCGTTCTCAAGGTTATCGGTCAGATCATGGACGCTGGAATCGTCCCCATTCCATTCAACTACGAACCGTTGTTTGTGCGGGCGTACAATCTACAGCTTGGAGTGAAAAACATCACTCGCTATGATTTGACCATCCGGGTGCTTCAGCATCTTGGAAGTACCGAATACTTGGACAAGGACATCCACCTAAAGGCTCGGGCCAGGTTATGCTTCTTGGCCACAAAGCATGCGGATGCCAGGATCAGACAGATTGCCTGCGACGGTATTTTCGAAATCGTCAACGAACTTGACCCCGAAAACGACCTCATCGCGGAAATGAACTCGTGGGCTACGAAGCCACCGCAACACAAGAAGCTTGAAATAGTGTTACGTGGGTTGAAGCGTAAATGGTAAGTTCAAGGGCATGAACAAGGGCATAAAACGGGCTACGATACTGTGGAGGACCAGGCTTGGGTAAACTGTGCATAAGTCTACTTGCTCGCAGTCTCCATAGCGACGTTCGAACACAGGCTTGAAGACTACGACAGAAATGTACCCTCTCTACAATCATTTTAATCTCGTCAGGTCATGTATTCGTATATTAATTGTCTCTTAAACTCAAAGGCGGTCATCGCCACCTCACAAGCCCAACATCAAGTGGTCGCTGTCACCATGTAACGAGCCCTCATGAAGTTGAGTTGAGTAACTCCAACGACGCTTCGTCGGTACAAGTGGAGGTGCAATTGGCGCGATAATGGCAGTGTCGTCACGGACTGCGGGGTGCAACGTGGTCTCAGGGGCCGACCACGAAGCTCTCTGGTTTTTCCAGTTGTCGATGAATTTGGTGAATGAGGACATTGTTAATGCTAATTGAATTTGGCTAGTTTGCAGATGCGGTGTCTGTGTAGAAACTGTGAATTTGAATATTTGTAGGCTTATATGTGGTAAAGGAGTAGAAACTGCGGACGGTGGCGCCCCCCGGATCAGGGGTTGCTTATATATGGGGAAAGGGGACTGAGGCGCACGGTGCGGACTGGAAATGTGGAGAAGATGTATTCCTGCATCTAGGACGCAATCTCAGAACCCCAATCCTCGGTCCGCACTTCGTGGCGACGACAGAAATTGCAGATTGGAAACATTGGAATGTTGGAATTTTGCATGAATCCTCGAAGGTTGCGTGTCCGTGACGAAGTCTCGGGACGTTGCAAGGCGAAAAAAAATGATTTCGCCCAGGATCGAACTGGGGACGTTCTGCGTGTTAAGCAGATGCCATAACCGACTAGACCACGAAACCACCTTGTGGAAATTTCCGTTTCAGATCATTTGACTTAATATTTTAAATATGAATGTACTGCATATAAAAAATTTGATTAGGGGATCGCACTTCCCCCAAAATCTTTCCCAGCCCGCCGTTTTCTGCCCTGCAATAGACAGAGTTTCTCTGCTACTTTAAGTGGCAGATATCGAAATATCCTCCACAAATGCTTCTATCTTTCCAGTACTTCTTCCGTGGCCAACAACCTTGATCTCTATGTTGAGATAAGATGGGCGATTCCTGCAGCTAACCAGCGCCATGTGGTTGAGCCAGATCGTGGGGCTACATGAGCCAGATCTCGAAGTCACGCAAAACAGTGAATTAAATTTCTCTTGAGAGAGGTAGCGAAACTACTCGAATTAGCAGGCTGCTTGTCTGAGCTGGATAGCTGGCGAAGCAGGATGAAAGCATTCGGTCACGTGCCTACTAGTTCGGCTATCGATGCTAAGATGGAAGTCGTGGGTCTTGTGGCCGCAAAAATCGCAGGTTGCTCTGATGATAATTCGCTTGAAAATTCGCTGGCTCTTTCTTGTTCTTCAAACTACTCACATTGTGTGGCACCAACGACATAGCCCTGGTGCCAGTGCTCCGTACCACGATTGTATACACAATTCACTTACAGCTGTGACTAAGGGTGTGATATTGCAATCTTTGGCACGTGCACAGTGTGTGCACACCCGTAATGGCTAAAGGTTGAAGCCGAGATTCAGACGACTGCAAAAACGGCTGATGCAGTTGTGGAACAATTGGCACCTAGCAGTGCAGAACATATACGAATTTGTTTCAAAAACAAATAGCCGAATATGTGGTAATTTTGGGGCATAAGACCATCTCACGATTGCGTGAAGTAGGTCTATGAAGACGTATAAGAGATCGAGTCGGCCATCTACCTGTCCCGAAATCTGTTGAGTCTAATCTTGATCACGCTCAACCGAAGAAAACTTCATTGTAATGATGTCTCTTAATTAAACAAAGCATACAAAATATATATCTGACGTTAGCTGGCGCTGAACTCCGGTTTCATCGTGAGCTATCAAGCGATAAGAGAGAATGTATCCCAGATGGGTACTTCGACATCCACGAAGAACGCAGGCCAAACTCTCAAACTCTCTCCATGGAATACAGCAATACTTCTACATCGATCGTAGCAAATACCTCAATGCTAATGACAGGTCGAAAGCCAGGTACGCCTTGCTACGTTATGTTTAACCCATAGGCGATACAAGATATTCATCGCAGGAACATAGGCTCCCCGCTCCAGCATTTTTCCACAAAAATCAATATCTTCTTTCAGTGACCCTCCCCCCATCCTTCATATATCTTTCCTTATCGGTCACGTGCGGATCTCGTACTTGCCACCACCCTCTACATCACTCTTCAACCATGCCATTATTCCTAGCCGCATCCGTTAAAAGCGCTCTCCTTATTGGTGCAGTTGTCGGTGGCACTGTGGCACTCGTGTCCAACAAAGACAAGCTCATGGAGATCACTGCCGGGATTTTACAGAAAGGTGCTGATGTCCTCAATGAAAGGGTTGAGAAGAACAAGATCAAAATGGCGTGTTCTATGAGAGATGGAGAATTGGCAGAATTCGAATCAAGAGCAGATTCAGAGGCCACTACGCCTGACACCACAGATTTCGAAGAGAGCGAGACTGACGAAGATTGGGACGACGAGGGCAAGTCGTCAGGATACTCGGAAATCAATGGATACGGAAGTTCTACTATGATTTCTCACAGGGACCCCACTGACGAGAAGTTGATCGCGGAAGAGTTGGATTGAGGCGGGCCTTGATTTGGGAAAATGTTGGTGAAACACATTGTGGAACATTGTGTTATGGACTGCGGGGAAAGGGAGTTGTTGAGTTCTCGGGATATCAAGTAAATCTCCTTGCGGATCTTTTGATGGATTCCAATTGTGAAAGCTGTAGTATTTTTCAATCTATTTTTTTCTTGTAAAGCGTCGCCAAGATTGAAAATCTACGCACATCATTTCAACGAGTGGAGTAAGCTGTTGATAGCTCCACGAAATCGCCCCATAAAGACAGCACAGTCTGGTCCCAGTAAAGCGGGCATCTTCAATCAAAGCGGGAGCGCAAAGAATTTTCACCTGAGGCGTGTTTTCGTGTTCTCCCGAGCATTGGCCCGCTCACCGCTTCCGCATTGAGCAGTGCCCCGCCCCCGCATTTGGGCCCTATATAAACCACCAGTCACCCCATTTCAAGCCGGCTCACAGTTTTCCATGTCCAACCCCTCTCTCGTGCTCAACAAGATCGACGATATCTCTTTCGAGGAATATCCCGCCCCAGAGATCACTGCTCCTCACGAAGTTCTCGTGGAAGTCAAGAAAACCGGCATTTGTGGCTCCGACATCCACTACTATGCCCATGGTAAAATTGGCGACTTTGTGCTCACCAAGCCCATGGTGCTTGGTCACGAGTCTTCGGGTATTGTTACCAAGGTTGGCTCAGCAGTCACCCTGGTGAAAGTTGGCGACAAGGTGGCCATTGAGCCCGGTGTGCCATCCAGATTGAGTGACGAATACAAGGCAGGAAAGTACAACTTGTGCCCCCACATGGCATTTGCTGCCACCCCCAATTCCAAGGAAGGTGAGCCAAATCCACCTGGAACTTTGTGTAAATACTACAAGAGCCCTGAGGACTTTTTGGTCAAGTTGCCAGACCACGTTTCTCTTGAGTTGGGCGCCATGGTCGAACCCTTGACGGTGGGAGTGCATGCGTCGCGGTTGGCAAGCGTCACCTTTGGCGATCACGTGGTGGTGTTTGGTGCTGGACCCGTGGGTCTTCTTGCTGCTGCTGTGGCCAGAAAATTTGGCGCTGCCTCTGTTACGATTGTTGATGTTTTCGACACCAAGCTCGACATGGCCAAATCCATTGGTGCTGCAACCCACATCTTCAACTCCAAAACTTCCACAAAACTGCTTTCTGAGGCTTTGCCTGCTGGTTCTCGCCCCGATGTGGTGTTGGAGTGTACTGGTGCTGAGGTGTGCATCCAGCAGGGTGTTCTTGCTCTCAAGCCTTCTGGTAGATTCGTTCAGGTCGGCAATGCTGGCGCCTACGTGAAGTTCCCCATCACGGAATTTGCTACCAAAGAGTTGACCTTGTTCGGATCTTTCCGCTACGGCTACAACGACTACAAGACGTCGGTGAGCATTCTCGACGAAAACTACAAAAACGGAAAGGAGAATGCATTGATTGATTTCGAGGCATTGATTACGCACAGATTTGCCTTCAAAGATGCCATCAAGGCCTACGACACCGTGCGTGCCGGATCGGGTGCCGTCAAGTGCATCATCGACGGACCAGAGTAATGATAGACACACAGCGGGAAAAATACAGGTTTGCTCCGCTTCCCACTTCATTTCTCGTTCTTTACTCTCCCATTTAGTTTCATTTCCATTTCTCGTCACTCCCATTTCATTACTCGTCGTCTTCCGTGTTTTACGTGATGGCTCTAATTGCCCTGTCCTGCGCTATTGCTTCTGGCCGTACCAGCTGCCGTTTCGCAAATTGATCAATTCCGTTGCAAGCTTCTCCTTCTTTACCTCGGCATTGTCTTCATAGTATGGCCGTATTCCTGTCGGTTCCTGAAACAGCTTCGACGATACAGGTGTGGGTGCATACGAAGGGGAAGGACCCAATGGAGGAAGCGGCACCATCGGATTCAACCCTGGTGTCTGGCTTTTTCCAATAGGATCCTTGATCTCCATCAGCATCTGTCGCTTTGCTTGCGACCGCTCGTAGAGCATGTTGGTCTTGTACTTGATGTATTTGAGTGTCTTCAAATATTTCAAGTCCTCGTCAAGATCCTCATCGTCCCAGTCGATCTCGTTGTCGCCATCTTCCTCATCGCTGTCTTCTTTGTTATCCTTGAGAAACTCGTCCTTGAGCTCGTCGTTGATGATTCGCTTGAACAAATCGTCCTCCTTGACCTTCTTGGTCTTCATGAACTTGTTCACATTCGGCTGGTAGTTGATAAAGATGCGAATAAATAAGGATATGCTGCGGTTGAGCGTCCGCACAGTATCGTTGCTCATGACTCCACCCTTTTTAGCTATCTTTAAAGAGCAAATGAGCAAGTAGAGCATCTGAAGCACTATCAGCTTCTTTAAGTTCACGATCGTCAAGGAAAGGCCATTGAGCATAGCATTAAACGGGGACATGGGAAGCACCCGGGCTGTTTTCTTGACTGGGTTGTTGGCTTGCACTTTTCTTCTCTTGACTGAGAAGTCATTTATCACGAAACCGTCCTCGTCAACATCAATGCCTATTTCTGGAGAAAGTGCGCTGCCAGCAGCCATTCTCCTAGAGTCGAAGAACTCCTCCCCATCATAGAGGTTTGCTTGCAGAGCGATTTCGGATTTCCCCACGTGCTCGAAAACGAGGAGAAAGTAGGCCAACAATTCACGAGAGATGTTGGCGATCTTCACATAGTAGTTGTGTGTGAGCTCGCGGTCAATAACAAAGTTAATGTAGTTGTTGGACCTGATGAGAAGGTAGTGGAAGTTTAGCTGAATGCGAACCAACTGCGCGGCAGTGTTGGTATCAATCACTCCGGTGTTTGCGAAGTTCAAAAGTCCCTCGTCAGTCAAGCCATTTATCAGTGGATTTTCTCCATCAAACGTGATTCGGTGGTATAGTGACGTATCCTGGACAGATGATAGAGCAGGAAGCCTCATTACCTGCGAAAGTGGAACGAGGTTCAACGTCTTTTCCTTGAGTGAGTATCTCCAGTTGGACAAATTCTTATCAATGGTGAGAAATTGCGCATAGTTGTAATTTAGGTTTCCGTCATTCCCATCGCCGTCATCGTCATTCAAAATCCAGTCGAGATTGCTGGGGTGGTGAGGTTTCTTTTGAGGGCTCTCGCCATTGCGGTCCTGCTTCAAGTACTGGTAGTAATTAGGCGAGAATGATGACGGAATAATGATGTTCATGAGATTCAAAAACTCCACACTGGGTTTGAGGAGTGTCTGGAACAAGAGATCGAGACTCAGGTTGGGTGACACATCAAGCAAAGTGCTGAGCTTCTCCGGTGTCAATTTGAAGTAGCGGTCAATGGTGACGGGATTGATGACGGTGGTGTTGATAGATGGTTTGAAACCAAACTTCAAGTTGAAGCATTTGAGAAGTACCTTGAATCCCCAAAAGAGCTTGACCCGGTCTCGCCTCTGCTGAATCGACAAACTCAAGTCGTTGAAGAATAAGTTATTCGAGTTGAGGTTGATGCCGAGAATCCCAATGTAGGCATTAATGAGCGCGGACAACATCAACGACTTTTCCTTGTTGTTGGTCAAGAGCGAGTAGTAGAAGAACAACAAATAGGTCTGAAGTTGGGCCATCGAGACATAAAAGGCGTTGAGGTACGGGAGAAAGTCATAGAGCGAGCGGATGATCAGCTCGCTATCTTTTTCCTTCTTGAACTTGACGGCGTAGTTGGGGTACAGGTGATTCAACAACAAGTTGAGGTTCAAGGACGGGTCATTCATGAAAACCATGGCGTACACTTGAATCACCGTCATCAAATGCTCGTTTACGACGTGGTAGTCATTGGTGCTGATGTTGAATCCGTTAATGGTGGCATCGTCATATGTGAACATGAACGGGTACATAGTGTGGAACGAGTCATAGCTGTCCATGAAGCTCTTGTAGTCAAAAATTGGAATGAATGTGTTATAGTTAAGGAAAAACTGTGCCACTTGACTATCAAGCTCTTTCTTTGAGTTGAAAATCTTCTTGAAATTGTTGATGAGCTTGATGAAAAGGTCATAAACATCTCTAGGAAGTTCGTTGTTCACCATGGTGCCATCTGCAGCCACGCCTGTGTGGCCATGAACTGTCAAGGGGTTGTAGATGATTTCGAGGTCTTTGTTGTGGAACTCGTTGAAGGACGAGTACGATGGATGAAATAGGTAAGAGTCCGGGTCGTTCAACAAATAGTTGTGAGAGTTGGTGATCTTCAAAAACGGCAAGTTCAAGTTTATGAGGAGCCTGTTGAACTGCGATTCGAAGTTGAGGTTGTCGTTGCCAATGACTATGCCCTTCTTGTCTAAATTGAAGATCTGGTCAATCGGGTTGTTGATCTGAATGGTGTGCTTTTGATTGGTCAACGCCACGGATTTTTCAGGTTGTTCTTGTCTTGGTTCTCGCTCTGGGGCCACCATCATCTGGGTTGGAGAAACCACGCTGCCCAGGCCATGTCGTATCTGCTCCTTCAATTCAATATTCTCGTCTTCTAGCTCTTTCACCCTTTTTTCTAGGTTCACTGTATATCCCTTGGGGAATGCTCTTCTGGACAACTTGTCTGAAGTTGTGCATTCGAAGCCAATCGCCGAACATCCACCACACGGTTTAGCACCGTCGCATTTGATTTTCTTCTGTCGACATCTGTCACATGCTTGAGACACACGCCACCCTATATTGGTGGCTATGAGCAGCTTGTTTGACTTGGACTGTTCCGACATTGTAGGTGGAAACCCGGGGAAAAGGAATGGTTGGTGCGCAGCGCGATTACCCCAGGAAACGGTACCTCGGATGTACGGAAAAACAACAGAGGAAGACACGGCGGCGAAAAAGAGGAGGTGGCTGGTGAAATCATTTTCTTGAGATATGGATAGAAGTACGATAAATTTCTGTTACGGCTTACGCTTAATTTCCCCAATGTTATGTGTTTTCATGTTCTGACTTCTGCATAATGTGGGGCACAGGTTACCCCGGAGACAGCAGACGGAGGAAAAGCGAACATGCTAACAGAGCGAATTCAAGAAGATGCAGGAATGGCAGGAAACCACATACGAAACGAATATTGTGTTTAGTGAAGTTTAGGAGCCAGATCAACATTGAAGTTCGGGTATAGGACCGGGCAAGCCATCCCCACATCAGGCTACACAGATTACGCCGGTGGGCTCATCAACATGCAACGATGGAAATGTGCGTTTTTCAGCCCATGTAGTTTCTAACCGGTGGTGACTTTGATTTTTCGATCGAAGCTCCTTTTTTTGTTCCTTTAGTCTACATGTCTATGGGTTCGCTTATTTCGCTTAGTTTGATGCCGTGCTAAGGTATGGCACTTGCATGAGAAAATGGCCCCGGTCGACTTCACGGTCTCCAGTCCCAAGTTCCAGATTTCAAACCCGTAACCAAGATTTATCGTCAAATAAAGAACATCCCGTCGATGTGTTTCTACGATTGGCCTCGCAACCCTACATGTAGCTCCAGTAAGTTTTATTCGGACCTGCCCTAGTGCTTGCCGCCCGTTCTCTCGGCACGCAAAATCTTCTCCTGTCTTTCAACCTCCTCGTCGTACACAATGAAGTCATCCAACGCCTTTCCACCGGGTACCATGGGCAAAACAGGTACCTTCTTCTCGACAATCACCTCCATAAGTACAGGCGTGGTGCAGTCAAGGAACTTCTTTACGCCCTCCTTCATCTCTTCCTGCGTCAGCACTCTGATTCCCGTCACGCCCATAGACTCGGCCAACTTCATGAAGTCTGGGTTGGACTGGTGGGTGTGGGAGTATCTGTGCTCGTAGAAAAGCGACTGCCATTGCGTGACCATGCCCTGCTCCTCGTTATTAAGCACACAGATTTTCACGGGGGCACCAGCCTGCACAGCAGACGACAATTCCATAAGAGTCATGTTGAACGAAGCGTCTCCATCAATGTCAATGACAATGGCATCAGGACGTCCAACCTGGGCACCAATGGCGGCAGGAAGGCCGAAACCCATGGTTCCCAAACCACCAGAAGTAATGAAAGTACGAGGTTTCGTCCACGTGAAATGCTGTGCTGCCCACATCTGATGCTGGCCCACACCGGTGGTGACAATGACCTCCTTGTCGTAGGTGGAACTCTGCTCGGCAATTTCGCGAATCACAGTCTGGGGCTTGATCAACAGGCCGGGAGTTTCCGTCATGTAGGCATAGGGGTATTTCTCTTTCCAGGTCTTGATCTGCGACATCCACTCAGGACGCTCTTTGACAGGCTTAACAAGAGGAAGGAACGCAGCAAGGTTGCGCGTAAGATCACCCTCGATGGCCTCGGTCGCTTCCACAACCTTGTTGATGTTTTTGGGGCTGATTTCAAAGTGGATGATTCCGCCTCTGCCCTGGGCAGCAGCTTCACGAGCAACCGGCGCAAAAAGGCTCACGTTTCCGGTGACACGATCGTCAAAACGTGCTCCAAGCGCAAGAATCAAGTCAGCTTTCTGGATAGCGGTGTTGGCGGCCGCTGATCCGTGCATTCCCAAGAAATCAAGAGACTTTTCCTCTCTCTGGTCGTACGCACCGAGACCCTGGATGGTTGTGGTGACGGGAATGTTGGCCTTGTCAGCCAACTCCTTGAGAAGAGCGGGACCTTTGACGTTATTAAGCACACCGGCACCGGCGTAGATGATGGGCTTCTTGGCCTTGTTGAGCAAGTCAGCGGCACGCTCGATGGCCTCGGAGGTGAATTTCGTGGTGTATCTCTTGGTGATCTGAGTCAACGCATTCAGTGGAAGCGTAGTGTTGATGGGAATGGCCTCTCTGAGAATGGAAGCCGTGACATCCTTAGGCAAGTCCACCAACACAGGACCAGGACGGCCGGTGGTGGCGATCTCAAATGCCTCGTTGATTCTCTTGGGCAATTCCGCCACGTTTTTCACCATAACGTTCCACTTCGTGCATGGGCGCGAGATACCAATGACGTCGGCTTCCTGGAAAGAGTCAGTACCGATGGAGGTGGTGGGCACCTGGCCGGTGAAAACAACCAACGGCACACCGTCCATAAGAGCATCCTGCATGGGCGTGATGACGTTGGTGGCGCCGGGACCCGATGTGACGACAATCACGCCCGGTTTGCCAGTCGCACGAGCATATCCTTCAGCCATATGGCCAGCACCCTGTTCGTGGCGGGGCAATACGAACTTGAATTTTTCCGAGTTGTAGATGGCGTCGAAAACAGGCAAAATCGCGCCTCCCGCATATCCGAACACGGTGTCGACATTATGGCGTAACATCATCTCGTGGAAAATCTCTCCTCCAGTAAGACCAATGAAGGAGTCATCCATGCCCAGCGAACGTTTGGGCTGTTTCGTGGGCTCCTGGATTTCCTGGTCAAACGCGGGAGCAGGCTGTGGTCTTCTGGGCTCAGTGGCGGTCATCGTGGCCGCCTGGCTGCTGCTTTTGGTGATCATTCTGATGTGTTGGGCCGATCTAGCGGCGAAAAGACGCCGGATCGCCGGGCTGCGTGCTGATCTGAGCATTCTGTGGCAGCTTGTTGAGTGTAGTGTGCTGGAACTGGCAGAAATACGTGAACTTTGTCAGCGTCAGAAACAACAAGTGGCTGGAATAAGTAGTAGAAATCCGGTGAGTCAGGAAATTTTTCGAGTAGTGTGCAGGTCGCCGGAGAAGCGGAACAGGCGCAACGAAAAAAAGCACCGGGCGGTGGATCAAGACCACGGGAGTTGGCGGGAAATATCAGATGGGACGCTTTTGCTGCTGTGGGTTAGAGCGAAATGAGTGCCAGCATGGGCTTTTTTCGCTGGAAAGAGTGGCCCTGACCGTCCTCGGAATACTCCACTACTGCCCCACACTGCACGTGACCGCCATCCCGAACAGGAGCCCGGAGAAACAGCTCCCAATGTGGAACCCAAGGAGGAGGGCCCGAAAAGGCAAAGAAACAACAGGAGAAATAAAATGCTGAAGTCTGGATGTCAGGACGAGCTCAGTGCCCCTCCCCCGCCCCCACTCGATGATTGCTGGAGCCTGGACCAAGATGGCATCTGGGCCAACTGTGTGACAGGCACTGCAGTTTGTTCTTTCCGCGTTTCTGGAGCTGAAACCGTCATTCACTTCTCGCGTTCTCTTTTTTCTGATTTTCTGTGTTCGTATACATCCAGACTTGTTTCGCAGCCACGCATATGTTTCGTACTGAACCAGAAACGGAACCCATTAATTTGCTGTAGCATAGAAGTAAAATGAACAAGTTCCCCAATTTTCTAGTTCAGTTTCAATTTTCTCCTCTATCTTGACCCAGCATCTTCGTATCGGCCCTGGACCGGCCCTGGACCGGCCCGATAGTATTCAGCCGTGCGTGGTCAACCTCAGAATGTTCTAAGCACTCCAACACTGAGATGTCACATAGTTTCGCTCTTGAAATCAGTTCATGAATATTGGTCTGACTTTAGATGCTGCACAGACCTGTTTGTGGCGATTTTACGTTTCGAGCTTGGATCTCTGTCGCCTACTTCTTCAGTGGTCAATGTTGGAAGCATAAGAAACAGTCTCTGCACCATGCACCACTGCAAAATACATCTTCAGTAACACTTACAGAGACCGCAGCGATGGATAGCGTTTTAAGGAATTTACGCTACGGAGCATGCATTTTGGGAGAGTTTTTATAGTTGCTGTGGGGTAATAGAGTTACCAGTGGTCGAGCCCTTTTCGAACTTTTTGTTAAATAGATAGCGCATATCTCTTCTGAGGAGCTTGAAATCTTTCTGGAGTCTCGCTTTGTTGTGTACGATTGTTAATGCGAGCGACTGGCAAACAACGGCGCTGCTGTTCTACCACCTCGCGATGTTTGCACTTGCAACTCTGCCCCGAACTCGAGTCGAATCACACTCCCGCTCGGTAACTAGCAGATATTTCAAGCATCATCAACCTGGACCTACCACCAATTTCAACCTGGACCTTCCACCAACATCAATCTAGGACCTTCCACCAACATCAGCTGATCCTAACCAGACCGGATCTGCCCACTACACTAAGCATCCTCTCAACCAGCTTCAACCATCTCATAGATCTCTGTATATTCCTTTATTATGCTAATCGTGCTTTTCTCCTTCGCTAGGCAGTGGGTCCTGAGTAGACTCCTCCAGAACAGCCTGAGCTTGGTATACCTGAGGCTCACCTGACTCTTCAGCCACGGTTTGTCTTTCCAGAGGGTTTCCCCAATCAAGGAAGTCTCTGCGAACCTCAACATAGTCGTAGGCAAATTCACCTATCTGGTCCTCATCAACACCAATCTCCTCCGACTCGTAGGCCACTCTGAGCTTGCAACCGGGAATGTGGTCAATGACGAAACACAAAATAGCAGTCACACCTCCAGAGTAAGCGGTGGTAGCCAAAATGTACACAAACTGGATGTAAAGTTGTTTCCAGTTGTGGTCAATCCAGCCGCCGGCATGGTCAGTGACTCCATCATAGCCAATGACAGTGGCCGAGCCGAAAATGCCGTTGAAGATGAGACCCACCATTCCAGCGATTCCGTGCTCTGCCAACACATCGAGAGAGTCATCCACGTGACAGAGGTACTTGAGTTTGGTGGCGAAGTTACACACCACACCAGCCACTATTCCAAGAATCACCGACGCCCAAAGCGGAATCATTCCCGACGACGGCGTGGCGGCAACAAGCCCAGAAATACACCCAGAACAAACCGCGACCATCAGCCACTTTTTCTCGAGACGGAAGTCCATCAAACACCATGCAATGGCTCCAAAAGCTCCGGCAAGGTGGGTGTTAAGCATGGAGTAGGCAACCTTGACCGAGGCATTGGCACAGGAAAACCCGTTGAAAAACAACCACCCGACATACAAAAGGCACGTGCCGAGGAACATGGTGGAGATGTTATGAGGACGGTAGTTGATCATGAGATCCTGGTGTCTACGGCCAAGAAATGCCGAGTAGACGAATGCAGAAACACCAGACAAAATCTCCACCGGGCCTCCTCCTGCGTAGTCAAGAACTCCGCCTCTCCACGACGAAGCCCAGCCACCGCCCCAAATCCAGTACACCACCGGGCAGTACACCACCGTGGCCCAGCAAAAGAGAAAGATGACAGAGGGCAAGAAACGGCCTCTTTCCGCAACAAGAGCACCGGCCAAAATGGCCAACGTCACAAGCAAAAACTGCATCTGGAAAATGGTGAAAGCAAGCTCGGGGTACTCCGAGTCCAGCGACGCTTTTCCTACCACGTTCTTGAGACCAAAAGCATCCAAGTTGCCGATGAAGTTGTTGGCCAGCAGCGAGAACGCAAGCGAGTAGCCCCAGAAATACCACTGGAATGTGCCGATAAACCCGGCCATGATGACAATCCATATCATGGAAAGCGCCGATTTTCTGCGGGCCAAACCCGAGTAAAGAAACGCCAAACCGGGCACCATGATCCAGATCATCAGCGAGGCGATGGTAAATAGAAGAAGGTAACTGTCATTGTATTCTGCGTTTTCCGTGAAAACTTTTCTTTTCGAGGGAATCATGACGAGAGTCTGGCAAATGAGATGTGGGCCGAGATGACTGTGAAAAAAGGAAGCTGTAACTTGAGCAGGGCGCCGTCTATTTGTGTGCGTTCCTGTCGCTTTTTTTTTTCTTTTCTTGTGAGTAAGGAACCCTCAGATAACAGAATTCGTTGCTTTTGCCGAATTCGGGTGCTGCTAAGATTCTTCCACGTATATATAGCGCCCGAGGCGACAATGGAGCAATATGCCTGCATGTGGTAGGTGACTCGCTTATGGCTCATCGCAAGTGCAGGGTATGCGTCGGGTGTCCGGATGCGAAGCTGGCTAGAAGCAGGGACATTGAAAGTAGCCGGAACATTCTCTTACGTGAGCTCCGCGTCGCCCGGGATGCTGGAAATTGAGCGTTTTGCGTGTTTGGAGGCACAATTCTCGAAACGACTCCGCCGGGACCGGAATCGCGCCAAGCAATTGGCGCTATCGCCGCACGTGATGCTTGGAGTCATGCCTGCACACTGTGGGTGATAAGCAGCGGCCGCGACCGATTGGCTCGGGGGCCGCCCTACACGTGACCGCCCTACACGTGACCCCGATAAGCATCACGTGCGCGTGCATCGCGCAATCCGCTCACGTGACCAGAGTCGCGTCACGTGCCCAGTACTTCTCGCCAAAGTGCACCGTCTCGAACGCCACCTCGACCATGATCAACACGATGATGATCCACTCCAAGCGCGTGCTCTTTTTCTCGTTCATCACGCTCAAGAGCGCGCGCTGCTCCTCCGTCACGTAGTCCAATTTCCGGTTCATGATCGCAATGCGCAACGCGATGTCGAGCCGCTTGGAAACCAGGTCGTAGATTTTCTCGAGCGACGGCTCCAGCCAGTAGATGTCGGGCGTCTCGATGAGCTCCAGGTAGAGATTGAGCTTGCCGCGAAGAAGGAACAACTGGCCCGTGAGCTTCAAAATGTCGGCCTCGGACGCCTCCACCTGTTTCCCGTGCGACATTGTCTCGCTGTTTTTCCTCGTGATGGCCACGTACAGCTCGAGAACCTCCTCCAACGCCAGGAGCCGCGTCAGCCGCGAGAGGCCCACTGCAAACGCCGCCATTTCGAGAAGCCGCCGTTCGTCGTCGTCGCCCTGCACGACCAAGACGTCGCCCTGCATAAACAGACTGGCTGCGCTGCTGCCAACCTCCACGTAGTCCATTTCCTCCAGCTCAGGCTTGTGGGCGTCGCCCACTGCCGAGGTCACGTGACTCTGGATCAGCGCCAACACCAGCGGCTCGGTGGCGCCCCACCCCACGACGGTGCCGTTAGAGAGGACCATGATGTCGTAGTCGACGCTTTCTTCGTTTTTGTACACGAGCACCTCGTTGTCGAACACACTGAGCACATCGACTCCACGCCGGGTGAGGGCTTCAGCCACGACGGCAAGGTCTATGCTTTCTCCGATTGTGACTGCTGTCACCGGGCGTAGGTACTGCTGCAATTCGCCTGGCTCAACTTGCCGGGACGCAGACTTGGTTAGGAGTGAGAGAATGACAGATCGCGATTCATGAGACTCTTTCTGGTTCGCTCTGCGAAGGGCCGAAAGCTGGGTCTTTTTCTTGGGGATTTTGGGCGGTGCAACAGAGAGATGCCGGGCGAAGCGGGGAAAGCAGCCGGCATGTGGGGTGGCAATTCGTAGTGCCAATGGCTTGATGAGTTTGAGCATATGTGCAGTATGGTGGTGGTGTTGAGCGTGGTAATCTGGCGATGGTCTATATACAGGAGATCAACTCAGGTTATAACTGAAACACCTCATGCAGATGAGATGTGGGAAGAGATGTGTTATAGACTCATTGTGAGGCTGGAAGAGGATAGTAATGACACTATATTACAGACGGTGGTGCTGACATACAGACGAGAGATAGGGGCTGAGTTGATACCAGAGGGGTTTTTATAAGGGTTTACGCTAACTAGGAGAAAAGGGAATAAGATTGAAGTGATTTCTTGAATATACAAGGCCTTATAGAAGGCCATTAATTCTTAGTTTATCCGGGATATGATGGCTCCGCGGACTAGGACCTCTACAGATTATGAGACTGATTCTCAACCTACTGAACATGTTGAAGCTCAAGAAAATCAGGACGAGGAAATCGAAGATGAACAAGTGAGTGAAACTATACTGAAATACTCCAATATTCCCATTGTATTCTTATTCAAAGAAGATCTGATGAGAATCCCTGAGGTTACCTATAAACTTGAGGGAAGACACAACTTCCTTAGGTTCTTGGATGCTCTCTATGAAGCCATTTCGATGATACCAATTTGGTTCATTACTTTACTTACGGGGATAAAGTATTTCAACCACAGCCAGGTCAAGATGATCCATCGCACCTTGCTACGCAGTCTGGTTATGGAAAGACATGGTTTCAGCGAATCATGGATAATGCTAAAGCAAACATTCGTCCAGATGAATTCAAGGCGGTAATTATTTATACTCGTGATGAATTGGTGGAAAACTATGAAAAATTCAAAGAGCATAACATTGATGAAAGATTTGCAGCGTATACTAGATTAATTGAACTCGATAAAAGCAAGGATTGGGATAACTATCTGCGTGAAGTGAGTTTACTTGGTGTCTCCTCTATTGAACATAGTCTTTTGAACATATTTGGACAGAATCTGTTCACTCCAAAGGAAATGAAACGAACTCTTGAATATTGGGTGAAAGTTCACAACTATCTCAGAGTAGTGTGGAATCGAAATAACTTTGTCAAGACATACACATTCAAAAGTTTGATCAAAGAGGAGATTGAAATTAATCAGAAGTATAACTCCTCTTTACCCTATGCATCCAACGTATCAAGTGAGACAACAGCAATTATTAGTTGGATGGATTCCCAAAAGAAAAAACATTGTCAATGCTATAATGAAAAGGAGTCGAAACAAAGAGTTCAGTGCTCCTGAAAGGCCAAGATCTGAAATAAAATGTTTCAATTGCAAAGAAAGTGGACATACTGTGAGAGAATGTCCCAAGAAGAAAGATAAGGACGGGATTCTCAGGGCAGTCAAAGAGTTCAGAAGAGGAAAGGAAGGTGATGCTACTGAAGAGAAAGCTTTTAAGAATGAAGCATTGTTCCAGTATTCTTGTGATTAACCTAAAGGCTCTCAATGCTCAGATCTGCTTAGAGCCAGTGCTACGGAGCGGCCACAACAGAGTTAGAGAATGAATTATTGTGTTCTCAACATCGCCAATCTCTCAGCATCTTCGATACCCAACACCTCCGTATCCCATCGCCATATTTTCTTCGCGTCACCTATTTTCATAATCTTCACCAGTTCCGTAGTCTACGCCAACTGCGAGCCACGCTATGCCTACGTTCATCCTGTACATCGGCATTCTATCAAGATCGTCACACCGTCCCTTTCTCCGTTCCTAAGCCCCGAAATTCCTCTGGGTAGCTCTGCATTTGGCTCCGAATCACGAGCCCTGTAATGCTACGCATAGGCGAGAGGTCCAGCAAGTGGCGTGAAAACCATCGCGTTTTTCGACATAATCCAGAACGAAGTGCTTCTGGAAACTACAAAACCACCGAGAATGTCAATATTTGTTGTCAGAGAACTGGCCCCTGCCCTACCCGAAGCACGTGACGAGGCACAGCGGGCCAGCCCATGTCAATACGAAACGATGATGCAGAATGGAGAGATGAACAGGCCAAAAATAGAACGCGGCCGCGCTTCAGCTCAGAAAGGAGCGAATCGTGGTCTCGACAACACCTTCAGAATCCGGAAGCCCCCACCCTGCCCCAGAACCATTGCAGATCCGGGGACACACCACCTCGGATCGTCCCACCCGGACCTCCACTTTATTGCCATGGAACGTTCCACGCATGCCGTTTTTATTCTACGAAAAACGCCGGACGTATTTACAATTGTTCCCAATCGGGAAGGGTAATGGCCAATTCCATCCGGATAGGAGGGGTGCGCAGCGCAGGCTCACCGTGGGGCTACCTAAATATACTTGCAAACTCACAGATTCTTCTCGCACCCCCCACTACTCCTTCTTCTTGGTTGTAAGCTTCTTTTGCAAATCAGCCCATGTGGTATGTATTCATAATTCACGGTATCCCACGCCGGAACTCCTGGCAGATCTCACCACGTGAAGACGTGTCAGATCGGACGAGGTCGTTTCACCAAGGCTCAGCACAAAACGACGACGAACCACGCCCTTGCAATTGCTGCAACTCCTGGAGTACAATGTGTCCTCCATGAGTTGCCCATTTCTTTTTTGAGTCCCTCACTAACCTCAGTGGAATTTTCGGATACGTCAACTTTCTCGTTGAGAAAACAAGAGGCGAGATCGTGGACAGCCTCATCGAAGGCCTTTCCAGATTGGAGTACAGAGGATATGACAGCGCCGGCATTGCTGTAGATGGCAAGGAAAAGGGCGAGAATATCATTGTCAAGTGCCCCGGTAAAGTTGCTGCTTTGCGTGATCTGATCATCAAGCAGAATGTCGACAGAGACCAGGTTTTCGACAACCACGTGGGAATCGCCCACACCAGATGGGCCACGCACGGACCTCCGGAAATCAGCAATTGCCACCCTCACAGATCCGACCTCACGGGCGAGTTTGTGGTGGTTCACAACGGTATCATCACCAACTACCGTGAATTGAAGACTCTCTTGTTGCTGAAGGGCTTCCAGTTTGAGTCTGAGACCGACACAGAGTGCATTGCCAAGTTGTTCAAGCACATCTACGACTCGTCGTTGGAGGCCCACGAAGACCTTGATTTCAACGAGTTGACCAAGCAGGTGTTGTACGAGTTGGAAGGTTCCTACGGTTTGTTGGTGAAGCTGTCACATTTCCCCGGCGAGGTCTGCGCCACCAGAAAGGGATCTCCTTTGTTGGTGGGTGTCAAGACTGAGCGTAAGTTGAAGGTGGATTTCGTCGACATTGAGTTTCCCGAAAACCAGGACACTTTTGTGACTCCGCACGTCAACGGCGGCGAGTCCAATTTGCGGACCTCGCAGTCGCGGGCGTTTTTCGCCGAGGACGGTCTCCCCACCCCGGTGGAGTTCTTCTTGTCGTCCGACCCTTCGTCAGTCATTCAACACACCAAGAAGGTTTTGTTCTTGGAAGATGACGACATTGCCCACATTTACGACGGCGAGTTGCACATCCACCGTGCCAAGAACTCGGCTGCTGGCGAGTCCACCGTGCGTCCTATCCAGACTCTTGAGATGGAGTTGAACGAGATCATGAAAGGGCCCTACGAACACTTTATGCAGAAGGAGATCTTCGAGCAGCCCGACTCGACTTTCAACACCATGAGAGGAAGAGTAGACTTCGAGAATAATTCCGTCAACTTGGGCGGTCTCAAGCAGTGGCTCACCACCATTCGCCGTTGCAGAAGAATCATCATGATCGCCTGCGGCACCTCCTACCACTCGTGTTTGGCGACCCGCTCGACTTTTGAGGAATTGACTGAAATCCCTGTCTCCGTGGAGTTGGCGTCGGACTTCTTGGACAGAAAATCGCCGGTGTTCAGAGACGACACCTGTGTGTTCGTGTCGCAGTCGGGAGAAACCGCCGACTCCATGATGGCGTTGCAGTACTGTATTGAGAGAGGCGCTCTTACGGTTGGTGTGGTCAACTCGGTCGGTTCTTCCATGTCGAGACAGACCCACTGCGGTGTGCACATCAACGCTGGACCTGAAATCGGTGTTGCTTCCACCAAGGCATACACGTCGCAGTACATTGCGTTGGTGATGATTGCACTTTCTCTTTCCAACGACTTCATCTCCAAGAGAGACCGCCACATCGAGATAATCCAGGGCCTCAAGCACATTCCTGAACAGATCAAGAAGGTGTTGGCGTTGGAGGACAAGATCAAGAAGTTGTGCAATGATTTCTTGGACAAGCAGAAGTCGTTGTTGTTGCTTGGTCGTGGATTCCAGTTCGCCACCGCCCTTGAAGGTGCTTTGAAGATCAAGGAAATCTCCTACATGCATTCCGAGGGTGTGTTGGCTGGAGAGCTCAAACACGGTGTTTTGGCGTTGGTGGACCATGATTTGCCCATCATTGCCTTTGCCACACGTGACTCGTTGTTCCCCAAAGTGATGAGTGCCATTGAGCAGGTGACTGCCAGAGACGGCCGTCCCATCGTGATTTGCAACGAGGGTGACAACGTCATGCAAGAGAAGGCTTACGCCACGCTTCACGTGCCATTGACCGTCGACTGTTTGCAGGGTCTTTTGAACGTGATTCCCATGCAGTTGATGTCCTACTGGTTGGCGGTTAACCGTGGCATCGACGTGGACTTTCCCAGAAACTTGGCCAAGTCCGTGACGGTCGAGTAAAGAGAGCACGGTCCGCCGAATTCCCTACACCGTTGCACGATGCAGCCGCCATTTTATTCCCGAGCGAAGGCTCAATGTAATACAAGCTCAGATAATACTGAAAAACCAAATAGATATTCAACTCTTAGCTACATACATAATTTGCGAGTCCCAACTCGACCTGAGCAGCCGGTCCTCATCTCTGCGATTTCTCAGCAGTACCCGGGCTACATTAAATAGACAACGGCGATATCAACACGTCGCCTTATCTTCTGGCAAAGTAGTCAGACGACCCAAGATACGCCGACGTGTAGTCGAATACCCGCTCTCCCACATTCAAGTACATGCGAGTGTACAGCTGAGCAGAGTCATTAGGAATTGTTTCAAGTCTAGGCCTAAAGTTAGTGATTTTCTGACAATATTCGCGATTCGAGAACATACGTTAAGCCGGTGTTTCGGCGAACTCCTGCCAAAAAGGCCGAGAGAACCACCAAGTCAAATCCTATATGGATGCTTTTTCCGAGGAATCCCTAATGTTAGACATAGGATACAAAAAATCGTCCTCACTTTACTTATTCAAGTACATGAGTCGGCGGAGTCGTCATACCATTCTGTGGCGTTTATCTTAGGACTATCCACTGTTTATATGGAGAGGTGCTGCACACTGCCATCTTTTGCCCCTGGAGGATTTTACCTTCAACTTTATGCGCATGACCGTTAGAAGATAGAACCAACTACTTCTCACAGGCGGTAGCCTTCATTATTTCTATTTACTATGGTAAGGACATTTTTCCTAACGTGATATTTTACGGGTGGTGATTGTGGGGTGGATTATGCGGATGGGGTATTCTCATTGAGCCACGGC
This sequence comes from Hermanozyma aechmeae, assembly GCA_030583085.1. NCBI lineage: Eukaryota > Fungi > Ascomycota > Pichiomycetes > Serinales > Metschnikowiaceae > Hermanozyma > Hermanozyma aechmeae. Next base: position 816,143 of record JAJMHA010000001.1, on the reverse strand, counting down.
TCACCAAACAATGAGGATCAAGATGGGGACGGAGAAGCGATTTTCCCCTATATGTGGATTTGTGCAAATTCTGCAAGTTCTGGTCCTCGCTAGATAGAGATTCCTGGCCTACTATGTGTTCAATTCGCTGAAAGTGCTAAATCACTTCTTTTGAGCCCATGCGCTGTATTTAAGCATAGATGGGGATGCGTGTCCATATTGCAAGCTGCGCAGCCAAGATATTCTATGACGGCTGAGGATGGTCGTCCAACACCCTTTTCATGGCGTGAAGCGGTGGATGAGAGGCTCATGACATGTTGGAATGTTTTCTTACTGTCAAAACTCAAAATTGTTGTATGAGAGCTCACCAGAATCACTGAGTTTTCCAAGCACAGACTGATTGAGACGTCGCTGTCCTTTCTGGGCGAGTGCTTGCTGCACCCCGTATGACTAGGCATCGTAGACTACTGGCCACAACGGCTGAGCCACCACGCAGGCCAGGCATTCAGACCTATCTTGAATTCGCGAGATACTTTCTCCTCTCCCACATATATGCCATAGTCATACGGGCACCAGTAATGCTGCCAATGACCAAAATCCTGCATACGTCGCAGTTGGTCTTGAGACCTCTCATCTTTAGGGTCCGCGTACCAGTGTCTCATCTTCGGTGTAAACGCCAAACGCATTTGCGAATTCTTTCTCGTTTATCGTCCTTGACTATCATTTGAGTCAGAATACAAGGAGGGACCGATAATGTCAGACCGATACAGACCTCCTCAGGGCCCTCGTGCCAACCGCAATGCGGGACAAGGTGGCGGTGGAGCCAACAGAAGGAACTTCGGTCCACGAAACGCAGGAAGTGGACTGCGCAGCTCTGAACTACGTGACAATCCACGCGACCGCCCAGGAGGCTTGGATGCGCAACTGGATGTTTTCAAACGGTCGATGCCCGATTCTGGCAACTTCCCAAATAAACGAAGAGACTTCGTCAGCAAAGAGAGGGCAAACTCAGAGAGAGAAGAAAATTTTCAGAGGCGAGATGCCGACCGAAGACGCCCTGACGAGCAAATCCCCCGTGCCGGACCACCCAAAAGACCCCCTCCCGGTCCTGGGATGCAAGATCGAAGACCCGGTCCTCCAGATGGACGACCTGGGCCCAACAACCTGCAAAGAGGTGGCCGTGCAAGGCGCGGTAATGACAGGGGCCCAAATGAGCGATTTGGAGATCGCCAATCAGGAGGAGCCCTCAACGCTCGTGGACGAGGAGGCGATGAAAGAGGCGACGATAGAGGCGACAATAGAGGCGACAATAGATCCGCTATTAACGAAAGGAGTCACGAGAGCCGACCTGTCAGAGCTCCTACTGGCCCCAGCTTGTCGGCAGATAAAAACCTTGATCGAGCCGCCATCGACAAGAGACCTAAAAACGGCAAAAAGGAACAGACGCCGAAAAAGCGCAACAAACCCCCCAGACTAGACAACCTGCAGATTTATTCCCTCTACATGGTGAGGGAGGCAGAGGTTTACGAGCGCGTGCAGCAGGTTGGTGAGGGAACTTACGGCAAAGTTTACAAAGCAAGAAATCAATTCACAAGCGAATTTGTTGCGTTGAAGAAACTTAGGCTCGAGAGTGAGCGCGAGGGATTTCCGATAACCGCCATACGTGAGATCAAGTTGTTACAAAGCTTCGACCACCCTAACGTGGTGGGACTCCTCGAAATGATGGTAGAACATAATCAGATCTACATGGTGTTTGACTATTTGGACCACGACTTGACGGGACTTCTCACACATCCAGACCTCAAACTCACAGAGGGCCATCGAAAGATGATCTTCAAACAGCTCGTGGAAGGTCTTAACTACTTGCACGAGCGAAGAATTATACATCGTGACATCAAAGGATCGAATATTCTTCTCGATTCCAAAGGAATCCTCAAAATCGCAGACTTTGGGCTTGCGAGAACAATGAAGGTTCTTGGCGATGGCGACTCACCCGATTACACCAACAGGGTTATCACGATCTGGTATAGGCCACCGGAGTTACTCTTGGGGTCTACCAACTACGGGCGAGAGGTGGATATCTGGGGTATCGGGTGTCTTTTGATGGAACTTTACATGAAGATGGCAACATTCCAAGGAACCGAGGAGATTTCACAATTGTTCAAAATCTTTGAAATAATGGGCACGCCATCGGCGGAAAGCTGGCCGGACATTGAGAACCTTCCTTGGTTTGAGATGTTGAAACCTCGGATTAACCGCAGATCTCAGTTCGCGGAGAGATTCAAATCACAGATGAGTGAAGACAGTTTCGACCTAGCCACAAAATTGCTCGAACTCTATCCGTCCAAACGACTTACAGCATCGGAAGCTCTTCAGCATCCGTACTTTCACAACGATCCTCAGCCGGAGCCCTTGAAGTTCATGGAATCGCTCGAAGGCGAGTGGCACGAGTTCGAGACGAAGAAGAGGAGAAGAGAGGAGCGCAAGCGTTTGGCAGAGCTCAAGAGCGGAGCAAAGGAGTCCCTGGCTCCAAACACGCAGCCTCGGGCGCCTCCGTACACTATGGATTTCCCCGCCACTGATATTTCGCTTTCGCAAACACCTTTCGACTTACAAAAAGATGCTAATGAGGAGCCGAGGAGCCGGGATGGAGAAACGAATGCCAAATCTACCGAGCTGCCAGTGAAGGAAGCCCAGTTAGACCAGCCGGATGGTGACAACATGCAGGTTGACGCTTCCGCAACGCTAGAGGAAGCAGAGTCCAGAAAAGAGGATCTGGCCGCTGGAGAAGGGCAAGAGAAAGCGGGATCCGAAGAATGAGATTTGTTGACTCGTTCGAGCCAGTAACCAAAAATACGAGCTGTCTTGAGATCACCATGCGACACTTGCGCGGCCTTCGGTGCCAACGCAAGGCGGCTATTTAGAATCTAGAAGGGGCCCATTTTAGCTCCGGGCTGAATTCAGCACCGAAGTTTCCCCCCAGTTGGCAACTCTGGCGCTTGTCAACAATGAGTGCAGAGTTTCAAATCATGCATGTCCGGTACCTTCGATGATCTGCAATCGATTTACCTGGATTAATGCACATGATTTCGCCGATCGGGCTCGAGGCGCCGATACCAAAATATAGCATTCCACGGCACCATCCGCAGAGCCGGGATAATACTACACAAAAGCCCGCTATACACCCATGCACACCCTCTTCTCACTTCGTTTATTTTCTGCTTGCAAGGATATTTGGTCATCGCCCGGTGCACCCGTGCACCAGGCCAGCCCGCGCGATTACTGAGCACAAGTGAGGTCATCCTGCTCAATTCCGCCTTTGAATTCGATAACTCCATTTCTTTCTCCACAGTACCGCCTTTGAGAGGCTCACTGTATTAAGCAGGTAGCAGGAAAATTCAGACGCTAATTCAATTCTTCCAACTGTCGAACATTCTGCCTTCCATACTTTCTCCGTTCAGGAGCATCAATCCAGCAACTGAGCACCCCCGATACTTAGTCGAAAACATCAATTGCCAACATTGACATGGGATCCTGTGCTTCCAAAGAGAGTCCACAAAACCAATCAGGGAGTGCCCCTCTGCAAAGTAGGGCAGGCCAACAAGCTGCAGTCAACAGTGGAGCTAAACGAGCTACACTGTCGGGACAGGTTGGTCCCAAAAATGGACGCAACAATTCCTCAGCAGGTGGTGGTCTGAGCGAGGCATCTAACGAGTACAAAGACGAAAAGAACGGAATCGAGCACGCCATGCCGCAGACTCTGGATAAGGAACTGAAGATCCTACTTCTTGGATCGGGCGAGAGCGGAAAATCCACCATCGTCAAGCAGATGAAAATTCTACACAAAAACGGATTCACAGATGCCGAGGCCTACGAATACAAGCCGTTTGTGTACAAGAACGTGCTTGACTGTGTGAAGAACATCATCAATGCCATCATCGATTTGAACTCGGACTTGATAGCGCCCCAGGGCTCAGAGGTAGTGTTGGCCGGCGAGGAGCGGCCGAAAAGACATGTTTTATCGTATGACGACCTCAACGACATTTTGGACTACGAGGTTTCTGTCGATACCGAGGAGCAGTTCGACTTGGCGATTGCGCAGAAAATCAAGCTGTTGTACACATTACCCGAAGTTCTCGACTTCACGAAAAAGCATCAGGCCGACTTCTATTTAATCGACTCCACCGACTATTTCCTCAGCAACATCGACCGCATTGCCCAACCTGGGTACATTCCCACACAGGCCGATATTCTCCGGACACGGAAAAAGACGTCGGGCATCTTTGACTTCCGGTTTCCAATGGGCGGGCTCAATATTCACATGTTTGATGTGGGTGGACAACGATCGGAACGCAAAAAATGGATCCATTGCTTCGACAATGTGACCCTTATCATCTTCTGTGTGGCGCTTTCTGAGTACGATCAGGTCTTGTTGGAGGAAAATACCCAGAACAGACTCGAGGAATCGTTGGCGCTTTTTGACTCGGTGGTGAACTCGCGGTGGTTTTCTCGTACATCTGTAGTTTTGTTTTTGAACAAGATAGATGTGTTTGCGCAGAAATTGCCGTACCTGCCTTTGGAAAAACATTTTCCGGACTATAATGGCGGTGACAATATCAACAAGGCTGTGAAATATATTCTATGGCGCTTCACGCAGGTGAACAGATCTGGCCTCAACGTGTATCCACACGTTACGCAGGCCACGGACACCTCCAACATTCAGTTGGTGTTTGCTGCGGTGAAAGAGACAATTTTGGAGAATCTGTTGAAGGATAGTGGCATTTTGTAATATCACTTAAAATGGAAAGTAGCGACTTGTAGAGAGATGATGGTTCAGTGCACGCTGGCGAAGAGGCTGCTATTGAAACTCCACAGTTTCTGGAAACTTGGCGAGGAGATGAAGTTATGCCTATTTCTGAGAAGTGCTGCTAGTGGAGTTCTCATTTCTTGCCGATACGACTGGTCTTGGTTGGGATTTGGTCATGGTGGGATTGTCTGCGTGCATCTCGTCCAGTCGCTGGTTGCCTATCCTTTCCGATTATATGATCCCACATAACACATTTGCTGCCTTTTCTTGTTTTGCAATTATTCTTAGGAATTTGCTAGCGAATGGGAGGACGGGGTGACCCCTCGGATTCGATGTCGAATAACCGAGACAGAGGGATCGCTCGTAAATTGGGGCATTCATATAAAAGCAAATGGAAAAATGACTGAAACATAATAGTTTTTGTCGTGAATGAGCCAGAGTCAGCGACCTTTATGCCACGTTGGGAAGAGTGTCACTCGGCCCACAGGGCACCGCACTGACTGAATGAAGGCTTCATTATATGGCTTGGATACTAAATACATTTGGATATAGAGCTTTCTTTTCTGGTAGTGGAGCATGTAATTTTGGGCTGATCCATGCTGTTGACCTGGCACTCCCATGCACCCCATATGGCAACGGCCCATGGAAAAATTCGAAATTCAACAAAATGCAACGGCCTTGGGTATTTGGACGTTGAATACCTCGGCTATAGTATTTTGGAGCTTGGGAAAAATGTGGTGGGCAGAATGCTGAAGGGTGTAATGAATGTCTTCAGCAGAGCTTCGAACTCTGGACAGCAGGCAAAAGTGAGTGGACGCCTGCTTTACTATCAGATTCAAATGATCTAAATCACTGGCTTCAGAATTTGCAGTATCATCAGAGCCACAACTTCAACGCCATCCCGAATACCACAAGCTGCAACTTGAGGAAGCAATAGACATGAAAATGACGACAAGGACTCGCCTCGCAAAATAGTTATCTAAATTATGAGGTCAATTGCTGAATGACTGGAAATCTTGGTCAACGGGGCGTGGGAGGCACGCCGAGGGTCAGGCGCCTCGGAACGGTGTAGCACCGAAAGTTTGAAAATGCCGGTAAATGAAATTTGAATCACTTATGGAGCTCAACACCACAAAGAGTCTTCAACTAAAAAGGCTGAGGTTTTGGAAAACTGGATATTTGCAGGGTAGTGGCGGATTCTGAGCGTCAGCGTGATTGCTCGCATTGACACGGAGCCGTTGTCGAAGCGTAGGCATTCCATGCGTCAAAATTTTAGTCAGAAAAAAAAGCTAGCAGATTTATAACTGGTGGAAAAATTACGCAAGCCACATGCTCGACAAGAATGTTTGAATTCAGGCTCGTCAGCGCAGACATTCCCCAGCGTAGATGGGTCCCCTTCCCCAACAAAGCAACGCTGTGCTATCGTAATCAGCAAGATATCAACAAACCTACTCCTCAAATTGAACAAGGCTCAGTAAACAGGAGTTGCGTTTACGAAAGAGCATAGACTAAGCCGAGGACGTCTCCAACATCACAGACTTATTGGTCCTGTAATCTTGGCTGCCGTGAATAGCATTTCCATTTTGGGGACTCTTTCCGCGGTAAGCTGCCGAAAGGGATCAAGTGCAATTTGCGATCAGGCGTTTGGCCGAACTGGGGGGCGGGACTAATTTGCCTCTGAACCGAATCATGCATTAGCTGCAATTACGATCATACCAGATTCACGCTGGAGTGCTGTTATTGAGGATTTGCGGGCCCTCTCCGCGGACAAAGAAAACCGACTAAGCATCTACGAAAATCGCGCCAGCCACGCCGCCATGCATCCTGTGTGAATCGCCGTATTTTTTCACGGTGTCTTTCTCGGTAAAGGAAACCAGGTTCTGAATTACGTCGTCACCTTCAACCGTAAACTAACCTAAACCCACTGCCTCCGCACATCCGGCACGCACGGAGGCTGGTAAACCCCAATTGTTTTCCCCACCCCCACTGCGGAAGCCTTCCCAGTGCGGCCGCTTCATGTACCCCAGTTCGCAGGATAGCCGCGCGCATGGCTACCCCCGCATCGTATTTTTGGACTCCGATGGATACGATTCCGCATTCGGAATTCTTCGCGGTGTTACCCCAAGTTTTCCGGCAGACGTGGGGAACACCTGCAGTGCGGAGACGCGGCGTGCACTGTATTCCGCAGATCGGAGACACGCTTGATGCGCAGTACTTAATATGCGGACATTCCCCCAGATTTTGTCTTCAGTTCATTCATTGAATCCTTCAAGAAACTACCTGGATACAATAATAACCAAACTACTTCGATATGTCTCATAGCAATTCGCTGATTGAGAAGGTGCCCAACACTTTCGATGAACCCGATGTGGTGGAGGTCAAGCTTAACGACCTCATCCGCGAGCAAAGACCTTTCTACAAGGTCGGCTACTTGTGGAAATTGATTTGGGCCATTTTCCTCATCACTCTTACTTCGACCAACAACGGTTACGATGGTTCTATGCTTAACGGTTTGCAGTCTTTGCAGCACTGGCAACGTGAAATGGGTCACCCCAAGGGTGCAATTCTTGGTGCTTTGAGTAACGGTACTTTGTTCGGTTCCATCGCTGCGCTTCCTTTTGCGCCTTACTTGAACGACAAGTACGGTAGATGGAAGATTATTTTCATTGGTCAGTTCATCACCGTCGTCGGTGGTATTTTGCAGGGTGTCTCTAACAGTTACGGATTTTTCCTTGGTACCAGATTCATTCTTGGTTTCGGTTCCATGTTGGCTGCCATCGGTTCGCCCGCCTTGATTTCCGAGATTGCATACCCTCCCCACAGAGAAGTTTCCACTTTCTGCTACAACATCTGTTGGTACTTGGGCGCCATTGTGGCCTCTTGGGTGACTTACGGTACCAGAAACATTGACGGCAAGGCCTCTTGGTCCATCCCTTCGTACCTCCAGGCTGCCCTTCCTGCTTTCCAGTTGGTTTTCTTCTGGATGGTTCCTGAATCTCCCAGATACTACGTTGCTGTTGGAAAGTCTGATTTGGCTAGAAAGGTCTTGCAGAAATTCCACGTTGGCGACTCTACCGACATTCAGGACCAGGAATTCATCGACGCTGAACTCAGAGAGATCGAGGCTGCTTTGGAGATGGAGAGACAGAACACCCACGCTTCGTACGGCGACTTCTTCAAGCTCAAGAGTTTCAGAAAGAGACTCTTCTTGATCTGTGCTATTCCTACCATGATGCAGCTTTCCGGTAACGGTCTTGTTTCCTACTACTTGGTTAAGGTGCTTGAGTCGATCGGTATCACCCTGGCAACGAAGCAGCTTGAGATCAACGGATGTCTTATGATCTACAACTTTGTGCTTTGTGCGACGTTTGCTGCTTTGTCTCCCAGATTCAAGCGTAGAACTATGTTCATTACGTCGGTGGCTGGTATGTTGGCGTCTTACATTCTTTGGACTGCGCTTTCTGCTGTTAACCAGCAACGTAACTTCGAGGACAAGAGTTTCGCCAACGGTGTGCTTGCCATGATCTTCATCTACTACATGTTCTACGACATTGGCTTGAATGGTTTGCCATTCTTGTACGCTACCGAGATCTTGCCTTACTCCCACAGAGCCAAGGGTCTTATGATCATGCAGTTCGTCATGTCTTTGGTGTTGGTGTACAACGGTTTCGTCAACTCCGTTGCTATGGACGCCATCCAGTGGAAGTACTACATTGTATTCTGCTGTATTCTTGCTGTTGAGCTCGTTGTTGTCATCTTCACTTTCCCTGAGACGTCTGGTTACACTTTGGAGGAAGTGGCTAAGGTGTTTGGCGACGATGCTCCAGATGTGACCATCAAGGCGATTAGACTGAAGTCGTCTGTCGATCACGTCGAGAGCGTCTAGTCGATGGTCGATGGTAGAATCTAATAAGTTGCTAATAATTTTTACGTTCAACAAGATATGCATCGTTGTAGACATGAATGAAGACACGGGGAGCATAAAGACGCATAAAGGCGCATAAAGACAACCCACAAAATAAGGTGCTAGTCACGGATTGCAGGTGCCATTCGTCCCATTTTGGAAGTGCAACCGGTTGACCCCACGGCGCCCCACTTCTGGGCGGAAAGGCTGCATGACAGCCAAGACGCAGGCCGCGCCCCTTCCCCACGGGGATTATGCACAAGCAACATGCAGGAAAACATCTAGCAAGAGCATTCTACCGAATACAAATCTCATACCCTTTTGTGCAAGTCGTCGTCTATTTAAGAATCTCACCACATTCAAAGTGACGGCCACCCGGCCACGGCCTGTAATAAGAAAATATCACCAGAGCCGGAGTGACAACCATCGCCGCGCATGCCTTGGCACAGCACACGGAATTACTTTGACCCGTCAGGGCCGCGCTCGGCACCAGAACCTCTGGAATGACTCTTTTTGCGACCGTTGTCTCTCGAAGTTGTCCGAGAGACTTTGGCGTCGGCACTGGGCGCGTCTTTCTCTGTGCCGTTTATCTTCACATCTTTCTCCAGGCGCAGTGGCTTTTCTTGCTTTTCTTGCTTTTCCAGGCTGGATTTTTCCACGACAGGCTTTTTGGGCCCCGACTTGCGATGTCCAGGCTTGTTAGGAAGAGGCTTCTCGGGTCTGGACTTTTCCGGCCCAGACTGCTCGGGTTCGGCCTTCTCGGCGCCGAGTTTCTCGGGCCTAGGTTTCTCTGAGCCACGGGGTTTTCTTGCAGGACGTGGTTTCTCTGGCCGAGGCTTCTTGAGGGTACTGCTTTCTCGATTCCAAGACTTCTCTGTATGGCGGGGTTTGTCTTCGGGATTGACCTGGTTGGAAGCGGCTTCTTGTAACTTCAGTGGTCGGGATTCCAGAGCACCAGAACTTGGGCGACGTGCCTTCTTTCTGTCGACTGTCTTCTCGTCACCTCTTGCTTTGTCTTGCTTTTTATGCGTATGGTCTCTTTGCGGGACTTCTTTAACGCTTTTTCCTCCACTAGGACTTGCTCCTTTCTCGTTGCTAGGCTCCGCTGTAGAGTGACTCTCCAAAGAACGGCCAGGGCCCCTCTTATCTGTTGAAAGCTGGGAGGGTGAAATCCCCTCGGACTTCAAAATACGCGGCTTCCTGGAACTGGGTTTCTCGGGCTTCCTGGCTCCTTCGGACATTGATTCAGCAGTGCTTCCACTAGGCAACCTTTGGTGCAGATTTCCACGGAACTTCGAGCTTTTCTCACTGCCGATCTCCACGTCTCCGCTTGCTGCACTTTGAGAGGAGGCGGCGTTTTCATTCTGGGACGACGCGGTGGATTGTCGTCTTGGCTTTCTGATACGTTCAGGTCTGCCAGCCTCATCTCCATGCTCTTTTCTTGGGCCTGGCGCTTGATTCAATCGCCGGTCTTGATTACTGGAAGATCCTCTTCGTGGAGCCCGTTCTCTCTCACCCTCACTCGTTTTGGTGGCCCCCCTGGTCGTTCTGGAGTCTCTGGAAGTTTTGGAGGCCTTTGAATTTGCAAGTTTTGCTGCCCTATTCTCTGTCATTTGCTTGAGATTCTTTTTAAAGTCGGGACGAGGCTCTTCTGTTGAGCTGGCAGGGTGAGCATTCTGACTCGAGGACACAGACTCTTTCGTTCCTTGTGAACCCAAGTCGTCAGGTGCTTGGCTTTCCACCGAGGAGACCGACGGTGTAGCTCCGTCCGGCAATAGGCCATCCGACGTTTTCACCACGGCAGGTTTCTTGATTAAAACAGTGGATTTCTTGACTGGAGGAGTCAGAACTCTTGAAGTCTTATTTGAAATCGACTGGTTGCCCGAACCTCCACTTAATATCGAGGCCATGCTATGTGGAGATCCGTAAACAGACAGTGGAATCGATGCTGGAATGAGTCCAGGCTTTGAGGCAGCAGCAGGTTGCAGGCTGTGCGTGGTGGCTGATTGCACACGACTTTCGGGTTCTTCCTTCTTTTTCGGAGGATTTTCGGCTACAGCCAGCCGCGTGGTTGTCGGGTTAACATTCACCAAGTGTTTCTCGATCTCATGCTGTCTGGACACGACATCCACAGGTTTTGCCAGCCCAAAAGGATTGGGTCTGGGATGTGGAGGCGCTGCATGCTTTTCAGCAGGCCCAGGTTCCGCTTTTCGCCCTAGTTCCGGTAAATCTCGAAGCACACCAGCTTCAGATTCTCCCTGATAGATCCTAACCGGGGGAGGAGCACCATTTGAGTGCCCACCACGGTGGCCATTGTGAAACCCATGATGGCCAGATATGCGATTTTGCTCGATGGTTTGTAGTGTCGCTTCGTTCTGCTGGTTGAAGGCAATGCAGTATTGAAAATCCTCAAAGTCAGCCTGGTCGATGATCACGCGGCGCAGGCCACCGTAAACGACATCCTGCCATTTGAGGACTCTTGTCTGATCTGCGAACGACTTTAATTCCACGAATGCCACCTTCTTGATGACTCCGGTTTCAAGCAGGCTCTGCGATGGATCCACCAAGATCTTGCATTTGGCAAACTGTGAGAACCTGCTGCGAAACAAGTCCTCAATAAATCCGTTATCGCCGCTGAGAGGAATGTTCAGCATTTTCACAATGTACGGAGGGCCCTGGTCTAGGAAGTTGTGTCTGTTGCCAAACGTCGAAGAGAACCTAGACGTTGTCTGTTCCGAGTGGAACGGACGATTCCTGTTCTTCTCAATTGGCACAGAAATCGAGGCCATGTCGATTTCTTCGTCTGCCCATGATCCGCCATAAGCTGCAGTTAGTAAGGGAATATGTGAAGAGGGAGTCTAGATTGACATACATTCATTGGAGAAGAACTCCAGAAGCGACATCTTTTTGGGTGGTGCTGAAGGTTAGTAAAACTGACTGCATTTTCTAGCAATGGGCTTTTTTTGGGAACATACCCATGGCGATGTCTAGGTAATTGGGGTGGAGCGTGACGCTACGTGCAGTCTCGAAGTATAGACGAGTGACAGAAATCCAGAGATGCCACAGTGGGGAAGTTAGAAACAGAAGTTCGGGCAGAATTCACGGAAAGAGGTTAAATTAGTTTGGGGCTGTTTTTTTTTGAATGACTTACTCCTCTGTTCGTAGTCATCGCCCAAAGGTGGGTGGGTATCCAACTCAGGGCACCAATAGTGACAAGAAAGAGACTGCCGCCAGCGCCCTTGTAGATTAACCACAGGTTCCACTTACAAGTCGTCGAACTGGCCATAGACCTCGGCCCACTTCGCAAAGAAGCCCGCAAAGAACTTCGTACCCAAGCCCACGTCCTTAGCTCCCACAGTAGCGCGAATGGAATGCATCGACAACTGTGGAATGCCCAAGTCGATGGTCCGCGCACCCGTCTGCGTGGTAATGTGAGGGCCAATGGTGCCTCCCGAGCGAGAGTCGTTTCTGATCTGAAATCTCTGGATTTTGTCACCGTTGATGCGGCCCAATTCCTCCACCAAAGCCTGGCCAATGGCGTCAGTAACCATGTGTCCGTTGGGGTCCAAGGCAAGAGCAACTCCTGTGTTTGGAACGGGCTTGTGGTGCTCCAAGTAGACATCAGAAAAGTTGGGGTTCACCAAATGGTTGACATCTGCGGAGAGGATGATGGAGTTGCCGTAGACAACCTTGAGGTTGTCCTCGTGCTTTTCGCTGCCGTAGTATTGCAGAGACACCACTCTGGTAACCACAGCTTCAAGAAGACCACCACGAGCACCTTGGCGGGTTCCAGAACCCACCTCCTCATTATCGTACAAGGCGACAATCGAGAAGGCGTCGTCAGGAATTTTGCCCGCTTGCGCAGTCTCGATAAGAGCATTGAGAGCAGCATAGGAGCAGATACGGTCGTCGACTCTGGGAGCAAAAAGAAGGTCGTTCTTCAAGCCCCCAATAGCACCCTTTTGCACGTCATAGAGCTGCAAATCCCAAGAGAGAATGTCCTGAACCGCCACACCCAACGATTCTGCCACGTATCTCAAGAGCGACAACGAGTGCTTGCCGTAGAGTGGAGCCTTCTTCTCGGCAGCCGTTGCAGGCTCCTCCTCAATCGAGTAGCCCACCACCGGCACCGCCTGGGTCTCCTTGTTGAACGGCCCAACTGCAGGGGTGCCGAAATGAGGCGCCAAAGTCGGAATCTTGGCGATAGGGTGGGGCGTCGAGTCCACCAACTTGGAGACTATTTTGCCACCGTCACGCACTAGCACGCGGCCTCCCAATCCCAAGTCTCTGTCCCACCACAACTCGCCAAGCGTGCCAGCGTAGGGCGCCACACCCAAAAGATCGTAGCCTTCCTTCTGGGCCTTAAGCGACGTGGGCTTCAAAACGACGGTAAGCGAGTCTATGTGCAGACCGATGGCACCAATTCCACGGGCTGGCTGCCAATCTGGCCCGACCACAAACGCAGCCAAACTGGTGCCATTTCTTGAAGTGTAGTACTTGCCTGGCTGGAGTTCGGACCACGATTGCGTCTCGGAAAGATGTTTGAAACCGGCTTTTTCCAACTGTGTGCCGAAATTTGCCACCACGTGGTAAATTGTTGGACTGGTGTACGTGAAGTCAATGTACTTGGTGGCGTGGCCGGTGAAGTAGGACTCAGAGTACGAAGTGGCTGGAGACGACGAAACGGCGAGTTTCTGAAGAATTTGTTCAATCTCTTCGGGAGACGAGTCTTTGAGGGCCTCCTTCAATGCGGAGGAAAGTTTTGCGTTTTCAGCCATGAAGAACGAGTAGTATGTGGCGAGAAAGTGGTGAGCTAGTGTGGATTGTGGAGGTGCGGAATGGAGCCGTGCAGCCAGCCACCGAAACGGGAAGCGAAACGAGAGAATTGGGAAGCGTTGCGGAATTTTTTTTGGCCAGTTCTACGCGATTGGCGATTTCCACTCCACGATGGGCTACTGACTTTCTGCTCAGCCAAGTAGTTCACCGGCATCTGGTCGTTCTTATCAGATAGGAAGGTGTCGACGGAATTGCCACTTCTCATGTTCGCGAACGGAAAACGAAAACGGCCACAATCGAGCATTTGATGCAGGAAAAAAAGCGTTAGTCTGTGCTGGCGACAGGCAGAATTCTGCAATCTGGGAGGTGCCCCGCGTGCCCCACCTCGCAGTGCATCTGAGCATCCAGAGACGGGAAATCCAAGACGGCGGCGATTTTTGCCATTTCGCAAAAAATATCACCCGCAAACGTGCGAGTTTTCTACAGCCTTGCGCCCGTCTTCCTTCGCTTTCGTTCACTCTTCGGTCTTCCTTCTCTCTACGGTCTTGCACTCCAAACGTCCACCAACTCGCTGATCGTCATTTCTGTAAAATACTCACTTGTTGGTCGTCATTTCTGTATTTCCACTTATTTGCTTGCTGCGTCCGGCCTCGTTCTCGCAAAAGTGGCGGCCACAATGAGCGGCCACACAATAGTCACATCGGCATAGACCTTGACAGACTTGGCGTCGGCCTTGATTTTTCCCCAAGAAACCGCCTCGTCGGGACGAGCTCCGGCATCGGATCCGTCAAACTCCTGGCCCGTGTTGATGTAAACCGCCCAATCGGCTCCATTACGCATAAGACACGCATTACAGATGTGATGCTTGATAAGGCCACCACCCAAAATGAGCATTCCAGCGCGAGTTGCGTCCATAGCAAGCGAGTTGATGCGCCGTATATCGGCCACAATGTCAAGCCGAAGTCTCTCGGGCGACGCCTTGAACGTGTGGAAGAACAACATGTCGCCAATGGAACCGTCGGTCAACGCCGGGCAAAATATGGGAATCTTGTTCTTGTGCGCCCAGTAGAGCACAGACAGCTCTCCGCCAGGAACCTTGCCGATTTCCTGGCCCAACCGGTCGATAATCCGAGACGGAGTCCACACCGCTGCCAGTTCGGCTCCAAGCACTTCTTCGGGCTTGAGTTTGGCCGCCTCGCTCTGCTGCTCAGCAAGAATTTCGTCAAGAACAGGCACAATCCACTCCTCAAATTTGCAGTAGTTGTCGTTGGGCACCAACAAGTTGCCGATCCGGTTGAGGCCCTGGTCTCTCAAGCCACGGCCTCCAAGCGCAAAGTCGCCCATGTAAGTTGGCGCCAAGACCTTGATAAGATCCTCCTCAATGCCTCCTGCAGACGAAACCACAGCGCTGACCTTTTTGTGTTGCAAGAGATACCGGAGCGTGTCTCTGAGCCCCAGCGAGATCAAGTTGGAGGTGAAGCCCATGAAAATGGTGGACTTCTGGAACCCGTGGTCGTCAAACTCGCCGGTGCGTTTGTGTTCATCCAACGTGTCTTTGTGTACGCCTCGCCACTCGCTCATTTCGTCGATAATCTCGCATGCCTGGGCCACCGACGAAGCCTGGAAACCCATGGTTTTCATGGAGTCGATCAAGTCACGTGCACGCATGTTGTAGGCCAGATCCTGGGAGTAGTCGATTCCCTTGACTTCCTCGAAGTCATCGGGAACTGGCACCGACTGCTTGAGCACAGCATCGGCTGCTAGGGTGGGAAGAGACATGGTGCGAGTAGTAGGAGGAACAAGTGTGAGAACGAGAAATTAGAGGCGGCGGGAGAGCGGGCGTGGAAGCGAGACTTTTTTTCTTCTTTTTCTATTTTTTTTTTTACGGGCGGTGACTTCTGCTTATCGTTAATCGCTATACTTCGTTTGCCGATGAGCAGTGGAGATGCGATGGCATGGTGACTCAAATCAAGAATTCCGTGCCTGAAATTCGGAGGCTTGGTCATCGCTGGCGCCGCTTTCACGCAAAATGCTTGCCAAAAGAAACAGTGAACGATTATGGCAACATGCAATTCTTCCAAGTTTTTTTTTCCTTGTCTTCTCACTGGAACCTGGCCCGACTTACATCAGAGACAGCTTACTGCGGAATAGTGTCAAAGTTCGAGTATCGAGTCACTCTTGATTCTCCAAATATTCCAACACTCTATTTCCAACATTCTCAGTATTCATGCTCTCTATTTTCTTTCTCTACACTTCCTCATGTCGTATGTATTATGCTGAAGTATCCCATCAAACTCTCTCGCTCACCACCGGCTGCCAGGTCGAAAACTTGGGTTTGGCCGTGTTGTATGGAACGTACGCTCCGCGCGTTCCCGTCAAGTTCTCCTTGTGTTTCTCTGGCAATGGGTATGCTCTTGAAACCTTCTGAGCATCCGACAACTTGTTTGGAGGCGTGTTAGTTCCGTAACCCAACCAGAAATGCCAGCCTGGTTCCACACGAGAGATATCAATGCCCCAATCGGCATACTCCACCCACCTGGTTCTCAAGTGGATTTCTTCGGGGATGTCTGTTTCGTAGTACTTGTTACCCCAATCATCGGTGCCGACTAACCAACCTCTTTTGGTATCGTTGTGGTTCTGAATCTGCCACGCGGCTCTCTTAATACCCGAGGCCGATATGTTCTTGATTGTTCTGAAGATCGATGTCGACATGGCTGATGTCTTAGAAAGATGGAGGTGTGATTGGCCGCGCAAGTGCAGGAAATGGTGCACCACGGCAGCGACCCGACCATCTTAGGAGACCGAGAATCAAGGTCAAATGCCGACATTGTACCGATATAGCCACAGTTTATACTAGCATAGCTACAGGTTTTGGTCTCTCCTCTGTATGTCCAGCTAAGCCGTTTCCTTGCCACCTCGGTGGCTTCCTCTACAACTTCTCGTCAAATTTTCATTTCCCGTACATGAAATACAAAAAAAAAATATCGTTAGTGGTTAAGCGCAGAGCGGGCAAGCAAGCTATTGACGTCCTTGGCATCAATAACAACACCCTTCTCCGAACACTTAGCCTTACTCTTCAACTCGTAACACAAGCCGTCAATATCAATGTCGGAGTAACGTGGGTGCGACGTAATGCGGTCCCAAATCTCCAGACATCTCATAACCTTCTCAGGCGCAGGCACAACATCCTGCTGCCCCTCGGCGTCCACTCCCTTCAGGTCGTGGCCACTGCCGAAGCTGGTTATGGAAGACCCCGATTTCATGCCCGAGATGCTGCTTCCGGAGCTGGCCTCCGACGGGAGGCTGCTCTTGACAAACTCGTTGAAATTGAAGTCGGTATTGACATTACCGATTGGGTCGTAAATCGACTCCTCGGTTGTAAGTCTCGCAAGTGGGTCCTCTGCATCTTCGCTCTTGTTGAGAAAATCGTTTGTAGCATTCCCAAATGCCAACGAGACATCAAAGTTGTTGTCGTTGAGGAACGACAACGGATCGTTATCGTTGCTGGTGGAGCTTCCCTGTCCAGCGAAGAACGGATCTGACAAGTTCTCGTTTGGGGTAAGCGCCGCGTGGAACGGAGATAACGCGCTCCACAGCGGAGAGTCTCCCGCTTTCGACAGCGTCTTTTTCTCGAGTGCCGCTAGCTGACTTGTCCGCCTGTATTTGGGCACCGGCTGCTGCTTGGTGCCACACGCCTCACCAAGAGTCACACAAAATGGATCTAGCTTCTCGTCGAAGTCCGATGTGGTGTTGAACTGGTTCTGGGGACTCAAGGAGCTGCGAAGGTTGTTGAACGAGTCGCTGGTGTTGCTATCTGGCGACACGAGAACGCTGTTATCGAGCGGGGAAGTGGAAGATGACGACCCACTCACCAAGTCGGGAACGGCATCAGCCTTGTTTCCCGATGGATCTGACTTCTGGTTCGCCCAGGGGAACCCAAGACTGTATTCTCTCTCATAGAGGTTGCCTGATGGCAGCTTAATTTCTCTCTTGACACTACTGTTTTTAGCTGTGGGAACGGACTGCGGCAACTTCAAGTCCGTAAAGTCCGCGTTGCCCCTGAATCGCGAAAGCTCCTTCTTCAATAGCTCGACCTGCGCCCGTAGAAGGTCCAGTTCTGTGGTTGCCTTCGTTCTCTCGTCCTCCAACAGCGCCACTTTGTCCTCCAAGTCCTTCATCTTGCGTTCCTTTCTCTCTCTGTATGCACGCTGGGCGGCTCTATTCTGGGCTGTCCGCTTTGACTTGGGTTCTGTGTCGATGGGCTTTCTGCCTCTCTTGCTCAGTTCCTTCTCGGGCTGCGGCGACTCCGACGAGAACTCCGTATGTGCTCTCTTTGTGTCTGTCATTCTGGGTATTGTGATTCGTGTGGATTATTTACTGGATACGAGTATTCGTTGGTTCGACTCGGGATAGCTGTAGGAGTGGGCTAGCAAAATGGTACCAAATAATGGGGAGGGTGAATTAGTCAGCACGCTGAAGTTTCGGAACTGAGTGTGCTGGGATGGACGGAGCGTGTGAATTGTACAAGGTAATTTGAAGCTTTCGGATTTTTTGGAACAGAAGAAAAAAATAATGCTGTTACGGATGACGCGGCTGAGGGATCGGGCGGTTACTTATATGACAGGGGTGGCAAATCCGAGGGCTCGGATTCTGGCCTGCATGGTTAGCCGCTGGTGCGTTCCGAGCCCGACGGAGGTAAGACACCAGATGGAGAAGATAGACTAGGTTCTCTTTCCGGGGATTCCAAAATTATCCAGAAACTCGTTTTCTCTTCTGGCCGCATTTAAGCCTTCGCGAAATTGTAAAGTTCACGTTCTCGTGTGTATTTTCTCTATCAAATGCTGACAAATTAGACACTTCTTCCGACTTGACGTTAGCACCACTCGTGCTCGCAACTACGCATTGAGTGCAGTATGGTCTGGACCGCCACAGAACGTCAATGAATTTCCCGTGGGGTGACACAGAGTTGGCGGTTTCAGGGGGTCATCCGGTGCTCCGAATTGCGCTCAGCAATCAGCGGAAGGTTACTCAAGTTCAGACCTTGAAGATTTGCCATTTGTCTCGCCTCAAAAATGTTCCGGCCCGAGTAGTGTCTGCATTGTGTCAGTGACGATTGCGTTTACCTTAACCTAAGCTCCATTTCTCCACGCCCAAGCACACCATGCGATTGGGGTCCTGAACATCTCCCAGCATGTCCATATTTGGAAATATACTCAGTGTGCATTGCAACCAGACGAAGTACTGGAGTCTTCAATGGTTTGCCTAGCTCTCCTCGAGGTAGTATATCGGAAACCAGCGGTGGGAACCCGGTTTCTGCTTAATGGTGCAGTTTTCTCCTGTCTCTCTTTTCAAGAGCCGGCCGAGCTCCAACAGATACATAATGCAAGTTTTAGCCAAATTGGAGAAATGGGCCTCGATGGCTGGCTTGGTCGCGGGCGAAACCACGTTTTTCACGGCGCCGGTTTCGGTCCGAACTGCCGCCACCACGGAGTTGAAATGTGCCAACGCCTGACTGAGCTCAGTCTTTATCTGGGCACCAATCATGTTTACCTTGCTTTTACGTAAGCTTTGGTGCACGTTCTTCAAGTTTTTGACTGGCGTCACCGACCCGATGTACTCCTCGTAAGTCGGGGTTTCCGGCGTTCCAACACTGGCAAAAGGCTTGAATCTCAACATGTAGGTGAGACGTGGTGTGCTGAGCGTTGAAAGCTGGGGCTCCGGAGCGCCCGACACCGAGTAAAGCAAAAGCAAAGAATGCACTGCCGAGGCTAGAAGTTGCAAGCCTCGCACCTGAGGAAGAACAAAGCCGTCTATGTATAAAATGTTATCGGCGAGTTGCGGCGACAATGCCTCCAACTTTCGCAACTCCTGTTTCAACTCTTCCTTCTTGGGGCGTGCCTTGGCCTTCTTCACCTTCTTCTGCATCGAAACCACGCTTGCCTGCTTGCCGACATTGATTTCACGAATGCGGCGACTCACGTGGAACTCGAGATGTTTGCATAGATAGGAAGTGAACCAGAACGTGGCCGGTGCTTCGCTGGCGTGGTACACGTCAAGAGCAAAGCCCGAGAGCGTAAATTCCACCATGACTTGCAATTTGTAGAAATACAAGAACAGGCCAAGGCCAAGCGCTGGCTGCTCAATCTGCGGATGAAGACGGTCGCCTATTCCGTTCTCGTAGAGCTCAATCTCCAACGACTCAGCATTGGCCTGGAGGGCATCTAGAATAGAAATGTCCTTGTTGAGGAGCTGCCGCTGGCGCGACGGGTTATGCGCCGAACGACACATGCCGTAGAACATGCATTGCTCCATTGAGTCCGTAAGCTGGTTGAAACGTGCAAGAAGATCGGCGCTTTCCCATCCAGTCAGACTCATGACGCCGTTTCCAGCGAGACACATGCCCTCCATGATCTTGAGACTAACCAGCCATACGGACTCGTCCAGACCAGCGATGGATTTGTCGTCTCGGAGTAGAAAAAGCTGGAAGAGGCCCCGCGAAAACACCGTCCACGAGGATCCATCCACTGCGTACTGGAGAAAGGCGACCAACTGGCCGGCGGATTTCACAGACTGGACAGCCGAGAAGAAAAACTGCGTCTCGCGTACGAGGTCGCCGAATCGACCCATGGCTTTTGCCCGGTCCATGGTGGCTAGATCGAACGGAATGTGCTTGTTGTTGCAGTCAACCTGGACGAATTTGGAGAAGGTGCCGGGCGCAATCTTGAGCGCGGGCGCTGTGTCTGAGATGCGCTGGAGCTGCTCACGGGCCAGCAGGAGAAATTCGCTGCTGGTACCGTCGTCGTTTTCGCTGTACAAGTCAATCTCGGCATCCACCAAGGTGTCTGTCTCTACAAGACACCGGACAAAGCGGAGATAGGGCAACGCCGCAGAAAACAGCAACGTCTGCTCTGCCGCAGCTATCGCCTGGTCGAGAATCGCCGTGACCTCTGTCGGCAGCACCAGCGCTAGCAAGTCGAAGTCCATGGCCCGCATGATGAGGTCCTCTTCGTCGTAGAGCACCTGGGACGCCACAAACTTGACGGTGCCGAGGAACTTGCACAAGCCCGCCACAAACGCCCGGAGCACCACGTTGACGGCGGCGTCACGTGACTTTTCATCGCCATCGGGCGGGTTTGCTGTGTGGCGGGTGGCCAACCTCGGTGTTTCGAAAGTCACATTTTGCACCTTGGTGCCGCCCATGAAGTTGGCCAAAAACGTCGCCACGTACCGGCAGCTGAGCACCGTCACCAGAAGCGACAGGCCCTCGAGCCAACACATCGTGCGTATGAGAAGCTCGTCCATGACAGAAACGACGGTGTCTATATCCTGGGGCTTTGAGCAATCAAAGTCGATTTCCTCGCGGGTCAATTGCGTGAGCGACGTGTCAAGCCGGCGGTTTCCAACCTCGACCGCACGAGCTCCGTCCACCATCTGGAAGTAGGGACTTTTGGCAACTTTTCCAGGGATCATATTCTCGACCGCCTCGAAAAAACGAGTCGTGATATCCACGACACCCGCGGGTCGCGCGGTGTTGGCGTCTGGCAGAATGCTGTGTGCCATTATGGCCTTGTGGTAGGTGCAGGAACGCTGTCTGGCGATGGAGTTGGAGAGGAGCCACACCACTTCGGGCTGGTGGGCGAGGGGGTGAAATCACGTGAGCTGAATTTCGATGCTCTGGTCTCGATTCTTTGGCCGTTTAAACCTCGATCTTTGCGGCGGCTTCGCAACCTCGATTCACGCCTCTGACGCCGACACCAACACCAACAATACGGAGCACATCGAGATGCTAGCAAATGCGGTTTTCGCCGCTTTCTCTCTTTTAGTTTCAGGCCTCTCAAACCGGCAATCACGTGGTGCTCGTCTTCCCGCTCTCTACCCATCGCGCCGCATCATCCTGTATCTGCCTTGTTTACCTCTACTCCACAGATATGGACGGGTTGCCTAAACCAACGCTCAAGCAGATAAAAAAATTCTCCTCGCTAGACGAGGTGGTGAATTCAACGTGTCACGTGTTCCACGATGCCCAGCTATCGCTCTCTGGCCACCGCAAGTTGGTCATGTTCCTACGCAACATCCAGATCAGGGCAGTTACTCTAGGCTACGAAGAGGAGTTCAACTTCCACGTGCTCAAAATGATATCCAAAATCTTGAAGTCCAAGAAGGGCGTCACTTCAGCCGACAGAATCGTGAAATTCTGCTCGAGTTTTGTCGCTACCATGTTGAACGAGGAAGCGGAATCCGGCACTGCGCGCCCGAATGGCGACGACGACAGTGAGAGCGTGCTGCTCGAGTTCGTGGATCTCCTTATTCGGCACCTACTCCGAGGTATCGAGTCCAGATTCAAGGAGGTGCGTTTCCGCGTGGTCCAGCTTCTTGCTTACTTGGTCAACTACATCACCGAAATCGACGAGCAGCTCTTCAAGGCGCTACAGTTCTCGCTATCACGCAGACTACAGGATAAAGAGCCAATTGTGCGCATTCAAGCCGTCGTTGCTATCTCGCGTTTTCAGTTCTTCCAAGATGATGAGTCCGATTCCCTGATGACGTCGGCAACTTCCTCTCTTCTTAACACATTGAGGTACGACGAGTCGGCCGAGTCGCGTCGGGCTGCCCTTCTCAATCTCTCCAAATCTAAGCACGTGGTGCCGTTGTTGTTGGAGAGGGCCAGGGACACCAATGCGATCAACAGGCGCTTGGTGTACCTGAGGATTCTCAAGGAAATCGACTGTTTTCGTGACATAGACATTGATACAAGAGACAAGGTATTGAGCTGGGGCCTCAATGATCGCGACGAGTCGGTTCGACTGGCCACCACCAGGATGCTCTCCTCCACTTGGCTTGAACATGCCAATAATGACGTGTTGCGCTTGCTCGAGCAGCTCCATGTTATCAACAGTGATGTCGCAGAATCCGTCATTGAAGTGTTATTCACGCAGAACCCCGAGATCTTGGAAAACTTGGAGATTTCCGACGACTCCTGGAGAGAACTCACCGTCGAGAAGGCTTTGTTTATCCGCGTCTACTACGAGCAGTGCTTGGAACGTCAACTATACGACAACATCGAAAAAAACATCCCCGAGTTGATCAGATTAGCACACATCTTGGAGGATTACCTCAAGCTTAGAACGCTGATTGTGGACTCCAATTCCGACCTTGTCGAGAGATACAAAGCGCACGAAAACAAGAAAATCCGCTTTTCTTCGCTCTTGAAGGAAACTTCCGCTACGCAGCAGGAAATTG
Organism: Hermanozyma aechmeae; assembly: GCA_030583085.1. Taxonomy (NCBI): domain Eukaryota; kingdom Fungi; phylum Ascomycota; class Pichiomycetes; order Serinales; family Metschnikowiaceae; genus Hermanozyma; species Hermanozyma aechmeae. The sequence continues at coordinate 793,437 of JAJMHA010000001.1, read as the reverse complement.
CACGCAAAGTTGCCAAAGAAGAACACTACTTGACGGAGCTCAAGTCGCGGATTAGCGAAACGAAGCACCAATTGAAGGCCAAGAGAGATACGGTACAAAGGCTCAATGTGAAGAAATCAAAAGACACGTTGAGCGCCGACGAAGACCACGAATTGTCTGAGCTGAGAATGGAATACAAAACGTTGCAAAACACGCTAGACGAGTCGATCTCGGCAGCTGAGGAGGTTGCAGACCAGATCAAGATTCAGAAGGCATATGCAGATGATATCGCTACCAAACTCAAGCATCAGGCCAAGGAGCGAGAGTCTTACGAGGAGAGAACCGGAGACTTGGAAGAGGAGTATCTTCCGTTTGACGAACAAATACAGGAGCTCGAATTCATCATCAACCAGCTACTTCTTGTTATTCAGGGCGCTGATTTCGCTGATGTGGCCGGAACAAGACGGGTAATGCCCATAGTGAGAAATGCCCTTACTGCTGGAAATCTCAGCGATAAGCTCATTAGCACGTGCGTGAGCATCTTGCGCAAAAGCTCGAATGACGAGAGCTATTTCTCGTCGTTGTGCACGGAAATCATCACCGATATCAGAGACTCGTCGTTGGATGAGGCTGACGAGACGTTCGTTTCTGCAGCCTCCATGCTCGATGGAGACGACTTTCCAAGTGACGACGAATCTCAAGGTGATCTAGACTCGCAGATTTTGGATTCCAATAAGCGCCGGAAAACAGCCCCGCTGTTGCCGGAGGAAAGCTTGATGATACAGTGCTTGCTTGTCCTTCGACACTACTTGGAGATTTTGAACGATCCGTCGTCGAATATCTACCAAATTGAGACCTTGATTGAAACCTTGATTCGTCCTGCAATCTCGAACAGCGCCAACGAAAAGATCAGGCTCTTGGGCTACCAGACTCTTGGGCTCCTCTCGCTTATCGATAAGGGAATGGGCAAATCGAACCTCAAATTCTTTGGAATGACGGCCTCAAAGGCGCAGGATGAGCAGCTCAAGGTACTCTCCACTAAAATTGTTTTCGACATCTTATCCACCCACGGAGTGGAGATTTTGGATGACGATGCCGAGGATGCCGTGGACTCACTCTCTCTCGCCCGATTGTTCTACAGCTTGATCAAAAGCTACGATATGCCGAACCTCCAAGCCGTCGTCGCCGAAGGTTTGTGCAAGCTTCTTTTGGCAGATCTTCTCCAAGAATTCGGCGAAATCGGCGAAGGGGAAGACAGTGGCCAGGAAAGTAAACTCCTTGAAATCTTGCTCGTATCCTACTTCAATCCCATCAACAATAGCAACACCGACTTGAAGCAGATTCTCGCGTTCTGCTTGCCGGTCTATGCATGGAGTCACGAGGACCATCAAAAGAAGTTGAGCATGGTCAGCGGCGACTGCTTCTACAGGATGTACAGAAACGGCAGCGAGTACTATGAACTTGGAAATCTTCCGCTGTGCCAGGCGGTACTACTGCAGCTCATAAACTGGGGAGATCCATCGCTAGTAGGACGGGCCCAACCCGATGACATCGCCAAGAATGCGTCGCATTTCTGGCAAGCCATGAAATTCTTGCAGATTGTGGACCAGGATTCTCCACGGGCCGTAAAGAGGGCCATATTGCTGAGCTTGCCCAAACTACGTCTCTCGCCTGCCCTCGGATCTGACCACCTCCAGGGCCTTCGAGCCGCCATTGAAGACACCAAACAAATTCTAGAGGAAAATCTGGCGAAGCCGGACTTCCATCTTGACACGTCTGCCATAAAAGGATTCGCCAAGTTTGAGTCTACAGTGGCGGAGTTATTGGCGTCTGCTGTCGAAGCCGAGGCGCGAGTCCGTACCGCTACGAGTAGTCCAATGGTACGGTCACGTGCCAGCTCAGTGAGCGAAACCCAACAAGAAGAGCCCAGTCCCCCGGCACATGACGACGATGCTAATGCCGACGCGCCGGTGGAGCCCGATGCGGTGGCCCGAGAGCTTGACGAGATCGACGAGTTTCTCGACGCCGAGGACCGTGAAAACTATGACGTCCCTATGGACAGTTGAGCCAGCAGCAGGTGTTGATTTTGGACCTGCACACACGTTCGCATATCTCTCGCTGGGATTAGCGCGCGTCTATACGACCAGCAAAGTATACGACGGAACGAGAGCGTCGCACGCGCGTGGGAGATAAAATCTCTGAAGTCAGCTCGATTTTACGCCAGTTCAACACTCGCAGATTTTGCCCCCTAAACTATTCAACATGCCAGTTCAGATTGCTGAGAAGGATCACAAAAAAGACAAGGACTTCGCCCAGGCGTTGCACGGCGACTCTTTCAAGAAAACAGGAATCGCTGCCCTTATGTCCAAATCCAAGAACGCATCTGAAGTCGCCAACGAGGGCTACTTCAAGCACTGGGACGGTGGTGTCTCCAAGGATGACGAGGACAAGAGATTGAATGACTACTCTAAGTTGACCTCGCACTACTACAACCTTGTCACCGACTTTTACGAGTACGGATGGGGTTCTTCTTTCCACTTCTCTCGTTACTACAGAGGTGAGGCTTTCAGACAGGCTACTGCCAGACACGAGCACTACTTGGCCCACAAGATGAACATTTCCGCCGACATGAAGGTTTTGGACGTGGGATGTGGTGTTGGTGGACCCGCTAGAGAGATCTGTCGTTTCACCGACTGCTCCATTGTGGGTTTGAACAACAACGACTACCAGATCCAGAGAGCTGAGCACTACTCCAAGAAGTACCACTTGGACCACAAGTTGTCGTTTGTCAAGGGTGACTTCATGCAGATGGACTTTGAGCCCAACACTTTCGATGCTGTTTACGCCATCGAGGCTACCGTCCACGCTCCTGTTTTGGAGGGTGTGTACTCTGAAATCTACAAGGTTTTGAAGCCCGGTGGAGTTTTCGGTGTCTACGAGTGGGTTATGACCGACAAGTACGACGAGACCAACGAGGAGCACCGTAAGATCGCCTACGGTATTGAGGTTGGTGATGGTATCCCTAAGATGTACAAGAGAGAGGTTGCTGAGCAAGCCTTGAAGAATGTTGGATTCGAGATCGAGTACGCCAAAGACATGGCTGATGTCGACGACGAAATTCCTTGGTACTACCCATTGGCCGGTGAGATGAAGTATGTGCAGAGTCTTACTGACTATTTGACCGTTTTCAGAACTTCCCGCGTGGGTAGATTCATCACCACTGAGATGGTGGGCATGTTGGAGAAGATTGGTTTGTCTCCCAAGGGCTCTAAGCAGGTCACCGGTGCCCTTGAGGATGCTGCTGTTAACTTGGTTGAGGGTGGCAGACAGAAGTTGTTCACCCCTATGATGTTATATATTGTGAGAAAGCCCTCCAACTAATAGAGCATTTGGTATTTCAGAGTGTAGAGGTTTTTGTTTGAGAGTAGAATCGCCCATAAAGCGGCCATTGGCATTCAGACCGATTTGGCCAAACCGTTTGTGATGATTTGCAGTTCGCTGAGATTATTTCCAGTCTGCTAGGTAAAAATACAAAAAATGATGACTCCGGCGTGATTCGAACACGCGCATCTTACGATAACAGAACTTGAGTCTGCCGCCTTAGACCGCTCGGCCACAGAGCCATTATTGAAAAACTAGGTGAGTGGTTTACTATGACAACTTTCTTCAATGCTTTATGTCTTTTTTTCTCAATTTTTATATCTCAGCGTGTAGACCTCGTCATATTATACGTTATATTTTCTTATGCAGGCTCTATTGGCCAAATTGGTATCTTGAGGTGTCTCGATGGGTCATCATACATGCAATGTCTCGTCTAGGAAGTGAAGGACGGCAAATTCGAAGGGTTTTCTCGTTCATATGGCTCTGGAATGAAGCGACGTAGTTTTCAAAACAAACAGCACGTGTAGGTGAGATAGACCCGTTGAAGAACTTTGACCATCTCGTGAGTTTTGCGTAGGTCTACGTGATGATATCTAATTCCCTGAACCAGACTCCGAGTTCAAGGTGCGCATTAAATGAACCATACCCTGCTTCGCCTACCCAGATGTCATTCTTTATTTTCCACAAGAGTCGTACCTACGTATCTACTCAGCCTAGTTCTTGGCTTCGCACAGTAGAGCCATTTCGCAGCTTAACACGAGACCCTAAAAAATCAACGGCTTGCCCTATAGCAACCATTAAAATATATCCAGATACCAAGCACTGGCAGCACACATTTCAGAAACACAATCTTGTGATTCCATAGCGACTGCCACCCTCGTGGGCCCAGTTAGCATCCTGCATACATCACACGTGACCAGACGCAGCAATCTTAATCCACATTGCAGATACACTATCAGCAACTACTTTCCAGTCAATTCCTCAATTCTTGAATATTCACCATGACTCTTCAAAATCCTAACTTGGAAGGCTATTATGTGACCCGCGGCATGTGGCTCATGTTCTACAATTCCCACCACAGAACCTTTGTGGCACCCAAAAAGTGCACTGGCTGCTACAATGAGGACCGCTTCGTAGTCTGGGCTGTTTCCGTGGCTGCACAGGCCGTGGTTGATGGTGCACGGATCTATCCTGAACTCAAACCACTTATTGCTCCAGCAATTGACTCGTTCGCAAAGTACAAGAATAATCACGTCAAGGGTTATTCGGCTGCGGAAAACGGCGGCAACGACATGGACATCTATTACGATGATGACGCTCAGGTTGCAAGTGCAATTATTACAGCGTATGAGGTCACGGGCGAAAAAAAGTACTTGGACCTTGGCCGTGAGTTGGTGAGGTTCTTGATGGGTGGATGGGACAAAGGTGGCGGAGTGAAATGGCATGTTTCCAAGGAGTATGTGAATGCTTGCACAACCGCAGAAGTCGCGAAGGCATGTTTGCAGTTGTCGCAGTTCATCCCTCTGGAGGCCGCAGCGTATGTTGATTTTGCAGCCAAGTGCATTGACTGGCAAATCAAGACTCTCCAGGACCCCGGCGACAAGTGTATCAAAGATGGATACCACCCTGGCGACGGAAAAGTCGATGAGGTCAAGATTACTTACAACACCGGCACTACGTTGTCGGCATCCGCCCACTTGTACAAGATCACAGGTGACCAAAAGTGGAAGGACATTGCCAACGGGTTGGCCGAGGCTGCTATCAACCACAACTCACCCTTCTACGACCGGGACTATCCTGACGAATTGCGTTACTGGAGAGACCCATCGTACTGGTCGCAATTGATCATCGAGGGCCTTGCTGACTACTTGTTGTATGTTGGCAGAGACGCCCCCGAGGGTTTGCCGCAAAGAATCCACGACGAAGTCAAAAGACACCTTGAGATGTTCTACAAGTACTCGAAAGATCCCCAAGATGGACTCTACATTCAGACTTTTGAACCTCACGCAACGTTTCCTGACGTCTACGAGCACTTGTACAAGAAGGAATTCGGCGGAAAGAAGGGTGGAGGACTTCGAGGCGAAGACAAGGATGGAGACAGGCCACAGAAGTGTCTCATGGGGCTTGGCTCGGCGGCGCGTGTTTTCTTTCAGGGAGCCAGGGTCGTGCCCGATCTTTAGTGGAGAAGTAAATGGAATAGATGTTGTTTGGTAGAGGACGAGGGTGAAGCCTGGACGGTATTGGAAGTGGATGCAAAAACGAGGACTGCGGTACCAGGCTGAGCAGTAGTATCTTTGGATAGTACACCAAACGCACTCACCACGAAGTTATTACCGTAGATAGGGGCGCAGAATCGGCAAATTATTCCCGTCAGCTAAATACAGTAGTTGAAGCCTGGAGAGGCCCCCACATCTACTACGTCTGTTGTCTAACATCCTTGCACACACCTCTCTACATCCCAGCCTAACTCCATGCCTATTTTCTCAATTTTGAACTCTATTAAGCGGCCCATCATTATCTGATTCTTGCGGGTGCCTCGAAGGCGCTGGTGGTGGGCAACGCAAATGCCTCTCTTTCAACCACCGCAATGTCATGTTCTCCAAAAGGAGCCGCCTTCAAAATGGGCCGGTACTTTTGAGTGAGCCAGAATGCCACACGCTTTTCATCGTCCATGTCGTCGTCGCTCTCGTCGTGGAGGTTGGCCACGTGCTGCAGGACCAGGTCGTCAGCCAAGTCATCAGCACCGTCATCGTCGCCTACAACCAAGCCGTCGTGCGAACGTTTGCTGGCATTTTGGGCGTAGTTTTTTGGCACTGTGAAGTTGACGCCCAAGTCAAAGAACGCAAGGTGCCGACTTCCGTACACCCACACCCGCCCATTGTGGAAGAACAAGCCCTGGGGTTTATCGTCCATTCTGAGGAAGTCCAACGGCATGACCTCGGAATTGCGCTGCGACCACTGCGTGAGGAGCCGCACTGATTGGTTGTCGAGGTTGAACTCGTAGAGTTTGTTGTCTTCAGTCAATGCCGCCAACGTGTTGTTGGGCGTCACCAGCATGAGCTGCACCGGGCTGGCAGGCGTGGCGAGAACATATGCAGCGAACGAGTTTTCAAGCGGACGAACCTCGATGTGGCGGTCGTAGAACAGCACCACAATGCACGAGAAGTCCGGTGCTATCACCACCTGGCGAATACAGGAGGTGTAGAGACCGCGCGATGGCGAGTCGTATGAGTCAACGCCCTCAATTTCATCGTCAAGTGTCACCTGGCTATCGCCAACTGTGAACTTGTAGAGCTCATCCTCCGCAGTGTGCACCAAGAGCTTGTTGGAGCGGTAGACGACAACGGCTTTAGCGCCCGAAACCACGGCGTCGAATTCGGGGTCTCTGATTTTCACAACTGCTACTTTGTCTTCAGTTTCGCGCAACCAGAACAACTTCACCGCGTTGATGGTGGCCACCGCAAGCATGGTGTTTCCCTCGTCCGGTTCGCCAACACTCACGCTGACTATGTTGTCGTCTTCGGCCATAAGGAGCTTTGCCACGAGTTTATGATGGTCATTGCGCACGCGCCACACCTTGACGGTCTGGTCCTGGAACATGGCGATAGTGTTGGCGGCGCCGGCGATTTCGACGTTGGACACCTGCTGGGAGAGCAAGATTTTGCGGAACAGGCCGTGGGCAAAATTGGCCGTAGACTGGACGATAATCAGCCGCTCGACACCGCCACTGACCAAAATGCCGTGGCCGGCGAAATCGGCCACTGCCACGGTTCTGACGTCGTTGGCATGAAGAAGCCGCAGCGAGTTGTGGATCCAGCGGAACGGCGCGGTGGTAGATGCTGTCTTGTTTCCGTCCAGCAAGCCGCTGAACTGGTGGATTTTCCGGTCAATACCGGCGCTCCAGAGCCGCGATCCCAGTGCATCGCGAGCCAAAGTCAACACATCGGCGTCGTGCACGGCGAAGCTGTGGACCACGGAAAACGTGGCCAAGTCCCAGATCTTGACGGCGCCCGTCAGGTCACCCAGCGCAAACTGGCGGCGCTCGGGAAACGCCGCAATCAGCCACACAAACGTCTGTTCTGTTTCTGAGCGGTCCACGCGGGGCAGCGCCACGATGCGGCCTCGGCTCTCGGCGCTGATTTCCCACACGCGAACGCGGCCATCGGCACATCCGCCGATCACGAGGTCGTCGCCGCAGAAGCGCACGCCGAGAACTCGCAGGTCCTGTCTCTGGAGCATCAGGCCGTGCTCCAAAACGCCTGGTCCACCAGAAATGTCCACCAAAACGACGGCACCGTCGTCACATCCCACGGCAAGATGCGTGCCTGCGGCGTTGGAGTCCAAGCACCACGCCACTCCGGCGTTGCAGTCGTAGACCGCCGATGGGCGCTGAGTTTCGAGATCCCACTCGGTCACGTGCGTCGAGCCACCGATGCTGAACAATCGAGGCTGCTCTCCGTCGGCTGTTGCCCACACAAGGCCCTCGATGGCTCTGCCACGGGCTCCTGGGATGGTGATGTGGTGGGACCAATTGTGGTGAGGGTCCCAGATCTCGATGTCGCCGTTTGCGCGGCCCACCGCGAGGCGGAGCGACGCGGGCGCGGGTTTGGAGACCGTGCTGGCGTGAGAAAACGCAAGCGACGTCACCGTGTGCGGCGTATAGTCGACAAACCGGCACCGATGTATGTCCATGATGAGATGAGGTGGGGTAGGTGCAGGACGAGCGGTGAGTAGTAGGCGGAGGAGAAGGGGAAGAGAGGAGGGAAAAGGGAAGAAGGCGAAAAGGAAGACAAGGAGAAGAAGGTAAAATAAAAGGAAAGAAGAGGGAAGGACGGAAGGGAATTTGGGTATTTTCAGACTGGGACTGCCGCTTCAATGGGGTTACTTGGAGGTGATGCACTAGATGTGCGTCCCACCCGGTGAGCATCGGCATGCCGTATTTCTCAATCTTGCTTGCGATCTTTGTTTTGCTACCTCTCCCCAGTTGAAATTCCAACGTCTAGCTTTCTTTTTCGACCACTCTACACTTCAGTCTGGCTATTTTTCGATCTACCATCGGACTACACTTCACCTCCTGTCGGACTGCTGAGCCTCTCTCCGGTCTACCTCTCCACTCTATATCTCTAGTTTTAATCAGCCTATCTCCCGCGGATCTGTAATTGTCCATTTCTTTCAATCGTTCTGATTTCCATCTGCATTCTCGACCAGCTATTCAGCCTCTCTCCAACCTCTCTCCAGTCTCCGTTTCAATCCTATTATTCTTTTCAATCTGCTCACTCGACCAGTCTCCCAATCGCTCAACATATCGCCCAGTCTACCTCTCCGTCGCACTTGATGCTGTTCATTCATATACCCATAACTATCCTCCTCCCCTCTCTCATACAAAACCCACAAATGAGTTCACAAGCGAGAGCAACCGCACAAACCACTTGTTCTCGTCAGTGTTGATTACCATATTGATCACCAACTCCTTTTTGCGCCGGGCACCCTCAAGCTGCTGCTTCACAACAGTCCGCTCCACCACAACGTTTCTCTTCACACACCACACCAAAAACAAAAGCGCAACAAGGCTCACCAGTAGGTTTTTCAAGAAATTCAACGCATGCCACCCTAGGCGCCGCGCAAACTCAATAACCCGCCGCTTGAGCACTTCACGCGCATCAGTCTCTGGCTCGCTTTCACTCTCACTATGATGGTGGAATGGATTACCAAACAGACGCCGAGTTTTGAACTCCTTGCTGAGTTTGTTGACCACTGAATTGATCTCTCCCTGCCACTCCCGAAACTCGTTCATGGTGGCCTGGGGATTCTCGTCTTGGTTTCTAGGAGGCAACAGTTGTACAGACTGTCTCAGATTGCGAATACTTCTCGTGCTCTGCGGCTGTGGCCTCACGTACTCACTGAGAGACACCTGGGTTCCCTTGCGAGAATGCAGGTAAATCTGCTCCAAATTTGACCTTTGGTGTTGCAGCTGGAAATTAGGGACAACCAGCGCCAGATAAGTAGACTGGGCCGGCCACGGCGTTCCTGTCGAGTATCGGTCCGATGGATCAATGCTCAGAGCCGGCGCCACAGGGTATTGCTGTTTATGTCTGGGATCATCTTCATCCAGATAATCAACATCTTTGATCTGATTCCAGAGGTATTCCAATTCGGCGAGAAGCTCACGTGCCTCTATGGTGCTGCTGGCATAAACCCGCATGGTGTCGATAAGATACAAGATGTATTGGCGTTTTGCTTCCGTTCTCAGAAGCCCCTGTTCTCTTTTCCAGGCATCCCATTTGCGTTTGGCGCCCTCGTCTTCGATAGTGTAGCCCTCGGGTCTCGCCATGATGCCCTCGACATTGCCCTCGGTAGCCTGTTTGTAGAGCCCGTACAATCTTACTCGGTTTTCGGCGGGAGGACGGGGCAACAGGCCGTGGTTCAGTCTGGACGAGAGGGCACGGATTGTGGTGATCGCCTTTATAAAAACGCGGTCTGCTGTTAGAATTTTGGTTTGACGGCACTGGAAAAGTCGCTGCTAGAACGTACCTATGGAGTCCGACATGGCGGTGTAGTTGGTTGTTATCGTCACGTGCGCGGGGTGTGTGGAGAAGCGGATCGGAGAGCAAAATCGCCGGCGGAAGAGCCAGAGGAGGCGGAACAAAAGGAGATCTTGAAAAACGTAGAATATATAGAAATGAGAACGGTTTTTTGCTGGCGAGTTTCACACGGCCGCGGACCTTCAATCTGGATGGTGGAGGAAACCGAATCACGATTCGAGGAGAGGCTGATCAGAATGTAGCGGTGAGGCGACCTAGAGCTAGCTATTGCAATGCCAGCTCGTATTTCGTGCTTGCACCTTCACGATGCTGTGTCAGGTGAAATATCTCGAGGGACAGAGCAGTCTCAACTCCAAGAGTAAGACAGCAACTCAATGAAACGGGCAACACCGATGCAAACGCCATGAATTCCACTCACTGAAACCTCAACCTCAACCTCAACCTCGCCACGACAAATCCCTGCGCTGTCCTCGTCATCTTCAATTCCCATCCACCACGACGTCTTTCGTCCTCTCTCTCTCTACAGAATCCCATTCTTCTACAGCTCCATTTCAGATGACTTTAATTACCCTATTACACAATCAGTTCTCTGGAACATCGATCTCGCCGTTGTTGATGGCGTCAATGATGTCGTGAGGGTTCTTGTAGTCGACACGGCAACCCACAGACTGGGCAGTACCCAAGATCTCCTTAGTGACAGAGGCCAAGTTCTTACCGAACGACTTCTCTCTCATCTGTCTGGCGATCTCGTAGATCTGGTCCAAAGGAATGTTTCCAGTGTGCTTGACGTTCTTCTCCTTTTTACGGTCTCTTGGGGGCTCCTTCAAAGCAGTGATGACAAGAGAAGAAGCAGCAGGAACAACCGAGGCGGTGGCCTGTCTGTTCTGGATTCTCAACTGGACAGTAACCTTGATACCCTTGAAGTCCTTGGTAGCCTTGGCGATATCTTCACCAACCTTCTTTGGGGACAAACCAAGAGGACCGATCTTGGGGGCCAAAGCCGAAGAGGCACCAACCTCACCACCGACGGCTCTCAAGTAGAGGAACTTAACTTCACTGGGGTCGAATTTTGGTGGCATGATGTAACGATGTCTTTGGTAAGTGGAGGGGTGAAAAAAATAATTTTTTCCTACCAGAGTCGCGGGCGCTCTGTGGCGTCACGTGACGCGCGCGCTTTGAGAGCGTCGGGGCTCGAGCCCTAAACGGTCCTGAAAGCGACTGGCGCCAACGGGCGGCAAGAGAATAGCGGCGCTTACATGTAGCATACTGGGTTGTGTTTCGGTTGTAGTGGCATAGAAGGGTCTGCGATTTGGTGGCTGTTTCGCAAAGTGGCTGTGCTGAGCTGAGTGCCTGGAATGGAGACTGAGATGTGGTGCCAATTGGACGCACCGGTGATTTTCATATTTCTACTTCACTTAGCAAAGGCCGCTCATTTAAGTCTTCCCTTGGCGGATTGTGTCAGAATGTGCATTGGTGGTTCTGGCGTGCCAGTTTTCGCACCCAATCTCCAAGCCGTTGGCGGACGAAATTCACGAGCCCGAGCGGTATTTGTTATAGAGAAATCGAATAGGATGAGGTGTTTCCAAATACAGACTCTAGGTCAATTTGAGGCTGCTCTTTGCAGTATTCAGGGAACTGTAACGGCTCCCCTGTATTCAACAGCCCACTCATAGTAAGTATCGGTGCCTTGACGTCTTCAGATCCTAGAGCGAACTGAACCTGCTGAGAATTTTGATTAGCCTGTGTTAATCTACAGGCAAACAAAGTAACCCACTGCTTATCACTGGATTGTCTATTAAGTATTCGTGGTGATTAATAGCTAGCGGCATAATAACTTCGGCCAGGATAACTATCGCCTGGACATCAGGTCCAGAGATAGCGCGCTTATTAGCTGACCATAGTCATGTAGCTGGTCGTCTTGTCATCTCGACATCTAGTCGTCTTGTAATCTAGTCATATAATCTTGTCGTCTCGCTTCTTGACATCTTATCGCTTCACCCCTCGCCAACATGCGTTTTCTCCCCTAGAGAGTGCCGCCAGGAATATCGTCGCCCAAACGTGCATCCTCGTATTCATGCTGCAAACTGGCTGTCTGCGCTAGTTCTCTCAACATGATGGTTGGGTTCCGTCCATGCTCCTGGAGTTCCTTGAATACCACCACAGGCCGTTCAGTGAGCTTTAAAATACGCTCTCGGTCGGCATAGCACACCACCAAAACATATTTGGACCAGTTCTCGCGCGAAATGTGATGGCTCTTCATGGCCAGCTGTAGCACCTTCAAACAGGTGTCGTCCGAGGATGCCTTGAGCTGTTTGAGGGGCTGAGTAGAAGCTGCCATCGCAGCAGTTGCCGACGTCAATGTAGGGGCGCCGTTTCGGAGTTTGGATTTCTCCAGATGGTCATCAGATGGCAGTCTGGTAGCATCCACCAATCGAGGCTGCGATGGAAACCGTGTGCGTGCGAGATTCTTGACGTCCGCCACTTTTCCAACTCCCATGGAGAGCACTGATCCGGACGAAAAGCGGTGGGACTCTCTCGGGCTGGAGTTGGATCTGTTGCGTTGCAAGGCTGAGTTGGACGCCAGTTTGGGAAAAGTGAGTGTTGCTGATGAGCCCGACAGCGGAAGATTCACCCTATTTCCTGCAGCTGTTGATGAAGATGACGATGCGGTTGATACTGCTGGCGTTGTTAGTGTTGTTTGTGCCGTGTCACTGGGAGCTGGATTGACGGTTTCGGCCCACGAGACCGTGGAGCCTATAGACTGCGTAGGCAGCGAAGACAGCACTCCCGGATCCAAGGTAGGCACCGGAAGCGGCTTGGCCTCCTTGGCCAAACGGATCACGGGATTCAAGTCAGCCTTGAGCTTTGAGAGCAGCTCGCTCAACTTGAGCACCTCAGGCGACTCTCGCGGCGTGGTTTGCACATTAAGATCCTTCAAGAGCCGCTGGCAGAGTGTGAGCGCCTCGATGGTCACGTAGTTGGAGTTGATGTTGATGGAACTCAAGCGAATATCTCCGTCGTCCATTGTTCCAGACGAAAACGACGACAGCAAAAGCTCGTTGATGGCTTTTTTGGCGCGGAGTCGCAAGCCCAAGTTTCCGATTCCTAGTTCCCGGAGGTGTTCGGTTGTGAGAAACGGCAAGAGAGCACCGTCAATGTCGTTTTCGATAAACGCATGGCTGAGGTCGGCGTCAAGATGCTGGCCAAGGAAGTGCGAAACCTGGGCCAGATCCCAGGTGAGAAAAGTTTCGGACATCAACGGCGAATAATTGAGAGGGTGGGAAGATCCCGCTCGGTGGTGGTTAGTGGAATCCTCAACGCTAAAACGCATGCTAGGGTGAGACGCTCTCACAATGCAGGACCGTGCATGCAGGTGTGATGTGGGGTGCTCGCACCTGCAGCAAGCTTGCCACTGATGATGCGATTCTTCCTCCTCTATTCTTTTACGTTGTACCTTATTTTAGCGGCAATGTCAGACAAAACTCCCGAAGACGTGATTATCAACATGGGCGGCAAGCAGGTGCCGCTCAGCAAGATCAACAAGCCACACAACGTGGTGGTTGGCGGCACAAACAAGGCGGTGCCAAATGTGAAGGAATTTCCCGCCGTCGAGCCGGAGGCAAAAGCTCGCGAAGAGAGCTTGAAGCAGGAGAGAGAGCAGAGACGGGGCTAGGCTGGACTCTGCTTAGTTGCTGCTTTTCCCCCCCTGGTTCTTCGAATTTATAGTACACATACACGTGCTGGCGCAGTGCTGGTGCTACAGTGGCAAATGTAGGAGGTGCGGGTGTTGCAATTGAAAGAATTCAATCCAATTGGAATCGTCTCCAGGTTCGTGGCGGCTTTGAGATCGTGGCACTACTGGATCATGGCGTTTCGGAACAGCGGCAACTATTCCGGGAAGAACTTCGTGCGTCTATTTGCGGCCTCGGCAACACATCCACACCAGCAGTAAAAATCGGGCAAATTCTCGCCCTCGAGACTTGCGCTCGATGCCACGCTCTATATCCCTGGGCCCATAAACTTTATCTCCTGTCAGACTGCATCTTCTCACGCACCAGTGCGTGGTATCTACATAACCACCTACCACCTGAACTTTGGCCTCTTAATTTTGCTCCAGACTAATCTCAGCGTCCTGAACCATGTTTCCTCGAAAAGTGCAACGTGCAATTGGCGCTACGGCGCTCCTTCTCGCTATGGCCTCGTTCCTACTATACGCCGCCCACCGCTACGAGATCATCAACTTCCCCGCCATCGACATTCTTTCCCAGTTCCAGCCCGAGAGTCTGCTGTATGTAGTGGACCTTCGTGTGACCACGTGCCGGTTTTACAATTTCAATGACCCACTCTGCGGGCTTCCTAAGTCAGAGTCTGGTCCGTATGGCGATCTTGCGCCCGAAGGATGGCAGAAGCTTCTGAAGGATCTTCAGCTCCTGAACTCGTGGCTCACTAAGCAGTTTCTTGTTTTCAAGAAAATTGATGCTTCCGAATGCCGCAAGCAAAGCTGCGAGGTTATTGTCGACTTGGCCATTGCCGACTCTTCCGACTGTTCTATAAAGGGAAACAAACAGTGTGTTCCGCAGTACATTCTTGACAAGGTTGGGTCATCGGGTGTAAGCTCGGAAGATGCCGAAGCGCAAACTCCGTCTCCCGTTACCCCAGAACAGATCAAAGAGCTAGGCTGGCGTGAAATCCACCCGCGTATATGGGCATGCTTCAGTAAGAGCGCCAAAAATGCGATCACCGGCGTGGAGGTTTTGTTTGGACCCGATGCAGTGGACCCACGACCCAACTGGGATCTCATGAAGGCGTCGATGCCGATATCATCGGCCCGATCGGGAATGAAGCCACGAATCACGTTTCGCCGCGGCCCCGTCATCAATTTCAAGGACAAGGAATACCAGCCGGAGTTGAAGTACAAGTCTGGAAAATTCAAGATCTTGCAGGTTGCAGACATGCACTTCTCCACTGGGGTTGGTGTTTGCAGGGACAGGGTGCCTGCAGAGGCCGAGGAACACTGCGAGGCAGATCCTAAGACGTTGAAGTTCTTGGAGAGCGTACTCTCCGCGGAAAACCCAGACTTTGTCGTTCTCACCGGCGACCAGGTTTTCGGCGACGCGGCGCCCGATTCGGAAACGGCGCTTCTCAAGGCCGTCAGTCCGTTCATTGAGCGCAAAATTCCATTTGCTCTCACGCTTGGCAATCACGACGATGAGGGAAGTCTTCTGCGGTCGGAAATAATGCAGGTGGCCGCGTCGTTGCCGTATTGTGTGGCCGTATTGGGACCGGAATCTGTAGATGGGTACGGCAACTATGCGGTGGCTGTCGCTGATAAAAACGCGCCAGTGGCGTTGTATTTCCTCGACAGCCACAGTTATTCGCCCGCAAAGAATGAGAAGGGCTACGACTGGTTTAAAGAGCTGCAGGTGATCTGGCTAGGAAGAGAAGCGCGCGCGTTGAAGTCAGAGCTGAAAGCGCAACCGGAGGATTGGCTACTGATGGCATTTTTCCACATTCCACTTCCCGAGTTCCGCTCCAAGGGCCCCATGATGGGGAAGGAACTTGAGGGTGTCACAGCCTCCAACCATCCTACCGATATGCGAAAGGAACTTGCCGAATCCAACGTCCATGTGGCACTGGTGGGACATGACCATGTCAACGATTTCTGCTTGAATCAGGCTCAGAGCATGCCCGAAGAAGAGATCCATAAAATGTGGCTCTGCTACGGAGGAGGAAGTGGAGAGGGTGGATATGGTGGCTATGGGGGCTACGTTCGCCGCATGAGATTGTACGAAATTGAGAGCTCGACTCGGCAAATCGTTACGTGGAAGAGAGCTGAAAACAACCCCAGCGAGGTGTTTGATTGGCAGGTGTTGGTGGAGAATGGGAAGGTGACGGATTCGGTGTGAGCGTCTAGTGGCTTGAAATCAACTGCTCAAGGACTGAAATGTAGGCCACTTCCAGCACTCGAATTTACAATTCGCACCTTTCCTATGCTCTTTTCTGATGCTGGCCACTCTGAGTTGATCAGATCGATATGCGCGATGTGCATCCGGCTGCATACGTCGCCAGCTCGTCTATGCAGGTGCCGAAGATAAGACCGCTAGAGGAGTTTTGGAAAACCTCACCAACTAATGTTGAAGACATGCTTTTTGGAATCTAGACTTTTCAACTCGAATGCTGCGCTGTTGCTCCGAGATTGGAGGAGCTTCCCGTGTTTCAGCCTGGAATTCCCGAGCAAGAATCTGAAACAGAATACTGAGCGGTGCATCAACAGTCGCTCAAAAACGCAGGATCCGTGTTTTCCAAGCTTTATTGGGAAATGCGATTCGTTCCAGGGGTGCGGGTATGGGGCACCTCGGATGTGGAATCAAGGTCCCGATTCCTTCGGAAACCCCGGCCCCAATGCCACCAAGGCGCCTCTTTGGAGATCAGGACGTCGATTTACTCGCCGCTTTTTCAGCCGCTCGGTCTAGACTTATGCGATCTCATCGATAATGCTGGCCGCGAATACCGTTCGCTTTGTCGTAGTAACGAACCGAACCGAGGCCGATTTTTCCTTTGAAAATGGAAAATACGAGTTATACTCTCATTTATTTAGATTCTGCGTTGCGCGTGTTTCTCTCTATCTATCTCTCTTTCTCCCATCTCATTCACGCTACTCCACGTTCCTGTATCCACCCCAACCAACTCAACTTCACTCGTTTCTTCTGTCGCTAACCACCACTGACGTGCGCCTGTCATGTCTAACTTCTCAGACGTTCAAGAATGGCTCGAAAAGGTGAACTGTCTGAAATATCTTCCGCAGTTTGTCGACAACGAAATCACCTTCGATCTTCTTCCAGAACTCGACACACCAGCCCTTAAGGAACTAGGGATCACGAAACTCGGCGACCGGCTTCGCCTAGAGTTTGCCATTGCAGATTTGAAAGCGGAACTTCTACGCAGCAAGATCTCCATAGAGGATATTAAGCGAGCGGCCGACCACGACAACGACACGAACAATTCGTTGGAAATTGCCGAAGTGGCTACTGCAGGTGATTCCACGGAAAGTGGATCATCTAGTCGAGTTGTGACTTTCATTCTTCCTGACGGCTCATTCAAAAAAGTAAACGTGGAGGGCTGCTTCAACTCCCAGCTGATCAAGAGAAAACTCCTCAAGAAGTTGGGCGTCAAGGGCCGGGACCACGAATACGACACGTATGTGCACACCACACGGTTTGGCAGCGTGCCAAGGGTCACGAGTTTGTACGATGTGGAGTTCGTCACCATCTGCTTTTCGCCCGATCGGTCAGAGAAACATCGAATCATGCTCACGCCGAAAAATGAGCAACCCACCCTGACGGCTACCGAGCAGTCGTTGCGTATCATGCAAAGAATGGCTGGCAGAAAAGCGCCTTCTCCGCAAATCCGTAACTTCTTCGGACAGCGACCTCCGCTGGAGTTGATCTCGTCCAACTTGGGCCAATACTTTCCAGAGACGCAGCTGCAAGAGCTCGAGAAAACAATACGCAACAGTGTTCGCCATCTGATTCGCTTGCTGCGCCGCTTCAACCTCTCGAATTTCAACGTGCCCAGTGCAAGACCGTCGGTGCGATCTTCTCTATACTCGGACCGAAAACCAAGCGGAGCAGCGGCGCCAAACGGCTCTGGACGCACGATTGGAGACGTATTTGTATACAACGCGTCGCTTCTAGATGACGCCAAGCTGGGCATCAGCAACGAGTATTCGCCCAGTATCCTTTCCACAGTCAGCGAGTCTCAAAACCCGGCCACCTTGGTCAAGAGCCGGCGCAGGATGTCGGTTGCCACTCTGTTCACGGCTCACAGCCGCAACTCGCGCATTGAGCTCATGAGCGTGGAATCAGACGAAGATGACGAAGAGGGTGAAGGCGAGTTCTACGAGGACGACGACTTTTTGGCGGCCTACGATGGTGTGAGCATGGAATCATCGGACTTCAGTGTGGGCCGCAATTGGCTACAAGGAGCGCGAATTGGGGCTGGTTCGTTTGGCGTGGTGTACCTTGGTATGGACCCTGTGACGGGAGAACTCATGGCCGTGAAACAAGTGCAACTCCTGTCAGGAGACCTGGGCCAGAAGGATCTCCGCAAAACCATGGTCGATGCACTCCACCGCGAAATGTCGTTGCTCAAGGAACTCAACCACGAGAATATCGTTCGCTACCTTGGGCTGAGTCTGCAGGGCGATCTCCTCAATATTTTCTTGGAGTACGTGCCTGGTGGGTCTGTCCACCTGATGTTGCAGCTGTATGGTCCGTTTGAGGAGCCGCTCATTCGTAACTTCATTCGCCAGGTGCTTGTGGGATTGTCGTACCTCCACAGCATGGACATTGTGCACCGAGATATCAAAGGCGCGAACATTTTGATAGACATTAAGGGCACCGTGAAAATCTCGGATTTTGGAATCTCCAAAAAAGTTGCTGATGGCGACGACGAGGAGGAATCTTCGAGGTCAAAGGCTGCTCCACGCAGAGCATCGCTTCAGGGCTCGGTATACTGGATGGCCCCCGAGGTGGTGAAACAGACGTCATACACGAAAAAAGCCGACATCTGGTCGGTGGGGTGTCTTGTGGTGGAAATGTTCACCGGCAACCACCCGTATCCGAAGTTCAGCCAGATGCAAGCCATCTTCAAGATTGGCACCCACACGCGGCCCGAATTGCCCGAATGGTGCACGGACGACGGTAAGGCCTTTCTCTACAAGACGTTCGAGTTTGACTACATGAAACGGCCCGATGCGGTGGACATGCTTCTGGAGCCATTTCTCACTCCGTTGGTGGTTTCTGACGAGCAATGAGACCAATAACGCGCGGAAAAGCAAAGAAAGCGTCGACTTATCAGCTCGATATTTCTCTGTCTCAGAATTCCGTGTCCAGGCATGTCCAGAAGTTCCCAGCTGGGTGTTACTGTCCGAGAAATCTATTTCGTCATTTCCGTTCCCCTCAGAAGTGCACCCCACGCGGGGACCTGCGCAGTTAGAGGGCTGACTCCAAGACGCATGCAGGGATGCGGAGGACGGGGGCGTGGGCCAGCGAGTCAGCATGGCAAAATCGGGAAGGGCAAAAAAATACTAAACGACCCCACCGAGTTCATTCAGCCCCATGTCCCTTCTCGGTAGCCAATTCCGCCGAGACATCCCCAGAACCTCGTCCGCCATCCTGCAGGCTGCTTCTCCGCAGAACTACCACTCATTCTTTTCTTCCACCTCCAGCATGGAAATCCCATTGAAGCTGAGGCCCGAGGTGTCGGTGGTCACGGGTACCGTTGACAATTCGACCATTCTCGCGCCCTCGGATCTGCGGCACTCCAACATCATCGCCGACCATATTCCGCCCACCAACCCACTAGATTCTCTCCGGAACTACAAGCTCACCAGAACGTACTCCGAGACGGAAACCAACAATTTCGATGCGGACACAGGTCACAGATTGTACGACGACGGCCGCATCCGCGTCAGACCGTCACGGACGGCCCTGCCCATGAAAATGTCGCCTCCTCCAACCGCTACCAAAAACCGCCTCTACGCCAGATCCCACGATCTGCACATAGACGCCGCCGACGACGCCCTCGTTGGCCTCGAGGATGAGTATATTCCCGGGCTAGACTTCGGCGACGTGCTTCTGCATTGGGCCCACACCTCCGAGTCACTGACCCCAGCATCACGAGACGCCTCGTACCTAGATTTGAACCAATTGCATGCGCAGGTGGCGCCACAGCCTATTCAAAGTCGGCTGGGCGTCGAGTTTGCAGGCCACGCCTCGAAAAAGCTCAAGGGTCTGCTGCCAGTAGTGAACCCCAAGACTGGCGAGGTCAACTATGAGGCGCTTCTTCTGAGTCTTCCGCAGAACTTTGCGCAGCTTCCGTATCTGCGACGCAAACGTCTCGTGGAGCTGTACCTGAATCTGATAGACTATCAGCAGTTCTCGTTGTTCGCTAAGGGTGTTTTGGCCGAAAGGGAGTCTGTCAGTCTGGGCCGCCGGTCGGAAAACAGTCTGATAACAAAATCCGCCAGCGGGATGCTCCGGCGCTCGCGGCGCAACTCGGCTGTGGCCACCACGGTAGCGGGACGGCTACTTGCCCTTTCGCTGTCTGCAGACTTGCGCAAGATGCAGCGCGTGGTGAAAAACAACGTCGACGAGAAGGGCGCTCAGGTCCTTGGGCACGAGCTCGGGAAGGTTATTGGCTTCGGTGCCTGGGGTACCATTCGAGAGTGCACTGCATCAGACGGAACCGTCCGCGCATTGAAGATCGTCAGAAGCTCTGGGCGACTGGGCAAGGTTACCAATGACAAGGTGCTCGCTGTTTTCCGCAAGGAAATCGCCATATGGCAGCAGATGAAGCACCCAAACATCTTGCCATTGCTCAACCACGTGGAGGAGAACGACGTGATTTTCTGTCTCACCAATCGCATCACTGGCGGTACGCTTTTTGAGGTTGTGCTGCGCTGGGGCATCTTCAACGATGGTGTCGACGACAACACCGGCGGGGTGTCTTTTCTGATTGAAGACCAGGAGGACCGGCTTCGTACCACCGCCGAGTTCACCCGCCAGATTGTGGAGGCCCTTTCGTACATGCACAATAGCCTCGGCATCGTCCATGGCGACATCAAGCTCGAAAATGTCTTGGTAGACGACCTGGACCCAACCTGCGTGAAGATGGTGCTCTGTGACTTTGGTATGCTGCGAGTATTTGCGCCGCCTCGGCTTCTGCGGAAGCTGAGCCGCCTTGAGGATTCGTCGCTCATGCTGCGCTCGCGTTCTTCGGCCGTTCCTACGCGGAAACCTTACCTAGGGCCACATCTTGACTTATTCGCTGACGACTGTAAGATCGGTGTGCTGCTGCTCACGCGAATGCATGGACCGTCGTTGCAATCGTTGGACCTCACGCCAACGCACACCGTGGGCCTGGGCACCATCAACCTGGGCCTGGAACTCGCCAACTTTCACGAGTTCCGCACTAAGGATCATCAAATCGGCGGGGAAATTGACAGTGATCTTCCACATCTGCACATTGGGCTGTTGCCGTACGCAGCTCCTGAACTACTCAACCCGCTGCCTCCTCCGTTGGGGCCCCTGGCCGACATTTGGGCTCTTGGTGTCTTGGTGTTTACGATGGTTACGGGCCGGCTCCCATTCCAGCATCCTTACGAGCCACGTTTGCGTGCAATTATCACCGCTGGCAAGTACAATTTGCTGGAGGTGCGCCAGGCGTGTCTCATGGACTGGGTGTTTGAGGGACACGAGTCGGCAGGAATGTCACTGTTGGTGGACGTGACGCGAAAGGCTAAGATTGACTCTATTCGCCAGCAGTGGGAGCTGCTTGACCATCTGAAATACGACTGGGTGTCTGTTCTAATCGGAGGCTGTTTGAATAGGGACATGGTGCGGCGGTGGGACCTTGAAACGGTGGCTGGGGAGATCGCGATGCACACCGAGGTAAATTAGCATTTTAATAGGAAATAGGGATGCGGAATTATGGGTAATATTGTTATTTTGGTCTCTATTGGTCTTCTCGTTTTTTACTGGTGGGTTGGATTAGTAGTTTTGATAGCTGGACGCGAAATCCTGGCCAGGTACCTACGCGAGATATTGGCGTGGAGATGGTCCGATGGGGTTAATTAGTTTCGATCTTCTAAAACCAAAGTCAGCATACACGTGGTATTAATATCCGTGTGTATATGTAGAAGAGAGAGAGAGAGAGAGAGAGAGAGAGAGAGAGAGAGAGAGAAGGCACGACTATAAGTCAGTTCAGGGTGACTTCAACAACACTCAGAACTCGATGCATTCGTCCAGAATGAAGAGCACGCGATCCGAGAAAAATACGAAAATTTGACCAGCGACAACCAGAATTGCCAGTTAAACGCGCTTCTTAGCTTAATCAGATCAGCACCTTGACGTCAACAAACCAAGTGCCACACAATCCTTCAAATACCGACTCGGCGTTCATCTCGCTTGAGCTCATTCATAGGTCCCGCAGAAGAATTACTGAAAATCAACTGTGGCCGTGCCCCACCCCCGCCCCCACTCTTCACAGTCAACACCGTTTCATCTCATTCGCACCCCATGCCTCTTCCTGAAAACTACACCATTCGTGCTCCTCAAAAAGCCGATCATGCTGCATATATAGAGACGTTACAAGTGCTCACCACAGTTGGCGATGTGACGCTGGCACTGTTTGCTGACCTTCTTGAAGAGTGGAATCTGCTAAGCTCGGTCTACCATCCAAGAGTAATTGTGGACGAAAACAACACCGTCGTGGCCACAGGTATGCTTGTTGTGGAGAAGAAGCTTATACATGGATGTGGGAAAGTCGGCCATATCGAGGATATTGCTGTGGCATCTGGACAGCAGGGGAAACGGCTCGGAAACCAGATGATCGCCAGTTTGAGTGAGATAGCCAAGGAAAACGGATGCTACAAGGTCATATTGGACTGTCTGGCGAAGAACGTGGGCTTTTACGAGAAGTGTGGCTATAAGAATGCTGGTGTGCAGATGTCGAAGCGCTACGACTAGCAAAGTCCAACTTTTGCTGACTGAGAGCAAGGAAAAAATAGGTGTCTCAAAGGACGTTATCCGATATTGACCAAGGAGCAAAGGTAGGGCAAAATTCGTAGGTCTGGGCAGAGATTCACGTCATTTTAGGTGTATTCGTTATTCACACTCACTTTTCCTTGAGTTCCACGGACACGATGGAGTTGCCGCGGATCACGGACGTGCCGATACTGGCACGGTCTCCCTGGGCGTCCACGTTGAAGGCGTTGGCTAGCGTGATGTTCATAAATACGTCATAGCCTCGGAGAACGCCCTCGATTTTCTGGGTTCCGTTGAGCTGCACCAGAACTTCCTTTTCTAGATACTGGATGTTAGAATAGTTCAACGAATATCATGCCCTTGACATCCGGATATTCAAGTCCCCAAATGTCAGCGACCTTCTCGCGATTTCACATACGTTCTTCAACTCTGGAGCAGACACCATGGTGATGTTCGCGCTAGATGCACTCCATCAACAAACAGCACTAGCGAAGCAGATCTGCCATGTCGGACAATGACAGTCCACCCGTACCGGTAGTCGATGATCAAGCGCCAGGAGAAGATTTACTTCTGCTCCAAACACGAAAAGCAAAGTTGGTCCAGGCCAGAGACAGTCTCTTGGAACGACGAGATGACTTGAAGGAATCCGTCGACAGGCTTCGAGAGACGCTCCAGCATTATAAACAGCAAAGTAGACAGTATGACGTCAAGCAGAAACTCGAGCATTTCTTGCACCAAAGCGATTTGGACAAAGCCCACACTGGCGAAGATGGTCTGGCGTTCATTCTCGAAAACTTGAGTGTTTTGCCGTCAACAAACTGGACAGAGCGATTGGAACTTGTGACGCGATTCACGCCGTTCATCAAGTTTAAGTCGATTTCCTCGTCCGCCGTGTACGACGGCGATGTCCTCCTTAGAGTGATAAAGTTCACATGCGAAGCCGAGACCCTTCCATCATTTGAAATCGAGCTTAGCGTACGTGAAGAGCAGATCGTGACGTTGCAGATACCTAATTTCTCCCTGGTGGAGCCAGTGTTGTCTCGCATAAGTCTGTCTTTCACACGGGTTGTCAAGCACAATTTCGTGCCGCATAGAAAAATCGACTTGCTCATATACAGCTACCATTCATTGGCTAGGCTCCAACACATTCGCGTCTCCACGTTTGCAGAAATATTGAAAGAGTCGTCCATGGTTGTGGTCAGACCCTTGGAGTGGAAGGAACACGAGAGCGTGCTACAAACCACGCCATACGTGGAAATGAAGATCCAACGCGGAGACAGCGATTGCCACGTGCGATTGGACTGGTCTTTGTCTCTTGAGGACGTTGTAGTGGGGAATGTAGACTCACGTGTGCGCTTGACGATTTTTAAGGGAGAGCATGTATTCCCAAATGTGGATGAGCTCTTCCAGAGTCTTATCACACTGCATGGTGTTTTGAAGGCGGTCTCAATCATGATACGGAACGTGCTCTATGAGTAGGGCGGTCTATGCTCTCGAGATGAATACAGAATACGACGACAAAACAGTAGACATCGCTAAGCGAGGAACAGCGCAACACGCTCGCACCACGACACCAGGATAAGCTTTCCTGGCCGCCAGAATCGTCAAAAAACACACTCACTTCTCTCACAGAATGTCACAGAGTAGCCTTACGAAAACAGCACACCGCCATTGGCAAAATCGAAGCTGATTTTCTTTGGCAGGCTCCGTCTCAAACGAGGATTCTGCACCACTGCAAGCTCCACCACCCGCATCAAGTCATGCTCATAGGTCGTTCTCTCGTTGGCTCGGTCGTAATCGTGAAGCGGTAGGTAACCTGCGCCAAATTTCTCAATGCTGGAGACATCCACAGGAGCGCTGTCACCGGGAAGCTCGTTAATGCCGGTAAGGAAATCCTCAGTACGAAGAAGACTGGGGTCGCCGTGTTCCCTCTTTTCGTCAGCCATCTGGATGTCCTGATTACGAATTATCAAGGATTTTCCTAGTTGCTGGTACGTATACGACTCAATGCCGAGCACCAAGTCATGGCGGACGTCTTCCCACTCCATCCGGAGAAGCCCTCCCGCTTTACGGGTATCGTCGAAATATTTCTGCACCCACTTTGCCGTTTTCGCTCGACGAGCACGGAAGTCAGGTACAACTTTACTGACATGGCTGATCAAAGGCTTGCACTTGCTGACGATGGCCTTCTTTTGAGCGACTGAGAGAGCCGAGTCCCTCGACAAGGTCCGCACAAAAACACCTGCCGTACAAGGCGTGAACTTTTCTTGCAATTTGTCGACGTTGATAGGAAAGTCTGGGTTTTCCCACCGCACGCGGTCATCCAATGGCGGTTTTTTGCTGTCGTCCACCAACAGTCCCACCAGCGGCGTGGGTTTTTTCCGCTTCACACGATCAGGATTCTTGGATACTACAGGTTTATCTTCATCGTCATCGACAATAGTGTCATCGGGAAGATCCTCCATCACCGTGGTATCTTCCTGCGATGGCAGGTCTTCGTCCAAGGGTCGCTTGAAGCGAGTCAACTTTTCTCTTCTGGTTTTGATGCCCAATTTTTTGACGGAAGCATCCTCGTATATATGCGACATCCGTGTGTGGTACATCTGCACAGCAAACTCCACTTCGCGTTCGGTGTCAATGTCATATTTGAATTGATCTGCCTCCAGCAACACAACCTGCTCTGGAATAACATTGGCACCAAATGGGTTAAGTGCAAGTTCCTCAGGCGTGAACGAGGTTTCCAAGTACGTGTACATGAGCCACAAGAATCTTGTCGCCCGGCTACGCGGCTCAAGGTCATCAGCCACGAAGAACTCCATGAAACGGTTTTGAGGTCCCGAAGCAGAGCGCAAATTCCGGAGACGCTCAGGAGCCGCAGCATTTTCGGGCTCTGCAGGGGTCGGGACCGCAGCGTCGTGGTGGAACGGAATATTCTGAAAAAACGAACTCATGAGGAAGATCAACTTGATTACGTTTGTGTTGGGCTTCTGGGCGCTCGGGTGCGCCAAAACATCGAGAATCGTCTCCAAATGGTCGTGGCTATCACTGACAGCCTTGAGTATGGTTTTGAGCCTGGGAGTGTCTTGCAACTGCAAAGGCGGGCCATCACTCACCAACTGGAGACAGGGAATGGAGTGGTAAGTGCGCAAGGCGGACTTCATATCGGGCACAAAGTTGACTGTGGTGTTCATCCGGCCGGCATTCACCAAAATGCACACTTTGCTGACGGCCACCGCCATCTCGAAGTCTTCAAGAAGCCGTTCTCGAAGCACCTTGGACAGTTTCAGCGACGACGCCAAGGTGCGAATGTAGAGCTGAGCGAACGTGAGTTTGGGAGGATTGGGCACGTTTTCGAGCCCGTGATCCGTGTAGATGTTGGTGAACACCGCGTTCTGGTCCGAGAACAAGGCGTCTAGAAAATCGGCCTGGATATCTTTCCTCCAGAACGGTTCACCGTCGGACTTTTTGAGGTGCTTCACACCAGCAAGCACGTGACGAAAGTTTGCCGGCAATTCGCCAGGCGCAAGTCGTGCCGCGTGTGACTCGGGGACACGTGGAGAACTGGGTTCTTCGTCGTTATCGTCGTGTTCGGATTTCAAAGATGTACCACCGGGAATCTGCGTAGCATGATCCTGTGACTGGGCTATTGGCTGATCTGGAACAGATTCTACCGTGACGGCGCCGGGCAGGCTGCCCAGAAACCTGTCATGAATCGGGTCGTAGTTCATGGTGGGGTGTGCAGGAAATCGGTTGGTAGTAGGAAGACAAGGACGTGGAATGAGAGGCGCACGCCTTAATGGTGGAATTGTGAATATGATTAGCAATTGAAAATATATACTGTAGCTTAGAAAACTAGTTCTGCATTGTTGGGCTAGAGGTTCACGACATCAGGACCTGGACTTTTAGACTACAAGGATCAGGACTGTCACTCCAGAACCGCCGCTGCTCGATTTCCAAGATTACGAGGTAATTTAGTTTCATAACAGATTTTCAAAGGGATCTATGGACCATTTGTGGAGATTCAGCGCTGGCAGTACGTCCCACTCTTATGTCACAGGGAAGGCACCTGACCTTCAATAACCACAACAGCGCGAAGCACAGCGTTCGTTTGTGCTCCCTATCTATTTTCAGGTTTACCATTTTCAAGGCGCCACAAAACCACATGTTGGAAACAGAGAATGCCCAGCATAACGACTACAGATGTCCTGGCTTAATAGTAGAACGAAATACGATGGAAATCTAGCTGAAGCCGGAATTGGAGGTATAACTGGAACAATGGCCCTAGATATGAGGAGGGGACGAAATCGCAGTTTCTCCAAATGTAACTGGAACTAAGGACCTCTAGCTATGACGAGACCAAATATCGAAGGCTCTCACTACGTAGCTCGGCTGATCTCTAGATACAACTGAACCACAATTCAAAGGTTCGAATTATTAACCCCCATTCCATTCTTCATCTCCCTCTACCATCAGTCTCAATAACATGTATTTGCAGTGATGCTCAAGATATTGTACATGGTGTGAGCCCCCGGGCCGATAGCAAAGACAACCCGTTTTCTACATCCCCACAATTATGTCGTACAATCCTTCTACTCAAAACTTACCACGAAGACGCAGCAGCCTCCTCACCAGCAGGAGTGACACCAGAGTCAGCCCAGTCCTCAACGTTGGTCTCAGCAGTCCACTCAGGCTCGGCCTCAGCCACAGCCTCCTCGGTCTCCTCACCAGTAGCTCTGGTCTCGTCAGCAGCATTCTGCTCAACTTCTTCGGGGTCTCTGTAGAAGTACAAGTCAGGCATCACAGTCCACTCGGTCTCTCTGTCAGGAATAATGCCTCTCAATCTCAAAACCTCTCTGGCAATCAACCACCAGATCAAACCAATGGAGTGCTTACCCTTGTTGTTACATGGGATGGCAACATCAACGTACTCAGAAGGAGAGTCCACGTCAGAAAGAGCAATGACGGGGATGTTGACGTAAGAAGACTCCTTGATGGCCTGGGCGTCGGTTCTGGGGTCAGTAACAACAACCAATCTGGGCTCCTTGAACGATCTGGTGATGTAGTTGGTGAAGTTACCGGGGGTGAATCTACCAGCAATGGGGGTAGCACCGGTGTGGGCAGCGAACTTCAACACAGCTCTCTGGCCGAAAGTTCTAGAAGAGCACACCACAACGTCGGAAGCGTTGGGGATGGCAGCAATGACTCTGGCAGCCAACACAATCTTCTCCCAGGTTTTGGAGATGTCAATGATGTTGACACCGTCGGGTCTGGTCTTGTAGACGTAAGGCTCGTTGTGGACCTGGAGTTAGTATGGTGTTGGAATATTTAATTGCTTCGTTTTGTTTTAGGAAGAAATGTCCGATTGTTGTCGATTTAGAAGTCGTGGACCTTTTGATGGTGGACTAGTCTTGGAAGGAACACAGCCGGCGGAAGAAGAAACATACCTGGACGTTCTTGGAACCCAAGTGGACGTTGGCAGCCAACAACAACTTGGCGTCCTCTGCGGTCAAATCAAATGAAACAGGCGAAGACATGCTGGATGTAGTCTGTGAGTTGGGATTTGGAAATGGATGTGCGGTGTGAAAATTTCTCTGGGTGTGCGCGCGCGGTGTGCAGGCGAGGGCACGAGCCCTAGAGATTTGGGGTGAGAGGACGGGAGGAGGACGTCGCCGGGTGCCGGAATTTTGCAAGTTTCAGGGTGCGGAGCGCGGCGTCTGCAACGAGGGTGCCTGGTGTAGCTTGTCACGTGAGATGGCTGCAAACGGTCTTCACGGGAATGTTGACTTGCGAGGTTATGGTGTTTATTGGCACACTGGGCAACTTGGGAGGAGAACGGTGTGTTATACGGAGAGAAGACGAAAGTGAGTTATTTGCTCTAGTAGTCTGCTATTTTCCCTGGCATTAGTAGTCTGTGGCGCTTACGTCTGAGGATGATACCGAGCTCGCGAGGAACTGCGGTGCATTATACTTGACAAGAGGAATTGCAAGGAATCGCGGTAGAGACGAATCGAATTGCTGGAAGCTGACCTCAATTGCCATAGTTTTGCCTCGCCGTGTGTGCTAACTCGGCATTGGCGGCTTGAGTTCTGCTGATTGAAAGTGGAACGACTGAACTCTAATGCATCCTCGAATTGAGTGTAGCGGCAACATACCATCGCCTCAGTTTATGTTCCTCTCAGCGAGATGTCTTCCTTGCTCAGTTTAGTACAGAGTATCCCGCAGACTGGAGCTCGGTTCAAGCTTGGCTAATCACTTCTCCTAGGAGCAAATAATGTGCTTCTTCCCAGGTTCTAAGTAACCAAGATCTCTGCCAGCGAGACAAATTCACCGCTGCTGGTTTTTCCCTATGAGTTGTGTAACCTGGAGAGAGAAGTAGATCAATTACACCGCCTCAATGACGTCTAAGAACTGTAGAGTCCACAGCTTTTGAAGCAAACAAGCTCGATGTGCGGCTTGCTCCAATTGAGAAAAATTATTCATAGAGTATGCTGACAATGCCGCAAGAACATATTCAAGTTGATTCAATGCAATCCGTTCCAGTTCAGCGCCAAAGTGCTAAGCGAAGTCCAGCACCCAAATTGCGAGCAGGCATAGTAATCAGACTGGTGCTGAGTGTTTTTACTCCCCAAAAGAACAGAAATAATTTCACCTGAAAGAAGAGCCAGTATTGAAATACCTCAGACTGAAGCCACATGCATACACTCACCATGACGAAATCTACTACGCTCCGACTCTGGTGTCTAGCGTATAGAGCCTCCCAAAATTCAGTATGATTCCCCACTATCTTAACCCTTGCATTGAAGATTGATACAGCAGCCATCCAATCGTGCTATCTCGTTTGAGACACCCTGTAGTCGCATAGTGGCAGAAGTTTAACATTCTGAACTAGGACAGGGCCGTCCTCTGGATGGCAACAGCCACTTCACCACACTGCAAACTCCGTGGTGCGAGATAACAGCACCTTCCACATTACCCGCAATACTTGTCTGCGCTAGATCATGGAAAGGTGTAGGTAAAGCAGACCGCGAAATTTACAAGAAAGAAGCAGTCCAGTTTCTTCCGAAGTTCACTTACGAGAAGAAACGTTATTCTTATTTTTGGGCGCCTATTTTCTTGCTCTTGCTCTTGCTGTCATGATTCGTATCTGCTAATCAGTGGCACCGCACGGCTCCAGCGAGATGCAGGTTGCATGAACATTATTAATCTAGAAGAGAGAGACTCTCGAGGGGACTACGGAACCTGTTTAAAAACGAACCTTTGACACCCTCTACTCAGAGCCATATCATGGGACTCACCGCAATTCTCGATGAGGAACTCATCACTGATGAGTCCAGACTACTCCAGCCGGCACAACACGATGAAGAACCAGAGCACCAAAATGAAGCCAATGACTCGTTCTCAGACGAAGATACCAAGGACTGGATGGAAACCATGCGTACAAAGCAGTGGATTTACCAGCCGTCTTTGTGGAAACTAAGCTTGGTCCTTTTCATTCTCTCCGTGGCGTTAGGCATCGCCGAGGCACCCATGTCTGTTGTTGTGTACAAACTCGCGTGCCAGCTGTTGACGAAAAACTCGCCTGGCCTGGTATGTGACCCTGTGCAAACGCAGCAGATTGTCACCAACTTTCTTCTCTGGAATAGCGTCATCACTGCGTTCTGTCTGATCGTGTTTGGCCCCAAAGTGTGCCAGTTGCTGGACATCTACGGGCGCAAGCCGTTCTTGGTTCTCTTTCTGGTGTGCATGTTTGTCGGGTTTGTACTCTACTACCTCATCGTCGCCAATGCCACCGGTATGCCGGTCGGATGGTTGTTGTTCTGTTCTTTCGTGCAACTTGCTGGAGGTGGCTCCACGGGAGCGAGCGGTTTGGCCAAGGCAATCGTTACGGATCTCACCAGATCTCGCGACCGTGCTACGGCTTTGGGAAGGCTCACAGTAGCTTTGTCATGCGGAAGTGTCTTGGGATCGACTTTGAGCGGCGTGTTGGCAAATTACGGACGCAAGCTCGATAAACCGTTGCCCTCGATCCCATCAAGGCCAGGAATATCCGAAGAGTGGCCGGGTCAAGACACGATGAGTCAGAACTACGTACCTCAGTCCGAGCTTCTTCCGTTACGAGTGGCTTGCGTGCTCTTGGGGCTCATGGTGGTGTTGATGGCGCTTTTGCCCGAGTCGAGGTCGGAGAAGTCCCGGTCTCTTTCTCGCTCGGCGTCAATTTCGCTGATGAACTCAAGACCTGAGGTCAGAGGCTCCGGCCACTTTCGTCATGCCGTGGCCAAGTTTATTCGCCCACTTCGGATTTTGACGTTTCCCGCTGAGTTTAAAACTCGCTACAACGACCACGCGTTTGGAAAAGTTAGACTGGCAGTGATTTTGTTGAACACCATTGAGGCCTTTGCGATTTTCGTGGCACTTTTGTCTCCACTCTTGGGTCCACAGTATGCGATATTCAAGTTCGGGTGGAAAACTGAGAATTTATCGTCGCTCAATGTCGGAACCAGTCTCTTATCAATTGTGGCTTTGACTTTGGTGTTGCCTCTTCTCACGCTGAGCATTCTCCCCAAATTGAAGTTTACCACCCAGAGCAACACATTCGACAGCATTGAGTCTCAAGTCGCTGTGCTTGGTCTCTCTATTCTGGCTATTTCGTTGTTGGGAATATGCTTTGTGCCTACTGCGAATGCATTCACTGCTTTCTCGCTCTTGTTGAGTGGCTCTGTGATTACTTTCCCTTCCATTACGGCTGCGATTACCAAATTCTATCCTTCCTCAAAGAGTGGAGAGTTGTATGGTGGCATGGCCTTAGCGCAGGGCATTACATCGCTTATTGCGCCGTTTTTCCTTAGTAAGATTTACTCCTGGGGCGTTGATCATAAATTCCCTGGGGTTGCCTTTGGCGCTGGCGCTGTGGCGGTTCTTTTCTTGATTCTGTTTACCGTCGTGGCCCGCCATTTGGCCAAGGCCGTGAAGGCACCCTAATTTTGGTTTGCACTGGAGAAAGTCCTTTAGTGCCGTTATGTGTATTTTTATGGTTATTAATCCGTAGTTTCGACACTAGCGCGAGCAACGGCGACTTCTGCCAAGTCAGCCAGAAAGGCTGCAATGTCTCACGAGTCAATAACTCGAACAATTAGTGAGGCCGTAGTTTGAAGGTTGTTATGAGGCTGTATGATTGCTGACATCGATCTGATGTTCTGAAGCGTCGATGGGACAAATCAAGCTGGAGTGAAAGGTAGTTACTTAGTTTCTCTCCGTAACGGTCTGACTTCAACCTTGGAATATAATCGCCGAAACAGTAACTATGGGTCCAGAATTTTGCGACTGACTCTCGTGAAACATTTGTAGGCCCTTTGACTGTTCCCCAATACTGGAGTTATGCACCCCAGATATGGCGCCGAGGCTTATCTCCTGCACATTGCATATACGATAAGGCAATGTGCAGAAGGCAGCTGAAGCGTAACCGTGCCCACGCAATTGATCCCCTGGCCGTTCTAACCTCGTATTCAATCTGTGCTGATTCTCTAAAATTGACTACGTTGTTACTGGCGCATCAAGCGGCATGGTGTGTGCCGAGGAGAGCGATTCTGCAAATCACAACAAGCGAGCTCCCTCTGAGCTCCTTCAAATTGTGCTTGCAAATACAGACTACCATTTCTATAGATCAGCATTTCTTTCTTGTCCTCTGACGTTTTTTCTGCATTGACAGCTTCTTGTCGGGTGTGCATATGCCGGGGAGCGATTGCACCCATCAAATCTCAACGACATGCCAGACTCCGAAACGCCGCTACTCTCCTCGACACGTGGTAGGAAACTTTCTCTGCGTTTGCGTTCTACTTATCAAGCCTCAGATCCTGCACTGACAGACAACGAGACCACGGACCATGCTGAGTTGGCTGAGTATAACGATGAGATCGATGGAAATGACGAGGATCAAAGTACCAGAAACATCGACCGTCATACTTATGGAAGGCCAGATTTAAGCGATCTCAGTTATTGGAAACGGCCCACAGTAGCCAAAATCGGAGCGGTTCTTGCTTTATTTGAACTAGGTATGGGAGTGGCGGGCCCGCTGGAACAACTAATATACTACAAACTTGCGTGCCAGAGTCT
This sequence comes from Hermanozyma aechmeae, assembly GCA_030583085.1. Lineage (NCBI taxonomy): Eukaryota > Fungi > Ascomycota > Pichiomycetes > Serinales > Metschnikowiaceae > Hermanozyma > Hermanozyma aechmeae. The sequence goes on along the minus strand of JAJMHA010000001.1, from coordinate 760,877 downwards.
AGACAAAAATGGCAAATGCGACAGACTTGCAGCGCAGAAAATCGTGACAAACTTCATCATGGGCAACGAGATCATCACCCACGCGATCTCTATCGCTACAGCGGCGAAAATTGGCCAGCTTCTGGATGTTTACGGACGAAAAGTGTTTCTCCTGGTGTTTGCGGTTGCTGCTGTTTTGGGAAAGTCGTTGATTTACTGGGCCATGAGTTCTAGCGATGGAATGCCCCGGTTTTCCATGTGGGGAGGGTTGGTGGTGACTTTGATGTTTGGCGGGCTCCAAGGCTTGAATTCGCTTTGCAGAGCGTACGTGGCCGAAACAAATACACCAAAAACTCGCACATATGCCATGGGGCTAGCTATGGTCTACCTGAATATCGGGACTCTAGGCGGGCCGCTTCTTCTGAACATTCTTCAGAGACAAAAACCAGATTCTGGGAAATCAGAGAACGCACAGATTCTCCTGGGTCTGGTGTCAGGACGAGATCTTCTTCCCCTCCGCGTTGGTATCGCGGTGTTGGCGATTCTCGCGTTCTACTGCATTGTTCTTCTACCTGAACTGCGGTCGGCTCGAGATGAGAACAGGTCCCAGGAAGCGTTGCAGAGCGCCGAAAAATCGCTTCCTTTCTGGCGGAGAGTCACACCGCCGCTCCACGCTTTAGTATTTCCCAAGCTGTACTTCAGCAGGAAAACCGCCATCAAGTACAATCGCGCCCGCTCGGCGGTGGTTCTCCTCATCTGCACGAACTGTGTACTTCTAATGATCTCGGAGGTTGTTGTCACGCTCTCCAAGCAATACACAGTTTTCAGGTACCACTGGGAACTGCCGCAGTTGGCCCGGTACTTTGCTTTGAACGGAGTTTGCAACTTAGTCATGTATAGCGTGGTGTCACCGTTCTTTCTCAAGTTCCTACTTCCTGGGCTCGGGTTTCAGAGCTCAGACTACGTGTTGGACGAGATTGATACTGCGCTCTTGCTCTGCACGTCACTGGTCAATGCTGTCATGGTGTTTTCAAGGGCATTTGCGCCAACAACATGGACCTTTTTGGGTGTTTGTGCCATGGACTCGTTTTCTGTACTTTCTGCTCCTGGACTACTGTCCGCATTGGCCAAGTTCTATCCGACTTCCAAAATGGGCGAGTTATATGGTGCGCTAGCATTTACACAAAGCGCGTTGGCGATTGTGAGCACGCCAATATTGAGCAAGGTATTCACGTTGGGCACTCATATTGGATTTGCTGGCCTTCCTTTCGTGGCACTTGCGCCCGGATGTCTTGCGGGAACCATAATGGTATGGACGGCGCGTAGGATGTGCAAGCGGTGAGCTGGAGGGTTTGGAGGGTGAACCAAGCTACAATCCGCATAAAGCGGACCTACACCAATTGCAAAGGAATGAAGTGCCAGAGAAGCCTGGTTTCCACATTAAGAAGATCTCTCAGATAAGCGAGCCTACCGCGGGTTTTTAGGCGACGCTGCTTTCGAGCCGCTCCTCACGACTAAACGACAAATCCCCAGGATGCTGCAGGGTCTATGCTACTTTTTCTACAAGATTAAGGCTATGTTTTCCGGGATCAGGCTCCAAACCAACAGGACGGCAGAAATACCCGTGACTATATGCACCCAGCAGTAGGATCAACATTGGCACCGCCGAAACCGTGCACATTGGACCTAATACTATAGCGCCGCAACTTTCATCCGTTATCGCCGAATCACACTCCCCCATTTGGCAATGTGTTGTTCCATACGCCGCTGCGGCTTGAGTTGGAGGCACGGGTGTTCCATGCAAGTGTGCGGAATTGCTCCGTCTTCTCCGTGCGGCTCCCACACTAGCTCCCCCACCAACAACAGCACCTTTTTTCTTGTCTTGTGGCGGCCTCAATGGGAGCTAAATTCCAGAATCAACCCCAGGAAGAAGACGCTATCCTCGGCCATGCGGCCATTGACACATACTCGGCTCTTGTAGGTGGTGAGGACGACAATTTGGATGAGGAAGCATCGTGGCTCAGGGAGCAACGAGCCGCTCACAAGTCGTTCCACTGGCTTCGAAGACCGCTGGTGATTACCATAGGATTGTGTTTGTTTGTGTTTGCGTTCTCGCTGCTGATGGCGGAATCTCTGCGCCAAATGATCCAGTTCCAGTTGGCGTGCAACACAGTGGCGGACCGGAGCACGGGGTCTGGGTCGTGTGACCGTGCGCAGACGCAGGTCCTTGTGTCTAGTCTTCACCAGGCGTATTCGGTGGCCAGTGGCGTGACCATGATTTTCGCTCTGGGCATGGTCGGCCCACTTCTGGACAAATACGGCCGGAAGCCGTTCTTAGCGGCGATTCCCGTGATGCAGGCGGCAGGTAAGTTCATGCGGCTCTTTGTGATGCAGAAATATCCACTTTTGCAGTTCAACAAGATGGTTGTTTCCGAGGTGGTGGCCAACTTGTGTGGCGGCATCATCACATTCGTGACATTGACGCTGTGCTACGTGTCAGACATCGCCGAGGCCCACCAGCGCACGTATTTTCTTGGTCTCACCATGGCATCTCTATTTATCGGTCTTCTGACCGGCCCGCTTTTCGGCAACCTACTCTTGCTGGTGTCGTCCCGTAATTCCAAACTTGTGGGCGATGCGGAAAATGCGCTGGCGTTAGACTTGGCACCCAGCTTGCAGTCCTTGCAAAGTTTCCAATTTTTGCCGCTCCGTGTGGAAGCCAGCGTGCTTCTTGCACTCTCCATAGCCATCATATTCGTGTTGCCCGAGCTGCGACTGAAACTGGCCCGCAGAATGTCCCGCACACTTCTGCGGTCGCTGCTGACGCTGCTGCTCCCAAATGTGGACGCGTTGCGCGCCAGTTCCAGATATTCGTTCTTCTCTGTTTTCCCCTTCTTGCGGCCTCTTCGCCTTTTGGCGTATCCGAAGGATTCCATCAACACGCTGCGCCACGAATCGGCCTCAACGTACCGCTGGGTGGTACTTGCGCTCATCATTTGCGAGTGTCTCATGACGAGCTTCGCCATGCCACTAGGCGAAGTCTTCGTGCTCTACGGCATCTACCAATTTGGCTGGACGGCGCAGAATTTGGGCCATCTCATGGCCACAGGCTGCTCCTGTAAAGCTGTGGCACTTATTGTGCTTTCTCCTTTGATCACCAAGAACGTGTTCCAAAAACGGCTAGGACTTTCTGTCGACAAGAAGCACTTCGATGGCGTTGACTTTTCCACTGCTGTGCTTGCGTTTGGGTCGGACGGCCTAGCGATGATTTTCCTCGCTTTTGCCCCGTCCGGATCGTCGTTTCTTTTTGGCATTGCTCTCACTGCTCTCGGAACGTTGGCTGCTCCGGCCATGTCTTCTGCCGCTGTGAAGTACTACCCAGAATCGAAGATGGGTGAAGTTTTCGGAGCCATGGCACTCCTCAAGAATCTCCTCGGCATATGCGTGCCGTTTATGCTTCTTTCTATTTACAAAAACTCGTTGGCTTGGTGGGATTTCCCCCAGGCGGTATTCTATTTCATGACCGGGTTGTTTGGTGCATGTGTCTTGGTGTTGGTATACGCCAGACGAATCCTTGAGAAAGAGGAGGCCCGGAAGCGCGTGGCCGCGGCTTCCGTGGTGCCTCGCCAGGGTCTTCACCACCTGCGAAACTTGAGTTTTTCGTGAGAGGCTCACCACCACATGGGCCGCTGGGCTCTGTGGCATGGACATTCCACCTTCGAAACGTGCCATTTTGGAGATGCACAACCACATTTTTTAATCCGCATTCACTCTGATGGTTCTTGACTGCGAGAAACATATTTTGTGTTTCGAGCGGGAAAGATAGATGCTCTCGTATACCCACACTTCTCTAGGCAATCACTGCCACTCTCGGCACCCACGCTCCACCCTGCTCAGTTTCAACGCACTTGCAAGTTGTTGCCACTAAGAAGCACACCGATTTCAGTTCTTTGATGCTATAGCTCCATAGGCCCCGTATGCAGGCCACATGCTGCCAGTAACAGCTATACTAGTGAGAGGAGCCGCCACAACTCTAGCATTAGCAGCATATTTTGCGCTCACATACGTCATAGTGGACGTCATTATCAAGAAATACAAAGAACCAGAAGAAGCTACCCCAAGCCATCCGTTGGACGTGGAATCTCCCGTCAATAGCGTCTCATCCTCACCACGGCGAGAATTCTTGCACAGACTGTTCTACCAGAACCTCAACAACAGCTCCCAGTATCTTAGAAGAGACAGCTTTTCACGCTGATGCATTTCCACGTGTTTTTTCCCCAAGATTTGGTGCACAGGTCTGGGAAGCTACTTGGCTACAAGATGGGCGACGCATTCGTAGTGATCCAGACTACCATAGACGGAGCAAGGAGTGATTCCGGGCTCGAGGTTGTGGGAACTTTGAATTGCGACTACTCGGAGAATCTGGGGCCTATCGGTCTATGGTTTTCCAACGAAGTCACCGTGAAATCCAGCATTGCAAATTCAACGTGGACGGTGGTTACATTTGCGCCTCCAAATGCGCGTAATTTAGAGTATTTCACATTGGAGCCAATTTTGCTACAAAGCACCGGCGAGGAAATGCTCTCGAAGTCGCAGTTTGGCGTGGATTTCGCTGGTACCCCGCAGGCTACTGTCTGCGTGGCTCAGGAGGAGGTTCTCGCCAAGATAAACACGTGTCAGAGTGTGAGACGCACTCTACGACGCGGAGACTCTGATCTGAAGTTGTTGCCGACCGTGAAACTGGCACTTCTCTACATGCTTCATGCGATCGCTAGCTGGGTGATACTGGTGGCGGTGATTTTGCTCCGAATATTGAATTTTGAGGCTCGTGGTGTTTCTCTCGTGACCTTGTCATGTGTTGCTCGTCAGTTTGATCTCCGACTCCGTCAACTTTCATACCTCCCGTTCCAAGTCATGTGCTACTTCGACAACCTGAAAATCAGCCTCCTCCAACGGCTAGATCTTCCCACATTCAACCATCAGAGCAACGTCCTGAACTCCAACTACATCAACTTCTACAACCTGTTGTGGCTACTGGTGAATGATGTTCTTCTAGGCATGACAGTGCAGAAAGTGTTGATGACATACAAAGACAGACTTATCTCTTTTGCCCAGTACGTGGTACTTGCAGCGGTGTTCACCCGTCTTGAAGAGTTGGTGCGGTGGATTGGCTCTGACCACCCGGCTGGCTTCAAGCTCAACAACGAATTGGGCCATTTTCTAGAGGATATGTTGCTCTGGACACTCCATACGTGGCGGTTCGTGATACTAGCGGCATTTGCGGCTATTACCAATGGCGGACCGTTGCTGGGAGTTGCTTCTGTGTGCTTTTCGTGTGCCTGCAAATTAGGATTCTCGTTTGTCGTTGCTCTTGCGGTTGACTTGATCCACCTCATCACGCTTCACATCACGCTCTTCAATTTGGCAACGACCAAAATCTACAGTCGTCAGCTTGAGATGTTAAAGTCGCTTGTCCAGCTATTCCGGGGCAAGAAGTACAATGTCCTACGCAACAGAATCGATTCATTGGACGCGGACCATTTCCACATCGACAAGTTGCTTCTTGGGACGTTCGCATTTGTGATGTTGATATATCTTTTGCCAACTATCCTTGCGTTCTACTTCTTGTTCTTTGCGTCTCGGCTTGCGGTTTTGACCACCAGCAAAATCGGAGACAAGGCTATAGTGGCCATGAATCTCTTTCCAATCTTTGTGTTGCTCTTGAAATTGAAGAATTCACGGCGTCTACAGGGTGGCGTCACCTTTCAGTGGAAGAGCGATTCAAGTAATGCTACCTGGCTTCACATGGCCAACAAGGCCCTAACCATGGATGAGATTCTCGGGAACTTTCTCCGGGTGTGGAGACAGCAGGGCCAGCCAATACGACTAGCCTTGAACTTTCTTGAAGGGAAAGTAATCGAGTTGAAAAATACCCGCAAAATGAAGTTTTGCTACCTTATGTTGCCTGCGCAGTTCGATCGCTTAGCGGTGGTGTGGGGAAGCAGCTGGAGACAGAGTGACGAGAAGCCATTGGAGACGAAGACCTGATGAAGTTTTCAAATGTAGAAATGCACAAGTTTTTGAATGCATGAGGGGATCGCTTCATAGCTCTTACTTACCAACAGATGCGTACTGTCAGGAATGTAACATATAGCATTACGTACCCGCCTCTCTGTATGCCTGTAACCCCTCTTGCGACAGATTTGCGCCATGTGTCTTCTCTTCCCCAAAACTAATTTTGATACACCAGCAACCTCTCATAGCAGAGCATTACTTCCATCTACGCACTGCTCTTCACAACAAAACATTACTTATTACTATTCTCTATATGCCCCTTCTATTGGACTGTGCGTAGTACAGCCTCGAGGACCACCCTGGCCGTTACACGTGTAGTAGCCAGCCATAAAATGGAACCACTGCAAGGTCAGAGATGGCCCATCCATACGAGATCATATGGGTCCTTGTGTCCATACGAGATACATCATCATCAAATCCGCCCACCTTCTTCGATTCTGCCCACTGGAATTCTGTCGCCGGCAATCTGTCCACTGACAATCTGTCCACTGAATCTCTGGCAGTAGAAACTTCTCAGCCCAAGTGTCCAAGGAAGGCAGCAACACTCGCTATTGCATGGCCTCCATACTCAACAAAAAGTCGAACCAGCTCAGTCGCTCTTCTCATTCATCACCTGCTTCACCGGCTCGGTCTCGTTCACGTAGAGCTTATGCTCCTGGATGTAGCGGATCACGGAATTGGGCAACAAGTACTGCACGGACATGCCACGGCGGATAAACAAGCGGATTTTCGTGGACGAGATGTCGTTGTAGATCAACTGCTTGATTACCAACACGTTGCGTCGGTGCTCGTACATGATATCGTGACTCAACAAGAACGACCGCACATCCAGCCCAGTTCTCTCCACAATCAAACAGCCATATCTGCCCAAAATGTGGTGCAAGTCCTGGTCAGCCCAGACGTCGGGCTCGCCCATGGACTCAATAAGGTCGCCGCCCGCAAGAAGCATGATCTTGACACCACGGGACTCGCCCGATTTGGTGCGTATTCCGCCGCGCTTGACGTTGATTTCGTCATTGAAGTGGTCCAACACCAACGCCGTTCGCGTGTATTTCGCCTGTAAACTTTCCCAGGCGTCCACCATAAGCCACAGCGATGTTCTCTCACATGCCAACTCACACATACGCACACGGTGGTAGGCAGGAGCAAGACCCCGCTTTTTGTAGTTGTCGCTGACTGGTGAGTAGTAGCCGCCCACCACCTCGAATCTCGTCTGTTCTGAAATGGCGTCGAGGGCCATCTCGAACATCCGAAGGTGCAAGTAGGTGATGGGCGAAAACAGGCCGCAGGCGACGACTACAAGCGGATACTTTGAGTCGTCGGTCATGGTGTTGGCGAGCCTGTGAGTGGGGAAGCTGTAGTCTTCGATCAGCTTGGCCTGCCGCTGGATGCCGTGGGGCATTTCCTCCAAATCGGCAGTTTGCAGCAGTTTCACCTCGATTGTGGGGGGCAAAATGGTGTGCTGGGGCGGGCAGAGTATTGTGTCATTTTCCGGTGGCGCCGGCTGTGTTGTTTGTACTGTCACTGGCGCCCGAACTCCATCATCATCGTCACTGGATGAATCGATCAAAGCCGTGTGAATTCTGGGGATTTTCAGATGGTAGTTGGAATTATCTTTTTTCTGAGTGCCGAACAGCGGATGAGGCGTAGGTGCATCAACTTCGCTACCCATGTCTGCTAGAACAAGCGGCTGAATAGGTCCGTTGTTGGGGATCTGGTCTGAGTTTGCGATTGGCTCCTGAAATGAGTTTTTGGACGGGGGCGTGAAGTTGGGGTCGTTTGTGGGATCCATATGAAAGATGTAGTTCGTTTCAGAACGTGGCACGGCACTTCTTGTGGGGAATCGACGGCTGATATTGCGTTGATCGGAGATTCACCCAAAGCCCGAGCGCCGCACGTGACGTCGTGCGACCAGCGGGGTTGAGGGCATTTGAGGGCGAAAAAAATATCGTCACAGACAGGATTCGAACCTGCGCAGGCAATGCCCAACACCTAGACTGCGTATAGCAGGGTGTCGCCTTAACCACTCGGCCACTGTAACTCATAAGAAATTTTTGCTTTTTCTGAGATATAGCGAGTTGGTTGGAATGAAAGGGCTGGATTTTGGAATTTTCTGACTTCAAGATACTCAGATTTCGTAATTATTGCTCAGGAGTTTGTGGGGAAGTCGGGACGTAGCAGACCGGCGCGTAGCGAGCGATATTGATCCGCCGACCCTGTCACACGACATCCTCAAAAAACACAGTCTGGGCCATTTCCCTGCGATATACAGCGCTGGTATGGAATTCAAGATGTCATTCCTTTACGCACTTATCAACAAAATATCTCCAGACCTCGATTTCAGAGATACGGAGGTCTCGCGTTGACATGTCCAAAGGTAGTGCACACAGGCGTTGACATGTAATATTGAGACGCCCTTGCATTGGAGATCGAGGGGAGGGCAACAAACGCCGGTGCGCTTAGTATGGAGAAATCGTGGAGACTCCAGAAATCGGCATATCACCGAAACATCGGCAGCAAGACACTCGGCTCCGGAATTTCGAAAGTGGTGCAATTCGGACATAAGACGATGGTCGAGAACAAATGTGCGGGGAACTTCTCACCAGTCCAGACCACCGAGTATAACAAATCGCCTCATTAATCGCTGGACAGCTGAAACACACACATTTAAGTCTACACTTGACTGATTAGTCTACCTGTATTAAAGGGCGCCGCCCATCTATAACTTGTCCGTAGCTCCTGGAGCCGACTCCAAAGTCGGTACTGAAGCTGATATTTTTTCTCTGCTTTCCATGTCACTTTTCAAAACACCGTTTTTACGGCTGTTTCTCTATTACTCGTGGCCGTGTGCTCATGCGTCAAACAGACAGGTTGTGTCCTTTTTCATGCATCCGACACAACGTCCGGCTCTGGCGTTTACCACACACTTCACCTTGCGGCGCCGACATGCCACACACAGACTTTTGCGCAGGTTGCCGGCCGCATCGCTGCGGTGTTTGGTGACTCTACCGGCCAGGACTTTGCTGATGCTTGCCTCGGAGACGGGACTGGTGGAAACGGCAGAACCAGGGTGCTTACTGCAGTCACCACTACTTCTCCGTTTGTTGTGCACAATGTCCTCCTTGGTGAAGCCCTTCAGGAAACAGCAGTCAAGGCCCTTTCCGCGGCACGAGAGACAGGGACGGAACTTGATGAGCTTGCTGTTCAGAAGAAGAAGGATGTAGTTGTCGCTAATGCGGACCATGGCGCCTGCGCCAAGCTGGTCCTTTTGTTCATGCAGAAGCTCGGCGTACTCTTCGTCGAGGGCATCATCAAGGGAGCCGCCCTCGGAAGTTGAGGCCGATGACGCAGCAGAAAAGTGCCGGTTCAACATGAGCACCTCGGCGTTGCATTTGACTTTGCGAGCACGGCAGTTGTCGCACGAGGGTCCGAGTCGCTGACGGCGCTTGCGCTGTTCGTGATCGGGAGATTCGGGGACAAAGTTCTTGTTGTCGGCGCCAGGCGTGGCTAATCCCGACGAAACCCCACTGCGGTACGCTTCTGCATGTCCGAACCGGGGTGACAGAAGAGGCAGTTCCGAGGCCAGCAGCAGTGTGAGCGAGGGTGCATCCGTGCTCGTGACCGGCCTCTGTGTGTACGAGTTGAACGAGTTCAAATTGTGCTCCGTCAAATTCACGTAACTGGACAAAGGAGGCAAAAGCACCGCCTCCAGCTTCCCCATTGAGAGAGGAGTCATGTGGGGTAAACCATGGGTGATGGCCTTGTCACCATTCAACATGATGGAGTATGAAAGAAGGTCGTTGGTTGTCATTATTTGTGGGCCGGGAATAGTATATGGGAAGGAAGTTTGAGGCTGCTGCAAATGTCAAAGGGAGAACCAGCAAGCGTATGAATAGAACTAAATAAAGAACTCCTTAGGAATTCGCGACTGGACTTCTATAATTTTGGTTCTCGATCTTTAATATGAGGTGGGACCAAACCCCGGCGTGCGGGCGATGGGCATTTTATATAAGAATTTGGCGATTGTGATGTCGTACGGTGCATGTCCGAAAAAAGGGCATGCATCTGGGGTATCCGGGTTTGAGGGGTGCGAACCGTGGCGGGAGCGCTCGAGGGGTGCTTGCGCCCCTCGGTCCCGCGCCTTGCGCACGGTAAATCTGTCCGGATAAGACAGGTGCAGCGGATAATCCGAGTACCGGTGATGCCACGGGTGGAACCGGGTCGCCCCATTTTCAGCACTCGGGTGTCATAGTTGCGGATGCCGCCTTGCCCAGACATATGACGCGAGTACGGAGATTGGAACAATTTTTATCTAAAAGGTTTTCTAGTGCTTCATCTCTTCGATTTCCAGTTATTATCACCCCTCATCACAAGCCTCTCATTCGGGGATGTGGTCCCCTCGGACTTGAAAAGCGGAGTAGGGAGGGGCAGAGAGGCAGTGGCGGAGGGTTAATGTGACTGTATGCAGTAACTTCCCTTGACCCGGGCTTCCGCAACGGGTCAAGTCGGGAGCGGCGTGTCTACCTGCAGGCATGTGACTCAAGACCGATGCCTGCCATTGGAGTCAGCCTCGGAGTAAAGCGCAAAGGAATAACGCCACCGGGGACGGGAAAGGGCAAAAAGACTTTCATGTCTATTAAAAGTGCATCGCGGAAACTAAAAAATTTTTTGCCATCTTTGATTTCCGGTTCCCAGTCGATTCATGCCGCCAAGTCTGCCTTGCCGATGAATGGAGTTTGGAAGTCCGAGGCAGCGGCGCGGAGTTCGTCGCGTGCGTATTTTTTGGGGGGTCGGGGCACTCGGACTCTCACATGGATGCGGAGACAGATTCGAGGGAGCCGGACGCACAAGCACCGGTGGAAGAGTTCCGAGGTCGGATTTGGCTGCATTTCGAAAACACTTTTATTTCTCCTTTTTTTGTTTGCCTCCGCCATGAGAAAAAAAAGGCTGCATTGTTCTCTCGGAGTTTCTCCGCTCCGGCGGCGATGCGGATAAAAAGATAGAACCCACGCCGGGACTCGAACCCGGAATCTTTTGATTAGAAGTCAAATGCGCTAACCATTACGCCACGCAGGCTTGTTGACTCAGAAGTGTCCTGGATAGATATGTCCTATTGGATTAGGCTTTCGGGCTGAAATTTTCGATTTTCCTCGACTAAAGTAGTAAAGTCATTAATTCTAATCTCTTTGTTTTTCACTGCCTATATTTCTGGCCCGGATTTGGACCCTGAAACATAATTTTTAAAAAACATCTCCATGGCATTTTGATATGCAGTAGACCTTCTTGGAGAAATGAGTCTTGACAGAATTATGGCCCCCTTCTGGTTGCCGAGGCTCATTACTTGGATCGCCTCTGGATAAACAAGCGTTTGATTACCATTTGATTACCCAATGCCAGTTTTTGGCGTTCGTTACATCTTAAACAAGAAATTACAACATCCATACCTCCAAAGTCCCATATCTATTGACGCTCTTGTTTTCTTCATTAGGCTCTGATTACATGGTTGCGCTCGAGTTTGTCATCCTTTCAGCTGTCTTTCACATCCTAGAAACACTGGCCCCAGAGCTTAACCGAACATCCGGCACACAAAATCCAGAACATAACCAACTCCTCTTAAAACGAATCCAATTCATTGGGAATATGTCACTGATGCGAGAATTACCTTCCCCATGTTCAGAGATCTGGATTGGCGATTTAAGCGATTATAGGTATTGCTTGCGACTTGACAGAGAGGAGTATAAGAGTCTAATATTCTATGACTATGATTCCAGCAGCGCGGCACGTTATCTCTTCTATGTTATTTTTGAAGATGAGCGCCCACATTGGCGTCTATTGCTTAGAGACGGAGTCTTCAGGTGTTACGATGTCATCAATACTGGCGGCGAATTTGACAAGATAAGGTATCCTGGATACACTGTTGTCCGAGATATAGCAGAACTATCACGACTTCATTAGCGCGGACCCTGGTGGTGAAGTGTACACGTACTTCAGATACTCAATGTTATGAGGGTAGTCTTCTATGAATTTGCGACAATTACGACTCTCTTCCCTAACAATAGAAAAGGTAAAGTTCTGGAAAGGAGTGCAGTCCATATCGGACTGCATTATATGTTTTCTTTAAAAGCATTTGCTTGGCAAGGTACCTCAAACTACTTCAATGTAGCGCAACAACAACCTCATCTGGCTCGTTTCGACCACCAGGATGTTCTACCGAAAAACTTCCCGAGTCGAAATCTCCGTACCCAGATAGAGGGGCTAAGGTGGATCAGGATTTCCGGTTCTGCACTTCCTTAATTTTCAGTCCAGCATTTTTCTGCCCGTGTCTCACCCTCCGTGTCGCATCTCCTACCTCGTTCTCGATGGCTTCCTAATCCGGCGCGAGTAAACACATTAATCTCAAGACCAGATACACCACGATGGATCACGAGATGTCGCCAGGGCTAAACACGCCTATGAAAAAAATACGCAACCTCTCAATACGAAGTCCCGGCAGTCCCTCAAACCATCCCAGTCTAAATTTTGCGCCTTCTTACCCGCTCCAGTACCCGGTGTTGGACAACATCTCCAACAGGGGATATTCACAGACACTCAGCACCAAAGTGCTTCGAGAACTCGATAGCCGGGCCGCCGAAATACGGCAGAATTTCCCTTCCAGCGCCGCCAAATCCGCCACCAACCCCCCAAACCCGTTTTCTCAGCTCGAATCCATTTCACTCCACTACGCCGCTGGCCGGGCACAGAAGAACACGTCGCCGGGGTACGGGTCCAGTGCCACCAAAAAGAGACGCACGCTTAATGGCCCCGAGGAAATTTTTGGGCCCGACAAGGAAAACGAGTCGCCGGTGCGGCGCAAAATGCCCGAGTTGGGAACCACGCTCTCGAGTCTCCGGTCGTCGCCCGTGAAGGAGGTGCCACTAGCGCCACAGGAATTGCCGACCTTGCGCCGCTCGAATGCATCGTTTTCCCGCCCGTCGCTCAGCCCGCTGAAGATTTCTCCTTCGAAGGGCCACATGAACTTGAACGGCTTGCTACGAGGAGATGACAGCGACGCCAGCGGGCCCAAAAGTCGTGCTACGTCCTTGGAAAGTGCCGGCGTGCTGCCCGCCAAGTTTGCCGTGCCTCGGTCCCGAGCTGGCCGGCCCCACACCTCTCAGTCATCGGCGCCGCTGGCCGTGCCGCCATTGCTGAAGAAACCGTCCATTCCGACGCTCAGCAAGAAGCCGTCGGTACCTTCCTTGCAAAAGAAGCCGCTGACGGCGCATTTGGGAGATAAACCGCAGATGCAGAAGAACCCGTCGCTTTTCCTGCTTCTGAAGACGCTGTCCATCCCGCAACTTCACAAGAAACCGTCGATTCCGCAGCTCCAGAAGAAGCCGTCAATTCCGCAACTTCACAAGAAACCGTCGATTCCGCAGCTCCAGAAGAAGCCGTCAATTCCGCAACTCCAGAAGAAGCCATCCATCCCGCAACTTCACAAGAAACCGTCAGTTCCACAGCTCCACAGCAAGCCGTCCATCCTGCAAATCCACAAGCAGCCGTCAGTTCCGCAGCTTCACAAGAATCCGCTGGCCCAGCCCGGGTCGGGTCGGAGTCACGTGACCGTCCCCCAGCCGTTCTCGCTCTACAACAAGCCCACGATCCTGCTGCTGCAGAAGAGCTTGGCGCTGGCGGCCAGCGAGCGGCTGCTCGGCCGCTTCCAGAAATTCAAGGACCGCTTCTCGTGATTGCCTGCCCGTGGGCACCACACCCGTGCATCCCCATCCCACCCGTACCTCCCACGCACACCAGTGCACCGCGCCTGCTCCACGGCGCGTAATTATTACACATTGCTCTCCAACAACCAACATGGCCGTCGAAGAAACAGAAACACAGGTGGTGCTCTCACATCCCAAGGACCCAAAGTCCACCGTGAGTATCTTGAAGTATGGCGCCACCGTCACGTCGTGGAAAGTCGCCGGCACCGAGCAATTGTGGCTCTCGGACGCTGCTAAGTTGGATGGTTCTCGTCCTGTCAGGGGCGGCATTCCGCTTGTCTTCCCAGTGTTTGGCAAACTGAAAGATGCCTCGCACCCCACTGGACCGTTGCCCCAGCACGGATTTGCCAGAAACTCTACGTGGGAGTTCTTGGGCCAGGTGACTGAGGAGCCGGTTTCGGTGCAATTCGGGCTTGGCCCCGAGAACGTGGATCCCGAGTTGTACAAGCTCTGGGGCGAGGGCAAATACGACTTCACGCTTATTTTGACGGTCACGCTCCACGAGAACTCGCTCACCACCAAGATCGAAGTTGAGAACCCCGGCAAGACTGCGTTCGACTTCAACTGGCTCTTCCACACCTACCACCGTATCCCTGATGTCACCGATGCCTTGGTAACCAACCTCATGGGCGCCGACTGCTTCGACCAGTTGCTCGGTGAGGCCTACGTTGAGAAGCTGCCCATGCTCAGTTTCCACGAGGAGTTTGACCGCATTTACAAGAACGTGGACGCCCTGAAGGTCATCCAGATCGTCGACAAGGGCGTCGTCGTCACCACAGTGAAGGCCGACAATCTCCCCGACGCCGTGGTGTGGAATCCCTGGATCAAGAAGTCCGAGGGCATGGGCGACTTCGAGCCCAAGTCAGGCTACTTGAAGATGTTGTGTATCGAGCCCGGTCACGTGTCTTCGTTTGTGGGTCTCGGACCTGGCAAAAAGTGGGCCGCTTCGCAGACGTTGACGCCCAAGGGCAACATCAAGGTGCAGACCGACATCTACAGCTAGGCCGGTCATCGAATACGCTTGTGAGGGCCGTGTGCGGCGCTGAGACTGAAACACGCCACCGGGTTGTTATTGACAATCTGCGTCTGCCGAAATTGGCTGCTTTCTCGGCCTTGCATATCCTGGTGCTGACTCGCACCCGTGCACCCAAGCAATTACAAACAATTAGTCGCCATCGCGTAGCGTAGCTGGAGAATCTCGCAGATGCCATTGTCCGGCCGGGCCGGATATGATCACGTGATGCGCATCACGTGCGTAGCATATGAACGCCGCCCAGCGCGCTGTGCTCGAGGCATTGCCTGCCTGCAGCCTGCCAGAATATTTTCCGCGCTCCCGCCCGCCGTTGTCGCCCGCAGCAACCCTTGCCCGGCCTCCCCCTATTGTCACGTGACCGCTGACCCGCGTTGCTTTTTCTGCTCAGCTTCATTCCATACATTCTACCCCAGTCGCATCCCAAATCCACCAAGCCTACACCTCCACCACATGTCACTTCTCCGATCGCCTGTGGTGCAAGTGCCGTACCGGGCGTTCCACCAAGTGTTTCTCCTGCATAAAACAGAGGGCAACTCCCTTGCTGATCTCGACTTTGACATCTCCGTGAGAACGTCAGTGCAGCGATTTAGGAACCACACGTGGACATGGCAGGATGCCGTGCACTACGGGTTTTTGCTGCTGGTGATTTTTTTTGTGTATGTGATTTTCCCCGCGTCTTTCTTGCTCAAGACCCCGATTCTTGCCGCCTTCGTGGCTTGCTTCTTGATGCCGCTCACCAGCCAGTTCTTCCTCTATGCGTTGCCGATTTTCAGCTGGTTGGCGTTGTTCTTTTCCGCCAGCAAGATTCCCAACTCGTGGAAACCTGCCATCTCCGTCAAATTCCTTCCAGCCATGGAAACTATCTTGTATGGCGACAACTTGTCCAACGTGTTGGCTGAAACACACAACGTGGTGCTTGATGTTTTGGCGTGGTTGCCTTACGGGCTCATTCACTTTGTGCTGCCATTTGTGGTGGCGCTCATGATTTTCTTGTTTGCTCCACCCACCTCTCTTCGCCTGTTTGGGTTTGCTTTTGGCTACATGAACTTGGTCGGAGTGCTCATTCAGTTAGGCTTCCCCGCTGCTCCTCCGTGGTACAAAAACTTGCATGGCCTCGAACCCGCCAACTACTCCATGGACGGATCCCCTGGCGGCTTGGCCCGGATTGACGAGTTGTTGGGCTTCGACATGTACACCAGTACATTCCTGAACTCTCCGCTTGTGTTTGGCGCCTTTCCATCTTTGCATTCGGGCTGTGCAATTATGGACGTTTTGTTTCTCTGCTGGCTTTTTCCCCGTTACACTGCGCTCTGGTACTGCTACGCCTGTTGGCTCTGGTGGTCGACGATGTACTTGACGCACCACTACTTTATTGATCTCATTTTTGGTGCTGTTTTGTCATTTGCGGTGTTTACCTACGTTAAATACACCTCGTTGCCGGTGGTGGATGCTGCCGCTTTCTGTCGCTGGCTGTACACTCGTATCGGCTACTTGGACAAGGATGCGGCTAATCCGTTGAGACAGTACGCCGCGTTGGGCACAGACGCGGAATCTGGTCTTGATTTCTACAACCCGCCCTCGATTAACAATCCCGATTTCGAGATGGTGTCGCTTAGTCGGCCTGGGACATCGCAAACTCCATCTCCATCTACGCGGCCCAGCGATGGTCACGCCTCGGAGGGCGACACTGACGGACTGGTTTTTGACATTGAGCAGGACCAGTTTGAGCAGGAAACTCGTGTTTCTCTGGTGACGTCCACGGCGTCGCTTCCTGACTTGAACGTCGCCAAAGAGAATCAATGGGGAAGGAAAAACACCACGGCCTAGGCAAAACATCATGATGGATGCGAGTAACTCAAGACCCCTTTTGGCGACCTGGAAATCTTCGCCTCGGAATAGCGCAGTTCTTGGTCTTTGGACTGCGTGCACCTAATAAAGACCCAGCATACATGTAAAATACAGGTTCCTCTAAGAAGTTTGTAGCCGGGCGAGACGGCGCGCTCGCTGTCCCTGCGTTGTGCTTTCTGCTGAGCGCCGCCGAAATCGGTTTCAGCGTCAAACCCACATCGATATTGTTCCATCTTACGTACTAGGTATTTTCGATTCTAGGCGATATCTCGTACTCCTTGGTGCCAGTCTATCCGCGTGTATTTAGGTGGATTGCTTTTCGATAGGCACGTATGGTGCTGTGTTCTCTTTGCACTTCCTTTCAGTTCACGTTCATGCCATCCTACTCGATCTACCGACGTCCTTGTTTTTCCCTATTCTTGCCTGTTACTTCTATTTACATTAACTGGACACACTTTCAAATGCGCGCTCGAAAGTCGTGCCGCAGTTGAGCTTCTTGGTCATGTCGTTCTTGACTATGCTGGATCTCAAGATTCTGGGGTCTCTCCTCAAGGTTCTCAACAACTGCTGCTGGACTGCCGCGGATGAATCAAAACCAATAGTGAAATGATATCCCTGGAAGTGTCTTTCTTGTTCTTTGGAGATGATTTTGGGAAGCGGTTTTGGCCCTAGCGATGTGATGTCTCTGATGACACCTCTGTTGTTGATGATCAACTTTCCCACAGTCAGGGCAATTTTGATGGCTTCTTTATTAGCCTGGACAGGGTCCAAGATTCGCGCGATGGCGAAGAGCTCGTAGTACATGGAACAAGTAGTAGTTGAAAATTTGGAGGTAGGTTCGCGATGCAGGATCTCAACGCCCCAGAGCCGGGGCAAAGAAGATGAACTTCCAATTTTGCTAGTAATGCTGGAGGAGGTTTCAAAGTACTAACATTGTGATTTCACTGGGGATTTTATGCTTCACTCAGGCCATCGTCATTGTTGAGCCAGATGTTCAACCAAGCAGCATATTGGCAAACCTCGCAAATTGCAGTCTAGAACTTAGCATGTAGATCGACGTTCGGTAATAACTATTTTCAGCGTGTTTCTGGAAATTTCGTTTGCCGATGGACTGGGCATGTCATTCGATGTAGAATAGTCGATTGCAAAATCGGACTGGTATACTGGCTGTAGTACCCTAAAATACATCATATAACAATGGGTATAGCCATGGCAATTTGCAATGTGAGCCCGTAACTCTATTATTGCTTGTTAAGCTGCTCCCTTCCACCTTAGCGAGCAGACTGCAACCGGATGTCAAAACTGAGGAAATCTACATTTGATATGGTCCGTAATCCTCCAAATCCACAAATGGCCTCACTAGCAAAACTAGAAGCTTACCATATTAGACAATCTTGCCTCTAGCCGGTAGAGCCTGCAATCGCTCCAAAGCACTTGACTTCACCATAACACCCCTTCCAGACTCTTTTTCATCTCCACTTATCCTTCTACTTTTCGTCCCTCAAACAATTCTATATCTTCTTTTCATTCTTATTTTCTATTTTTTTTTCTCCACCATGTTCCTTGTTTATCTACAACGCTCACATCCCGTGCCGCGTCGCGTCTACCACCATGTCTAGCACCAGACCAGATCTCAAGTTTTCGGACACAGCAGACGAGCGGCTGTTCTACCGCAAATTCTCGAATCTTCCACCCAAAGAGAATGCCCTGGTGGTTCGTATCATCGACCACAAGGACTATTTTTCAGCATTGGCCGAGGATGCCGAGTTGATTGCAGACGCCATCTACAAAACGCAGCTGGTGATCAAAACCCACCTGGGCCACCGCCACGTGACCATTTCTCCTCAGGTGTTTTCGTCAGTGGCACGTTTCTGCCTTCTCGAAAACAGCCGCAAGTTGGAAATATACAACAAGCAGTTGACGCTTGTAGCTACGGCTACACCAGGAAACTTAGATGCACTTGCAAAAGAATACGGCGTGGATCTTGAGTCAATGCTTCAGGACGGCCTGACACCCGTGGTTGCAGCAGTGAAATTCAGCACCGGTGCCTCCAGAAAAGTAGGTGTCAGTATGGTGGATTTGCTGAACCGCATAATCCGCGTGAGCGAGTTCGAAGACAACGATCTTTTCTCAAATTTGGAGTCCTTGCTCTTGCAGGTCAACGTCAAAGAAGTCATTGTGCCTTCCAACTACAGTGTAGATGATCAGTCAACTTCGTCACCAGAGGTGGTCAAGCTCTTTCAGACATTCAACAAAATAGGCCTGATTGTCGTGGGTTCAGTGAAGCTGTCTGCATTTTCGGCCGCAAACATCGAGCAGGATCTCGCCAAATTGGTTGTTTCCGACAACGTCGACTCCGACAACATCGAGCTAGTTTTGGCGTCCAAGGCAATCAGCAGCTCGGAGGACGTACTCTCGCTCTCGTGCTGTAATGCTCTCATTCAGTATCTTGGCCTTCTCGGCGATGACGTGCTGTCGTTTTCGCTCGACAAGTACAGTCTTTCCAAGTTCATGAAGATGGATGCCTCCACTACCAGGGCCCTCAACATTTTCCCGGTGCAGTCGGCGCCTCTGTTGCACTCGCAGACTAACTCGGGCGTTTCATCAATTTACGATCTTTTGAATAAGTGCAAGACTGCGCCTGGTGCCAGATTGTTGTCCCAGTGGCTCAAGCAGCCGCTCACAGATATTGATGAGATTCAGCTGCGCCATCAGCTTGTCGAGCATTTGATTGAGGACACGTCCTTGCGGGTATTTTTGTCCCAGGAGTGGCTTGCCAGTGTGCCTGATACCAAGAAGCTCTTGAAGAAAATTTCCAATGGCCTACGGAAGGTGTCGGGTTCCGAAAACAAGAAGCTTGAGGACGTCGTGCGCTTGTACCAACTCGTTGTAGCGATTCCCGAGCTTGTTAACATGCTTCAGATGTCTGCGGACGATACTGCTTCTGCCGCTGTCAAGGAGATGATTGAGACTAACTGGCTTGGTCCCATCAGGCTGGATCACGAGAAGTTGGTGAAGTACCAAGAGTTAGTCGAGACCACCATCGATTTGTCGCCCTTGACATCATCATCTGCGTACGATCTTTTGCACAAAGACTTTAACATAAAGCCTGAGTTTGACGAGCTGCTCGTGGAAATCGACAACAATCTCCAAGAGGCCTCCAGAAAAATCAAGAAGATCCACGAACAGGTCGGTGATGATTTGGGTATCGATACCGAGAAAAAGCTTAAATTGGAGAAACACCAGCAGCATGGCTGGTGCCTCCGTGTGACGCGAATCGATTCGGCGATCTTGCGTAACACGGACGACCGCTACATTGAGCTTCAGACCGTCAAAGCAGGCGTTTTCTTCACCACTAAGAAACTCAGATCCTTGTCTCAGCAGTATCTGGACTTCTCCGCCGAGTACAATGCTAAGCAGAAGGAGTTGATCAAAGAAATCTTGTCTATCACATTGACGTACCAGACAGTATTTTTGAGAATGTCTCTTGTGCTCAGCAACATCGACGTGTTGAACTCGTTCGCTAACGTAGCCATATTCGCTCCTGTTCCATTTGTGAAACCCAAGTTGCACCCTCTTGCAAGCTCTAGGGATTCACCCGAGTTTTTGCAAAGGACAGTGAAATTGAAAGAGGCAAGACATCCCGTTATTGAAGTCCAAGATGACGTGAGTTTTATTGCCAACGACGTGACGCTTGCGAACGAAGAAGGCAAACCATTTGTGATCATTACTGGGCCTAACATGGGTGGAAAGTCAACCTACATTCGTCAGGTCGGTGTTATCGCTCTCATGAATCAGATTGGTTCTTTTGTGCCTGCGGAACTCGGAGCCGAATTGCCTATTTTTGATGCAATCCTTTCCAGAGTTGGCGCAGGTGATTCTCAGCTCAAAGGACTCTCGACTTTCATGATTGAGATGTTGGAAACGTCCTCAATTTTGGCTACTGCCACTCACAACTCTCTTATTATCATTGATGAGTTGGGAAGAGGCACATCTACTTACGATGGCTTCGGGTTGGCCTGGTCGATCAGTGAGCACTTGATCACCTCCAAAAGATGCTTTACTCTCTTTGCCACCCACTTTCATGAGCTTACCAAGCTTAGTGATACTCATGAAGGCAAGGTTCAGAACCTTCATGTTGTTGCGCACATCGACCAGCAGGTTGACGGTGACAAAGAGGAAGATGACATTACCCTACTCTACAAGGTTGAGCCTGGAGTGAGCGACAAGTCATTTGGTATTCATGTGGCAGAGCTCGTGAAGTTTCCAGCCAAAATCATCAACATGGCCAAACGCAAAGCTTCCGAATTGCAAAGCTTGAATGTGACTGAAGTTGACCCGTACGTGGAAAGCAAGCGAACAAAATGCCTGACCGAAGAGATCAGCGTTGGTGTCGAGAAACTTAAGAGTCTTCTACTTGAATGGAAGAGTCAATGTGTTGACAAAACCACCGGGGAATGTGGCATAAGCTCGGGGGTAGCCGTTGCCAAACTCAAGGAGTTGTTGGATTCTTCTCCTGACGTCAAAAGCAACAAGTTTGTCGAGGAAGTACTTACTCTACTTTGATGATGATGGTATGCTTTCCCCAAATGCATTCTGGTTTCTAGCTATCTATCTAGGCGTTCTTCTTTACTGCTGCGGCAGCCTGGAAGTTCTCAAGACCGGCTTCGTCTTTCAACACTACCACTGGAAGTGGCCCGTACCATTCGTACAGATAGAATTTAGCAGTTCCATTCAAGAAACAACGGAGATACTCCTCAAAGGTGAGGTAGAAATAAATGCCGGTGCCCGTGAGCAAATGCCACCAACCGTGACCTTCGAGAACAAAGCCGTAAGGAATGCCCCAAGATCTTCTGGTGGCGCGTGCTTGCTCACAGAGGTGAATGTCGAGATTCCACAAGAAGTAGCCCAAGAGGAAAATCGCCACCCCAGTAATCATCGTCTTCTGCAATTGTGCTCTCGCCACCGGGTCCTGCACGTGCTTCCGAGAGAGGTGAAGACTTTGAAATATAATGGCGGCATTCAACAAGCCGTACGCCGCTTGGTGCAACGTGGGGTTCTTCACCTGCAAATATATGAAGGTAAGAAGGTTGGCAGCCGAAAATATCCCGAACCCAATAATTGCCGACATCTCGCGCAGCTTGAATTCCAGAAAAACACTCCAGAATGGAATGCACGTTGCGTAGATCATGGGAAGCTCGTCCAAGAGCTGATACTCATACCGAAGCGTCATATGGAAAAGCCACAGGCCCACTCCTACAAGCATAAACCCAAAAGCCAGGAATATAAATCTGAGTTCGAGTTTGTGTTTCCTGGCATGGTAGATGGCAAACGCCGCAAGAGCGATGAATCCCGCATTTGTGATGGTGTTTAGGGCTTCAGCTATATACGGGGAAATCACGTAGTTCTCTTCACACCAGTCAATGGTGGAAGTTGGGATTCCCCAGAACCCGTTGTTTTGTTCCGGAGGATATTCTATAGCAAAAGGAAGCATGGTGCAAGACAGCAAAGATGGAGCAGGAGGTAGTTAAGCTCCCCCACTGCAGAGGCACGTGATGCTGGTGCGCGCGGATCAATGCAGTGGACCCCGGATAAAGTGGAAAGCCGGGAGCCCTGGAACAATGAGGAGATTAGCTCTGTCATGTGAAATGGGAATCCCCAATTATGTGGATTCTAGAGAGCGCTGATTCGATTTGGGTTAGCTACTGAACTTGCCCAATTGTGGTGTGCATCCCGCAGACGCATGACTGACATCTAGGGTCATTGACCGGCGACTACTTGCTTTTTTCTGTGGAAAAATAGGGGTCAAAAGTAAATAAATTATATTGCGCCATATTCTATTTAGCGGTATTGGTTCTTTGGCCGGACATGTCAAAACTCCTCGATTTGGCGCTGGGAGGCTAATAGGCATTAGCCTAACACTTAAAGCTAAGCGAGTCAACCTTCTCAAAAGTAGAGGGCAAAGCGATACGAATGGCGACAACCGAACTGGACAGTATCGTAGCGGCACGTCCTCGAGTGCACGGCCCCATAATTCGAAACTTTCGTTTCAGAGAACTGTTCCTTCTCTACTACGGGCAAAGTGAGTGCACCATGTATCCTAACATTAACCTTCTGTCAAAATCGCTCAGCGCCATCACGCCTCGGTCCATGACAACCAGCACTCGTCGTGATAGGGCCGGGTGGTATAAGCGTCTACCATCACCATCATGCTCTCATCAGAGTCAGACGTCATGTGATGCGAGCCAATCCGGATAGGGTCCTCGTTCTTGTGGGAAGCCTCAACTGGAACACACCAGTCCTCGCAAAGAGACGAAGAAAACCGCCAGTACAAGTTGGCCAACGCAACTTTCATCTCGATCACAGCAACGTTCATTCCAAGGCACATGCGGATGCCCTTACCAAACGGCATCATGTAACGTTGCATATTTGCGAGCCGTGTCTTGTGATCTTCTTCAGACTCATTGCTCGCTCTCAACCATCTTTCCGGGCTCCAGCGGTCTGGCTCAGGAAACACTTCCGGCACTCGGTGCATGGAATAAGGCTGCATGGAAATTCCAGTACCTGGGGGTATCACGCAGACTTTTCCGGCGATTTGAATCTCGTACGGCTTGTCAGTCACCCTTGGTTCGGCGCCAGGAATCGAGGTGTGTACCCTGGAGTTTTCCTGGAAAAGGGCTTCCAAGTATGGAAGCTTATCAACGGTATCAAAGTCATCAATGACGTCGCCGGGACCGGGCTCACCAAATACCGTTCTCAATTCGTCTCTGAGAAGAGTCTGGCGGTGTAAGTTGCAATTTCTAGACAACTCGTAGCACATGTATGTAAGTTGCACTGCGGTGGTTTCGTGGCCCGCAAAGATGTTGTCGGACAAGAATGAGTATGCTGATTTTCCATAAATTCCGTGCTTTTTGATTGTCTCTAGCGTGCTCTTATTTTGTGTGGCTGGTATTTGCGGCACATTGTCCTCGGCCCCACCATAGAGGTTCAACTGCCATTCCTCGACTTGTTCCGATGCCTTCTTGACCTCCTTCCCGGCGGCCCAGCTCCACAATGCCGGCATCCGTGTGGTCCAGAAGACCATGCCAGACTGGATCCGGTGGGGAATCAAAATCCACCTTTTTTCGGGGTCCGAAAGCAAGTCGGTGCCGTTTTCGATACCAAGCTCAAATGCCGACACCACATCCATGGCAAGCGAGCCAAAGAGCGAAAACACATCGATTCCGAGACTCTTTCCACTTGTCCGGAGCCACGAGGCCAGGCCCTCTGCATATCCTTTCCCGTGTTCATTGAGTTCGGACCGAGCATTGATGATGTCTGGAGCCACGCCTGTGACCGAAGAAATGCGCACCTGGTCAACAAGTTCGCGGGTTTTCAGGATGATATAGTCGCGTGTCGAGTTTTTGGGGTTAAAAACCGCCGATTTGGAGTAGAGCGACTGGATCATCCTCTTGTATCTGAGATGGCGGTCGTTCTCGAGGGAAGCAAAGATGTTATCCTTGAAGCCATGATTTCTGAAATTCTCATAGAACAGGTGCTTGGGCATATTTTTCACGTAGATGTCGTTGACGAAGCGGGGGTTCCCGTTGCACGAGATTTCGGTGGGGGAAAGAACCACCACGTCGCCGTATTGTTGGTGCAACAAATGTACTTTTTCCACCCAGCGATGTTTTCGCTGAGCCTCCAACAGCGGAATATGTGATATGCGATGAAGATACGGACCTGGAACGTGTCTTAGCGCTGATATGAAGAATGGCTGTACTATGAGTTTGTAGACTGCAAGTGCAATAGTGGTAACGAGTAGTAAGGGATACTGATATCGGCCCACAATGTTGGCGGCATCCAGCACGATGTCCGCTAGCATGTTGTCGAGGTGTGCGTAGCTTAAAGTGTGTGTGTGATAAAACCCATTGAAAAGAGGAATCACGTCCTGATATGTGAGCGCGAGATTCCGCGCGGTTTCCAGATTAGGTCCGATTTCCGCGATAAGCCGATCGTACCATCAACGATCGTGGAGACCCGCAATATTTCCGCCAGATTCCGTGGGAAAGCGCTACGGGAATATACCTGGCGCGGTTGTCGAATGGGAGTGCTGATAATTGCCTCGCAGGTTAGATAGCGCAAATGGTGGAGCACTATTAGAGTGCGCCGCAACGGCAGATTCGGTCAGAAGCCAGTTGCTCTGTGAAGAAACAAGATTTGCGTTCTACGATCTCCTTGGTTAAACCCATGACGATGTTCCAGCTCTTTTGGTTGCTGGAACCTGACGGTCTAGACGTGAGGTCCCTTTGCTGCCAGCAAGCGATTCACAGCCGGTGAGTGTAAAAATATGTCTCTTCTCCAGATCACCATTCCTCCTCGTAATCTTATTTCCGTGGGGGCGCATCATTCCGCTATTCTCCCTATTTGAGCATTGTCAGCGACTATTCTAGCGTAGAATCTCGTTGTGCTGTCTCCTGCACGATGAGACGCCGCATGCAACTAATATGCATCTCATAACCCCGCTCATAATGCTACGCGAACTGCAAAAAAAAAAAACTATGGATGCTATCAAATATTGGTGCCATAAGTAAGCCAGCTATACAAACCAATCCGTAATGTTATTTTTTTTAACGCCCACCCCAGTTTCATTTTTCCATCCCGATCCTGCTGTTTAGTTGCTCACGCTGGCCAAGTACTTGGCGAATTTCGAAGTTTCATGGATTCCACACTCCGTCTTCGCTTTTCCCTTCCAACGGCCCGATCTCTCATCCTCACCTTCGCCCACAGGGACTGTCAGGTGCCAGTCTCCAATAGACTTGTAGCCCAAGTCAAGAAGTTCGTTGTATGGAACATTGTTCTCGTCAATGTACTTCTTAACCCGTGCAAAGTCCCAGTTCCAAAGCGGGTTGATCTTGATAATTCCGCTTTCAGCCTCAACTTCGATCACAGGCAACGCGGATCTGGCGGCACCCTGGCTTTTTCTTCTGCCCGTCAACACAGCGTTGACATTCAATTCTTTGTAGGCTCTCTGCGAAGGCTCCACCTTCACCAAAAAGTCATACAAATGATCATTGACCTCCCAAAGAGATTCGCCGTGCTTGGCAGCAAATTCCAGCTCAGTGTTGACGCCATGAGGAGCGTAAATATGAAGTCTAGGGTTGTAACGTTCTCTAATTTCGTTGACCAATTCGTAGGTCTGGGGGAAGTGGTGTAATGTGTCAATAAATATCAAGTCCACGGGTCTGGTTTTGCTGATCATGTCGAGAATTACCAACCCAGTGAGGCCAAAAGCTGTGGTTTGGAACAAGTTGGGGAAAGTCACGGCCGCCCAGGCAAGAACTTCCTCTGCCGAAAGCTTTGAGAGCGACTCGTTCAAGAAATCAATGTGTTCCTGCGAAAGAGAGATCATTGTTTGTAAAGAAGTGGTGGTTCGCCTCTTAGCAATTCAGTAGTCTTTCTTTTTTTTTTTTTTGCAAAGATGCAAAAACGTGGGTCACGTGACATTGCGTTCGCATGCTGACAAAAAAGCAACAGCCACAGTGAATTTGGTGCACGGGTGTTTTCGGCACGTGAGTTCTGGTGCACGGGTGGCCCTTCCGGAGGTACGGGTTTGCGGTTCGGTATATTGACGTCCCGGAGTTCACGAGCCTCTCTAGTACGAACATCTCGTAAATCGGCTTTGAGTTTTACGTATGCCGAGGACGTAAGGGGTTGCATCGGTTGCCTGACGCTGGTTCGTGCCGGTAGCAAAGATGTAAAAAAATAAAATAAAAAAAATACGGAAATTCCCCCACTCTTTCACTCGTATCTTATTAATACTGCCAACTCCAGATCCTGACTCCACTCTACCTTGTTGCCGCCAGTTAAAGTAGCAACTAACCTCCCCGATAACACTGTAACATACCATAAAAAACGATCTGCTTCCCCACTCAACACATCCCGAAGTTTTTTGGTGCCTTCTACAGTTAACAGTTTGGAGATCATGATAGAGTTGCTGGTTTCAGAAAGACGTGTGGACTTCAGCACAGGGTACCATCAGCTGGGAACCTTGGCAGATACCAGAGAGTATCGAGATGAGGTGTTTGATGAGGATCTACGCATCGATGAGCAAGAACTCCACACTTTTGACCAATTTTTGCAGGAAAGCCTATCTCAAACCGACGAGAAAATGCAAGCGATGAGAAGTCCCGTCTCCTACGTAAATTCTGAAAGTCTTGAAAACAAAGGAAAATCCACGAATCCTGAGATTCATGACAAAAAAGGCAGCTAGGGTGCTTGGCAGATCACTCGCATTGATCTACTTGCTACGCCTCGCAACTAGAAAAACCGAGAATTCGAAGTAGGGCGTTGAAATGCATAGGAAACGCTGAACTCTCGCGAAGTATTACAGCAAAGCCGTTGAAATGAGAAACGCACACATCGCCTGAGGCCTGAGACACTCGGTGCCTGCCACGATTTCGCTCGTAAAGCTGCCAACTTCAGAGTGGAAGCTCGCATGATAACCTGAGCGCTTCAGCTCAGCATCAAGCAAAAATGCCAAGGGCCTACCGAGCAGATCTTAAGGCTCATCTCCGATGCTGGAGCTCTTATGTTGGCGGCTAGCGGTAAATTACAGTGTTATGTGCAGGAATATAGGATGTGGTTGAGATCCGCCCATTGCGGGGAACCTGAGGCGAAGCTGACTTGCGCGGTCCGAGGCACGGGTGTTTTCGGAGGCACGGGTGTATAGAGAGGTAAGGATGTACTTGGAGGCACGGGTGTCGCCCCACAGTCAACCTCGACCACTCCATCGAGCTCGACGCCATGACCAGAGAAGACTCGCTCAGCGGCGCAATGCTGGCGCTCAACCTCGACGTGCCTGAATTTACGAAGGCAGACACCCACGCCATGAACTACGCGTCGTTGGCCCAGGCCAAGGTCCATATTGAAAGCAGCTTAGAAATGCTCTTTGATCTACTTAAACACACATACCGCTCAGACATGACGCTGCCGCTCACAATCGACGGGTTTCCACGTGCCGACATTGACGTGCTCTCGGTGAGACTTATACGAACCAAAATCATTCGGCTACGTAACGACTTGACCGATGTCATCGAGTTAATAGCTACACGTCTTGAGGAGCAACTCAAACAGGGAGTGTCGCCGGAAATCGTGGCAGCTTCTTCCTCGGCATCCGTGCGGCATTCGGCAAATCGCCCGCCGTTTGCACGCGTTGACCAGGTGTTTTCTGATGGGCCTGCTGATCGTGCCGGGCTCAAGACGGGCGACTTGGTGGTGGCTTTTGATGCCGACATCACCTTTTCTAACCACAACCAACTCTCGGCGTTGGCTGCGCGAGTCCAGCAAAAGAAGGACCAGGAAGTGCCTGTGGAGGTGATCAGGCTGGGGCAGACTGCCCACTTGGTGATGGTGCCGTCAAGCAACTGGAGCGGTCGGGGGCTTCTTGGCTGTCATCTTGTTCCGTTGTGAGAGGTCGGCTGTGAGACTGCCCATGAGACGGTTCTGGGCAACCAAGTCGACCAGCATATGAGACTAACGTTTCCACAGACGTCGCGCCGTGGCATAGGGGGCGATGCTGTGAATCTTCGATGTTGCTGTTATCCGGTCGTATCATTTTTGTATGTGCATGCGAGTTGCTGGTCGGTTACACCAGCCCACTCAAACAGAAGTGTAGGTACTCACCACGAACAAGGGGCCACCATGGCCATAATCGTAAACCGTCCGTGGAAAGTTGAATAAATAGTAGAAATGCAGTATTCTGATGCTCCACTGTGAATTTGCACAACCAAGGTGCCTAGAATGCTCTGCCGACTCTTCACCCGCCATGCAAGGTCGAAGTGAAAGTCAAAACATCGCCAGACTCAAGCACGTAGTCTTCCGTGTCCTCCAACTCCCAGTCAGTGTCGTTTATCAACACAAGAATGCCGTTGCGCACCGTGCCCTCTTCAAGAAACACATCCACATCTTTACGGTCTGCCACCACGTTTTCGGCAATGTAGTCCACAGCGTCTTTCATAGTAGCTGCACCTTCTTCAAGTGGAAGCAACACCTTGTGCACGCGAACACCCTTGGAAATGACGTCGAGGCCTCCAAGGAACTCCACCGTGAGTTTGATCATACTAAGTGTAGGAATGCGATGGGGCGCTCGATGAATCGAGGTATGAACAAGTGAGGCGCCCTTTGCAGGACATCTCAAATAGACACTGAGAGTTGGAAATGCTAAAGTTTCTGTTTTCCTTTCTTGGTAGGGAGGCCTGACGCTACAATGACCACCACCCTTCACGTTAGAACGAGACGTAGACGAGCATACGAAGTTCTGCGATTTGCGGCCCTCGCATTAAAACTCTTATGAAGTTCCCGTAATTAGGCCGATAGCTTCCCTCTGCCACTTTACGTTTGTCTCCTCTCCATTCTTGCGCCAATTTTTCACTACCCACTGGCGGCCACCAATTGTCCTGTACGCACTACGCACACGTCAACGACCTCCAGTCACCATGCTTTTCTCCACAATTGAAAGGTTGGCGGTGTTCTTCGTGGTGGTTTTCGCCACAGCCTCGCATATTACAGACTGGAGTAAAACCCAGGTGCTTGTTGTGAGAGACGAGAATATCGCTCCCGAGGACGACGTCTTGGCCCAGTTGTTCCAGTTGAACGAAAACTACCAGCTTTCGGTTGTCGATTACTCGGACGATGGCGTTGCCTTGTTCTTGGGAGATGATGCCCTTTACAATCATGTGGTTTTCTTGCCCTCCAAGAAACGATTGTCGCCGGCCAAGCAGTTGGTGAATAAGCACAAGCTTGTGGAGTTTTTTAACAAAGGCGGCAATGTCATTGCCATTGGCTCGCATGAGAACGTCGTCCCTGATGAGGTACGGGCATTCTTGTCCCAGGTTGGCATCCATCCTTCGCCCAAGAGCTACCAGCTTGAGAACTATTTCACCGGTGGCGTGAAAATTGACAACGACAACGTGCTCTCCAAGGAATTGTACGGCGATTTGGCGTCCTCCGACTATGTGGGCTCTGCAGCTTTGCTCTCCAACTCGGAGCTTCTTTTCCCTCTTGTGAAGGCACCTAAGTTGTCGTTCAGCGCAAACTCCAAGGACGAAGTGTTGAGCGAGGAGAAAACCTGGACTGTGGGCGAGCAGGGCTTTTTGGCTGCTGCCTTCCAGGGTTTGAATTCTGCCCGTGGCGCTTGGTTTGGTTCTTTTGACCTCTTGACGGACGACATCATCTCGTGGGTGTTCCAAGAACGCGGCGTCTTGAAATTGCAATTCGTGGAGCATTACAAGACCGAGGAGCCTAACGAACGTAAGACCCTCTACCGCGTTGGCGACGAGGTCTACTATTCAATTGGATTGTCCGAGTACAAGGACGGCGACTGGACACCATTTGTGCCACAGGGAGACGACCAGGTTGTGCAGCTTGCATTCAAAATGTTGGACCCTTACCAGAGATTGAACTTGACCCTTTTGGGCCCAGGTGCATCTGAGGAGAATGGCAAAAACGACTTGAGCATATTCAACGTTCAATTCAAAATTCCTGACCACCACGGTATGTTCACTTTCGAATTGGACTACAAGAGGCAGGGTTTGACGTTTGTTGAAGACAGGCGGGTGGTGACGGTGCGCCACTTGGCCAACGATGAGTACAGAAGGTCGTGGGATATCACGAACTCTTGGGTGTATGTGGCCAGCGCTGCTGCTGTGATCGTTGCCTGGTTCTTCTTCGTGGCCAACTTCTTGTTCTTGGGATCACCTGCGACTGCTGCAAAGCTTGATAAGAAGAGCGAAAAGGCCGTCAAGCCATCGAAATCCGAAAAGGCTGAGAAAGTTGAGAAGGTGCAGAAGTCTGAGGAGTGACGAAGACAAAAAGAATGAAAAGCTGAAACTGAAAACCATAGAAGATACCTCTTCCAGAACTGTAGATAACGTAGTCAGCGAGTTTACCGCGTTGTGACTGGTCTCGACGTCCTCCGGCTTGTTCAGAAATGCTCGCACGTGACTAGCATAGTGCGCTTCTTGATCCAGCTCCAGGTCTCCAACCACCATGTCCGAAGAGCAGAACCAGGAAAGAAAAGCTCAGGGCCTCCAGGCTCAGTACAACCAGTACCAGGAGCTCTTGACTGAGCTACAGACCCAGCAGAGCTCGGTTTCGTCTCAGATGGCCGAACACCAAGTGGTGGAAAAAACGCTTGGAGAAATCCCTGCCGAGTCTCGTCAGGGTCGCAAATGTTTCAAGATGATTGGGGGTGTTTTGGTTGAGAAAAGTGTCGATGATGTCATAAAATTGTTGAAGGAGGAGAAACAAGAACTACAGAAGACCAGCGTGAAGTTGGAGAACGAGGTCGCTTCCACGAAAAAAGCAATGGAGCAGTGGATGGCGAAGAACAAGGTGAAAGTGGTGAGAAAATGAGCGCATCGTGGCCGCTCTGCGTGTATAGATAACATAATGCTAGGTTAGGGATTGTCCACTACGGCCATTGAAAGGGCTAAAGAGATCCAGAGCAGTTCTCATTCATTCATTTCTCAGCATTCGCCTGTCAACGATCAGATCTCTTCAATAATTTTTCAACAGTATTTCTCAATAATCTTTTCAACATACTCACACTCGGCCGAGGCAACGTGCCAGCAATCTGCCTCATAAGTTTATCACACAGCCTGGGCAACCCCCTGTGCATACTCCAAGCGGGCCGCCGTATTACGGCCCTCGTCTCTGTTGATGGCCTCCCATTTGGGCTCGTCCTTGAACAACCGCAAAGCCGTCACGTTCTTCAACCTGCTCAGCAACGTGAAACGATGGTAGATGCCCGCAGGCAAAATAAGCAAGTCATTCTTGTTGAGCTTGGCACGAATCCACTCGTCGCCTGAGTCCCGCACATCGAAGTATCCCTCGCCATCCACAATATAACGAATCTCTTCGTCCTCATGGTAGTGCTCTTTGTAGAACTGCTGCATTTTGGCATTGTAGGCATGTTCGTCTCCGCCAAAGGAGTCGAGGTTGAGCACAACCTGGTCTCTGTTCTTGTAGTCTCTCTCTTTGGCGAGCGCTTCTAGGTCATCCTGGTTGTCGATGAATCTGTAGATGACTCCAAGGCTGGAAAGTTTCTCGGGCGATACAGGCCGGCCCGAGTCGTGCTCATCTGTGAAGTTGTCTGCGGTGTCTTTATTATCGTGATAGAAAAATGCTACCATATTGGAGACTGGAAGTGATGTAATCGGATCAGGTGCGATTGGTGGAGGTGTGGAGTTTCGAGAGTGCACGTGACACACGTGGGCACCACCAGGTGACATTCCACGTTCTAGGCCCTGCTAAAATCTGAGTGGATATGAGCCGTGTTGTGTTCCTTTTTTGTGTCGTTCGATGCTGTCTTTCCGCCTTCCCGCCAATGGTGTAGCCCAGCTAGATAGTGACGATGCGGAGTGACAGAATTGCTGAGCCAAGGTTCTAGCGATCACTAGCTAAACCTACTGATAACTTCCAAATTGCGCCATTCGCTGCGGCCCTTTTGTGGCTCACTTTTCATCCTCTTTCAGATGGGGAAGGAGACACCAGTATCACCAGAATTGGCCTCCACCACTGGACTTTCATTGGCCTCATATCCTCTTCCATCACCAACCTAATTTTCCGAAAGGTACGGATGTTTTTGCTTTCCTTCTTGTGCCAGTTTCTCCTTCCACATCCTCTCTTCTCCAGCGTCGCACCCGTGCCTCCCAACTCACCATGAACAACTACTCGTCACGGTACCAGCCCACCATGGAGCAGCAGCTCCAGCTGCAGGAAAAAAAGGGCCAACACCGAAGAACCGTTGATCACGGAAATAACATGGGCCGGTGGCACATCCAGCGAAGCCTCGGACTCGCATCTACTCAGCATCTTGGTGCCATCAGACCCGAACTGTCGTATCTCATCGACCTTCTCCCGTCTGGCGCATACAAACAAGGCGTCACAAATAGCAATGCCGCGGCATTGGAGCTCCAGACCAAATTCGTGCATCTCTCATCGAACAAAGCCCGGCACCTGATCAACACCGTGAAATGGACCCCAGAAGGGCGACGGTTGGTGGTGGCATCTCACAGTGGCGAGTTCACGGTGTGGAACGGAATGACCTTCAACTTCGAGACAATCATGCAGGCCCACGACCTGGCTGTGTTGGCTCTCAAGTACTCGCACAATGACGAGTGGCTCCTCAGTGGAGATCAGGAAGGTACCATCAAATACTGGCAGCCCAACTTCAACAACGTCAACATCGTGCAGGCACACACGGACGCCATCCGCGACATTGCGTTCTCGCCCAACGACACCAAGTACGTCACGTGCTCCGACGACTCGTCGCTCAAGATCTGGAACTTCAACAACGGCAAGGAGGAGCGCACGCTTCTGGGCCACCACTGGGATGTCAAATCTGCCGACTGGCACCCCAGCTTGGGGCTCGTGGTGTCGGGCTCGAAGGACAACTTGATCAAGTTGTGGGACCCGCGAGCTCTGAATGCGGTACTGACGCTTCATGGCTTCAAGCACACCGTTACCAAGACAAAGTTTCAGACTGCTGGCACCGCGCGCCTTTTGGCGTCGGTATCGCGGGACCGTTCCTGTCGGGTTTTTGATCTTCGTACCATGACTGACTTCCTTGTCATCAGAGACCACGAGCTGGATTTGTCGTGTGTAGAGTGGCACCCCGTGCACGCCACGCTTCTTACAACCGGCGCCTTCGACGGTTCCATGCAACACTACATCTTGGATTCGCACATTTCTACCGATACCGAGAACCGTAAAGCAGGCTCCATGGAGGCCACCTTCAAGATTCCGTACGCCCATGAGCGTGCTATCCATGCCCTAGAATATCATCCGCTTGGGCATCTTCTCTGTTCGGCGGGCTACGATCGTTCTGCCCGCTTCTGGTCGCGCGCTCGACCCAACGACCCCATGGCGTTCAAGAACCCGCTCTATACGAACGAAAAGAGTGGTGCGTGGTACTATGGAGTTAATAACAACATCAACGCTGTGCTTGAGGATCCCATGGGCGGAACTCCTTCGGCTGGTGCGCCTCCTGCGCCGCCAGGTGGAGTTCCTGGACTCAGCAACTTCGACGACCGGCGAAGTACGTTTATTCCGGGGTTGCAGGGTCACTGAGACGGAGTATTTGCATATAGACAATAATGGAAACGGCGTTTGCATAAGTTGCATGTTTGTAGTTGTACTGTGGCCGCGCTTTGGAGCTTCTTGTCACCTCCGAACCCAAGTGTAGCAACTTCCCGTGCACATCAACTCTTGTGGTCCGAAAGCTGTTTATTGTCAACGATGAAATCTTCCCTTACCTAATCTACTTGTCTAACACACCAGCATTTTAGTGTCCTTAGTTTTTTCAAAATCCAATCTACTAGTCTAGCCTTATGGTTGTGCAGCGCTCGTATCATTCTTTCCCATATCTCACCTAAAGCCCCATAACTTTCCAATACCCCTAATGTACTCCTTTATCTCTACTCGTATACCCCTACAACTTATTAATGTCCCTAATATACCTTCCTATTTCCCGTAGTAGTTCTTAACGTCAGCCTCGTACTCCATCCCATGGAGCAGATAGTAGTTAACCACAAAATCTTCGATGGGCAACGCGACGTCGCTCTCCAGTGTTGACCTCACGATGCTGCCAGCCTTGCCATTTTCTATGCTCATGTACTTCACATCGTGCTCAGCAATCTCCTCTGGGCTGATGGGCTCGTATACCTTGAAGTAGTGGTTGGAGCGCTGTGTAAAGTCGGCAATCAGATCCTTAACATCACGTGTGCAGTAATCAAGATTCGTAGCCTTGCCCTGGATGTTGTATGCAAAAAGCGCTTGGTCGGTGCATGCGACGTTCAAGACGATGATGCTATCAATGTGAATGCCCAGATCGTGTATGCGTGCAAGCATGCGGGTGCGGCGAGCACGTGTTGTGTTTGTAGCATCTAAAAACCCGACATTGATCTTATTCTCCCGAAGGTCCTCGAGCATGTTGTCGAGGGCAATGGTGGCATATTTCTCTCGCTGCTCAAGAGCCACTCTGTTGTCTGGATTGAAGAACTCGGCATCCGAGTTCTGTTTTTGCAAGAGACGTCGTATGTTGCCTGCGTTGTACACTTCTGCCTTGAATTTTTGAGCGTTCAAGTAGCAGGCGAACTGTCTGCAAATTGTGCTTTTCCCTGAAGCTGGAAGGCCAACCATAAGCACAACGCACTTTGCGGTCAGACGATTTAGAAGCTCGCAAACTTTTCTGTGACTGAGAGGATGTGGCTGGGCATAGTCGACGGGGGTTGTGCTTGTTGATGTGGTGTCGGACTTGGAGAAGATGGAATCAAGCGAGGCGGAGGAATATGACTCTTTGATATTTAGCATCGGGTATTACGTGCGTGCAAGGAATGAGGAGTTGTAGTTTTTATAAAATCAGAATTATCACAATGTATTGACCGCCAAAATTTCTCGGTACCCGCGACGCCTTATTAACCACCGGACTTTTCTCGGAGATGCGGCAGGTGACTCAAGTGCTGCATGCAGCGGAAAAACTCACACGTCCGGTCAACCGGAGGAGGGGAAGTTTGGCATCGAAATGAGGCAAGCTAGAGTGGCCACAGTAATAAGACCAGCACAGACAGTTTAGGCTTTTGAACTCTAGCATAGCATCGAATCTCTTGACCCCCCGTGCCTTAGCTCACTTGGTAACAAGCCTGCATGCTCTGGAAAATCATGGAAAGACAATGCAGACTTTTACGCTGCCACGATGCCGTGACGATCAATGATACTATTACGAAACTTTAGGAAATCCATCACCTTTCGAGTAGAATCGTGAACTAGTTTTGCACTTTTTCTCCAAAATTTCCGAACATGTTCGGATAAACATCAGACCCTTGTGGCACGTGGGCCCACCTACAACGTGGAGTCAGGAGCCTGACGCCATGGTTTCAACTATTGTGATTATCTTCTACTGCAAGTATCTCAACTCCTCGGTTTAGCTAAATTTGCTTTCTTTTGCTTTCTGTTCCTCTTGCCTGTTTAGGAAGGCAATTACCGCTCGTTCGGACTGACGGGCCCTCATCGAGTCGGCTGTGCGGAAGCGTGCTCGAGATCCACAACAGATAAGCTCCCCGCGATAAAGCTGGGGTCAGATGTTGAGGGCGTTTTGTTCCGTACTCAGCAATCAATACCGCGTGCCAAATTTAATTATTGGCAATCACCCATTGAATGCTTTCAACCGCACTTAACATGTTGGGCTCTCCCATCTACTTATTTCTCCTGTTTAGGACTTGTATTATTTCGTCTTCATTACTCTGGAGTGCCTATTCGTTCTCATGAATTCTTCTTTATATACAAGGAGTGTGTTCAGTCTTTTCCCTCTTCAAATACCCGAGGAGGGTTCTCAAGTTCCTTCCATTGTTGGACTCTTTTCTCGCCAATCTTACTGTACAATCTGACCTGATCCAAAAGTTGGGGCTCAGGTCCCGCCTTTGCAGCCTTCAGCGAATATGCCGACGTGAGCATTTTCAGCACATTTCTGAGAATCCGAAGGTACTCTTCTTTGGAGGTATTCTTGGACCTTACCTTCGATCTACCTGAATCTTTCTCCCATTCTCCATCTTTCAAGTCGCCAAATTGGTCGCATCTTGAGATGGTGTATGTGTGGTACCCCTCGCTGTTGATCAGGTGTGGGTACAGCGTGCTAGGATGGGAGTTGTTGAACTTCATATGAGCATTGACTCTGTAGCTCAAAACAGGCAACTTCAGTATTAACGATGCGTTGAAGTTGTCTAATCGCGTTCTGTTTTCTCTCAAGTTTTCGAGGCGCTCGTCAGCGGTGACATCGTCCTTGAAAGATGTCTTGAACTTATTCGAAAAGTCCTGGAGCTCGTGCACTTGTTTCAGGCTTAAAGGCACCGCATACACCTGAAGATAAGAGGTTTGGTACTCTTGATTCAGTCCTGGCACCTCGCTTCTCTTGGTGACCATCTCGGTTTGTCTCTTCGTGATTAGACGGAAGGGAGAATCCGCAAATGGGGTATTCTCCAAATCCTTGATTACGGTCTTAAGTATATCCTCCCATATCTGCAACGAAGCCTTGAACTGCGTTTCCGCGACGTGGGTTGGCAAATTGTCCTCCACTTGTGGGTTGCTGGGATCTTCAAGACGGCCTAGTCCCTCAATCGAATTCTTCACTTTCTGGTCAGTGAAAAACACCTCATCAATCTCTTCGAGAGGAAGATACTGGAACCCGAAGAATTTCCTCACATTATGGTATGCAACAAAGATGCCATCCATACGACCAATACGAGCCTGGAATCCATACTTCAACATTGCAGATGTCCTTATGAGGTCTTGGTATTCACGCTCAAACGACTCGAACCGACCCTTGGCCTTCCAGATTTGGTAGCTCATGTTTTCCGCGTCAAAAGCCTTGTCGTAGCGAACAGCACAGACCGCTCGGGTCTTTAGGTCAAATGTGCCGTTTCCTGGAAGCCGACCATCAAAGCAATCTAGCTGTGACCGCATGAGAAAGTCTCCACACTTCAGGTAATTATACACGTTGGCTGGAGATTGGCGGCTTTCTGACTCGTTGTTCAGGCCGATAAGGAAGTTCTTGAATTCAGCTTCCTCGTTGGTGAGCAATGCCTCCAACGCATGCCCCATAGCACCAAGGAGTATTTCAACATCAGCAGATTTGTCTGATGAGATGGAGTAGATGTTCAGGCCATCGTCATGTTTGGCTTTCGGCTCCACAATCACACTCGATGGAAGTGTCAATGCAGTCCTGGAAAACGCAAACGGAAAGCGATTTGTGTTCTCCACATTGTAGTTGTTAAGTGCCAAGTAGAACTGCACGAGTGTCAGCGTCATTGATGATGTGCTCAGGTAGAACAGAACGCCGAGTCGTTTGGCTTCTCGTGACAAGATCTCATCTTTTGAAGCCGAAACGAAGTTTTCGACTTTCGAAAAATCAAAGTCCTGGTACGATACGATATCCTTTAGGTACGGCGTGAAGTTGTATGTGCGTGTTCTGGGGTCCTGGAGGTAGTGCACACCGGGGTTGAAAAGAACTCGACTTAGGCCGTGTGCGAGCCGAGGAATCTGCGAAGGTTCTAGGGGAATTGCCTGTTCAAATGCTTGGTCCTTCGACTCAGCATAGAACGTGTACTTGTTCTTGATTCTGCTGACGCATTTGGCGTTCTCTTGAGCCTTCTCTTTCCGCGGCCTGAATTGCTCAAAATTGAGTTTATTAGAGATTTCGTGTGCATGGTATCGCTTTTCTATGCTGTTGGTGTCTCGTAGCAAATACGACTTGTCCAAGTCTCTTCTGGGTACATTAGTTGTGGAAAGGGTCTCTTCGTCATAGGTTTCGTAGTGCTTTTTGTTGATCTTTGGTGCGTTTACCAAAATCTCAGATACACTTTTCCTTCCAGCAGCATCTGAGATCGTCCGTCGCAGCCTGAGTTGTAGTATGCTCTTTCGAAGCATAAGCATGGAATAGCGATGAGGCAGCGTGCAGGACCCTGGCTAGTCTAGAAGAGAAGGGACACCAATTTGCCCACAAAGTAGCGTTTCGAGAGTTTAGACCATCAAAAAATCTCCCAGTATCTACAGCTCTACATCTGTTTTACGCGTTGAGCTCTCTTCTATATTCTTGGGCTCTTGGTCTTACAAACGGCCACTAGAGAAACCCGAAACCCCATCGCTCAAAGTCTAATCGTAAACCTTCTTGTCGAGCTCCCTGAGCATGTTGGCCACCGACTGGGCCTCCACAAGCATCCCCCGAGTGGTCAAACGGCCCACCATCGAGGAAAAGTCTACCGCATTGAATCGCTTGTGTCTCAGCAACGTCTTGTAGGCATCGGCACACGGAATGAAGATTCCTTCTTTGTCCGTAGCACCCTCCTCTATCGGCGTAGATACCGGTGTGGCCTCTCGATTACCAGCACTGAAAACAGGTTCGGAGCTAGCCAGCAGCTCCTTGCTGTCGTTTCTGGAAGGCACAGGCAGTCTTTCCGCAGACTTCTCGGTGGCAGCCTTGCTGGCAACCGTAGAGCAGAACAACGTGGACATGGGGTCCGTTTGGCACTGACTGCATGTTCCCGGGTTTCCTGTGCATCCTGAGGGTTCTTCGTCTAGCCGTTCACGTTGAGGTTGCAGTCTCTGGTCAGAAATCACGGACGGAACAGCACCAGGCGTAAGGTTGGTGAATTCCCGAAGTTCAACAGTGGGGCCAGGATGCATCACGGGTAGCGATTTCTTGCGCAGAATGTTAGGAGCCATGATAGGCGGAAGCAGCGTCGAAGTCTCGTGCTGCGGCTGCAGCTGGTCGTATTTGGCCTCCTGGAGTGATCTGCTGAGCCGTGCAGCATCCTTTGCCGCCTCCTTACACACACAGGGCGTGTCGTCGGAGCAAAAGCCGCAGTTTTCAATGCTGGACTCTTCGTTAAACAAAACGACGGGGTCATGGGGCTCGAGTTTGACGGCGATGTTCTCTGTGACTGCCTTGCGTAGTTTCTTGAGATCGGGCATTTTCTTCACACCAAACGAGGCAGTGAAGTCTATTTCGGTCTCGCTGGCGGGCTTTCTCTTGCGGGCGAGCGGAACAGCCGCCATTGGCGCCATGTCTTTGAACTGAACTTCCACCTCACTGGTCTTAAGGCCTGCCTCTTCGCATAAGCACAGCTCCTTGAGGCAGACGCCGCAGTCAAAGTCACTGGCCCGTCTTCGTTTCACCGACATCACAGGCGGAGAGTCGGCCGATGGAGCTGGCGAAATCTGCTGCAAAGAATTCAGCAGCAGCGCAGGCGATCCGATCGAATAGTTGACAGGCAGCGATTTGGCAAAATTAAGAAGATGCTGTGCACTCTGGCTAAGTTCGCTCTGGTACGAAGGAGCCGGCGGCGCAGGCTCGCGCGAGGCGGCACGGCTTTTGTCGAGCGAGCCTTTCAACGACGAAAACTCCGTCTTCAACTGATCGAGCGATTTCACGAGGAACTGGTTCTCGAACCGCAACTTGTTGATGGTGTTCATCATGCCCATCTCACGGCGATCTCTGTCTTTTTCAACCTCAAGTAATTTCTCCTCGAGTTCCTGGACACGAGTAGCACGCCGTTCTCGGAAAGCCCGCTGGGCAGCACGATTTTGAGCTTTCCGTTTGGAAGCTGGGGTGTCGACGCTGGGCTTACGGCCGGGCTTGGGCCGTGGCGGCAATACCCATTCACGTGATGTGACAATCGCCGTGACTCCTGGAGACGACGATTCGGGCGACGACATGTTGGCAGGCGACGGTGCCAACACGGTTCTTGGTGCGATGGTGGGGCCGCGGGAAGACATGGCGGAAGTACGGACTTGGTGAAATCAGCACGACGGGTGCACGGGTGTCTTGTTTGGCTTGATCACTGATGTGTGTTATCGGCAGCGACTTGGTGTTCTGGGGAGATTCCCAAGTCCAGCGTTTAGGCACCACGATAGATGTGGTGAGATGCGGAGGGGGGGTTTATGCAGGAGTGGCAAGTTGTCCGTCGGTGGAGTGCCAGATCCGTGATGGCAGGCTTTCTTAGATTACCTGTCGTTGGGGGTGGTGGTGGGAATGGGCGAGAAAAAAAGATCAAGGAGCTGATGAAAAAGATAGCGCCTGCGGAGAAGCGCGCACTTTTGTGTCATTGATGTAAAAGATAATTCTTGGCTGAGCCGGGCCCAATGGCCGGAACCGGCTGGGCTACAAATTATTCGACTATTGAAATCAAAAAGACGCTGCTTTCCGAATTTTTGAAGCGGTGGGCCTGACGATGGCCGCCGATCGCTGGGTGCTCCGACCTCGGTCTTCACGTGACTCGCAACCGAAATTTACAGTTTGAGCAGTTTTGCATATGCCGCATTTCAGCCAATGGCACGCCGGTTTTGTAAGGCGGCCGAGTGTTCGCTTTTACACCGTTGGATTCGAGCTGTGAAATTCTCTCGCTCCCGTCTTGCTTTTCCGAAGATTTTCCGCCTCGCCACACGGATCCCGAGAGTAGCTCTTAAACACATCCGTACCTCCTAAAACACGTGGTGCACGGATGTCGTTGCAGTTCCCGAGGCGGAAACATCCGTACAGAAATTCATTCGATTCTCCTCTTGAAAAGTGAGGGTTCGATAATTTCCTCTCTTAGACGATACTGGTGTTTTTTCGCTCGTCTGGCTCCCTACACGTATTGCTTTGCTACTGTAGTCATAAGCAGAGCTGTGACATCCACCACACCGCTTGGTGCATTTCTTACTGAAAAACTAAAGTGCCTAGGACACCTACTTGCCCTATTTTTCCATTACATTGCCACCTCCACTCCACACGTCAATTACTATGTTCAAGATTTGGCCTCCGCTGCCGCCTTCTCTGCCTGTGCCTTGGCAATGTCATCAGCGTTGGGCACACCATCGGTCATCAACTTGTTCAAAGTCAACTTCCCG
The DNA here is from genome assembly GCA_030583085.1 of Hermanozyma aechmeae. Classification (NCBI taxonomy): domain Eukaryota; kingdom Fungi; phylum Ascomycota; class Pichiomycetes; order Serinales; family Metschnikowiaceae; genus Hermanozyma; species Hermanozyma aechmeae. Next base: position 719,765 of record JAJMHA010000001.1, on the reverse strand, counting down.
TACTCCTCCTTCATCTTCTTCTCCTCTTCCAAGAACTTGGCCTCGTTTTCTTTGAGGTACTTCTGCAAGTTCTCATACTGCATCTGACCGTGCTGTCTGATAACGTCCAACGGCATTTGGGGCTCCTTGTTGACCTGCGATTGTGGAATTCCCAAAAGAGCCGCCAAAAAGTTGCCGGCGTTGGGTTTGTGGGCACGCTCGATCAAGTGCTTGTTTTCTTCTCTCCAACGGGCACGCAATTTGGCTTCTCTCTGAGAATATTCTTCCACAATGTTGGCTTTGTCGTCGAAAGACGCAATGAAAGTACGCACATCTTTAATTGGCTGCGTGGCCAACGCCTCCAACAAAGGAATCAACTTCACCAAGGTGTCGTCTGGGGTACCGTCCCAAGGCTTCAACACGATGGCATTCTCCTTGTTCATCACAACCGAATCTTCGTCAACATCCACCGCGACGGTTTTGGCAAGGTCTCTGTTAAGCAAACTCAAGTCCTTGATCAATTTACCATCTTTGTAGCGACAGGCCTCTCTGAACAACGCATACTGGATGTAGGCACGCAAGGGGTCCAATTTGGCCACGGTACGTTCCGAGTACATCTGGTAGTTGGAGCCGAAAATCACAATCTCGTAGTACTGCGAGAGGTAGCCCAAGAAATAGTCCAATCCTGGTCTTTTGGCGGTTCTCCATCCGTGCTTGGTGTCCCAGGACGAGTGGATCAAGAAGTCGTCCAACGTGAGCACAAGCGTCAAAGGACGGCGGTAAGCCTCTGGAGGAGGTGGTGGTAAGAGGTTCTCGAACGCTGGCTCGCTGAAGAATGTGAAGAGCGATCCCAATCTCTTGTTCACACGCCCGTACACCAATTCAGGCGTGTAGCCATTGCCGATGTCGGTCGCTTCGAGCCTTTTCTGTTCCTCCTCGTTATCCCAGTCTCTGGCCAAATAGCCCAATCCACCAATACCGCCGAGAAGAGAAATCAAGTAGAACCGGTTGGCATATCTTTCACGCTGCAAGTCTTTGGAGGTTTTAGCAGAACGACGTTTTCTGGCCAGGCGTTCGGATTTCTCGCCGTCCTTGGGGGGCTCCTCCTCGTCTTTTGGAGGCTCCTGGTCGAATCCTGCCCGGGCCAACATGTCGTCGGTCAAAACGGTCAGTTTCTCGTCCTTTTTGTCGGCAAAAAAACGGCGCAGGCTGAACTGCAGCGCCAAAGACGCTTTGACTGTCGCACGCGCCACCATGGGGAGTGAAGTGCGCGTCAAGGCACGCAACGCAAGCATTAGAAGTAGTTGGTGATGAAATTTCGCGAGAGGTGCAAGTTGGATATTGGAAGAACAAGCAACACCGACAAAATGAGAAAGAGTAGCTAAAATAGTGCGATAATTTCGAGCGTCGCTTCGCAATGAGTCGGATTTTTCCTCTTCGTTGTTTACCTCGTCGTCTGGGGGCCGCCCATGTCACTTCGCCATCTCTCACGTGATCTTCTATATGCTTCGGTTAATCAGACCGTTCAGCAGTGCTCGCGTGCTCCGAGCACCAGAACCGGCTAAGAATGGCAATTTTCTTACTAGGCCGTTCAAGTTCGTCATGGATGTTGATGCCCGCTATGAAAGTTTGGCACAAAACTCCTCACACCAAGAGGCAGCCACCCAGTTGGTGGACCGCATCGAGAAAACTCCCGAATTGTTGGCGCTATTGTCGTTTTTCCACGGGGATCTACGCAAATTGGGCATCACATGGAACGCCAACACGAGCTCGGTGTGGGGCTACAGAATGGCCTATGTTTCGAGACTTTATAAGATTCACAATGTGTTCTGGGACCAGTGTCGGCTCATGAACGTGGCTCAACGGCACCACAAGCTTGGCTTTTCGCCCACTACTATCGGAATCCTCGACCCCAGCAATTTTGACAAGGAGGTGTACGAGCAACTCCAACTGGGCCAATTCCGCGGTATCGACTTCAACGATGTCGAGGTGATGGGCATGAAACGGCGCACCGAGACGAAAACAATATCAACACAAACTTGAAAACCGACGAACCTGAGAACCACCACGAGTCTGTGTCGCAGTCATAGGTCAGTCCAGGCAGCTTCTCTCGACTAAGGCTTGGGAATCTTCAAACTCTTGGAGATCTCAGCAGAGCCCTGGAGGATGAACACCAAACCCATGGTATGCATCTCAAGAACCGTGCCCTCAAAGAACTTGCCAAATGGCAAGTCTTCCAAGATCCGGTCGGTGTACACCAAAAACGCCATGGTGGCCACCCACAACAAGTTCAGCGGAACAGGCAAACCCTCGAAATACTTGGACTTTCCAGTTTCATCCTTGGGGATGTTGTTGGTGCTGACGTTGAAACGAGCCAAGCGGGTCAAACCACACAACACCCAGTACGACAAGATGAGGGTGTCGAGGGTGGTTCTGAACCCAATGGCAAAAGCAATGATAGCAGGCGACACACTGAACGAAATCAAGTCGGCCAAGGAGTCGAGCTCCTGGCCCATAAGCGAGGACTTGTTTCTCAACCGGGCAACACGGCCATCAAAAAAGTCAAAGAAAAGGCCCAACACAATGAAAAAGTGCGCTCTTTGCACGTAGTGGGACTTGCCCGTAAGCGCAAATCGCAAGCATGAGATAATGGAGTAGAAGCCCAGGAACCCGTTCAAGAGGGTGATGAAGTCGGCCATGTGCAAGTTTCTGACAAGGGAAAAATGGCGCTTGTCCTCCAAAAAGCTTTTGTACTCCTCCGCTTCTGGTCTCGGCAAGGGCTCCTGGTTAGACGAGAGCGAGAACAACGAGCTGGATCTTCTCATGGGCTTGCGAGGAATTTCGACGTCACTTTCGACATCGGACGAAACCGCAACGTCTCTTTTTCTCAATGTGGGGTCAGACATGGCAATTGGTAGTTTTATGAGATTTTATTCTCTGGCAGACTTGAATAAGCGAAAAAGAAGGCGGTTTATCGGTGATATACACTCTGGCTGGACAAAGAAAGTAGCTAAGTAGGATGATCGCAGGGTGCGGCTATATAAAGGTGCAAGTGAAAACGTGACACCGCAGCAAGCCAAAACAGAGGCAAAAATAGTGGTGAAAATCTCACGAAAAGAGTTTTGTGTGGTGGGTGGCGATTTTTTCGACGGCTCTTGGCAATTGGAAGACGGTGACTGGCTCCGTTGTTCGCAAGCCGCCCATTCCACTTGCGCAGCTAATAACGAGAACATGTGAATTGTGCAGCGATGAGCAAAACATCTACGCCTGGCGGAAGTGCCGAGGGCTTGCTGATGGGCTAATACAAGAGAATGTAAATGAAAACACCTAGTTCGTAAAATGCATTGAGGTTCTAGTGATCCGAGCTTCGCTCAGTGGTGGTCGGCACTCAGTACCGTCACGGTTGGAATCAACGATTCTGTCAGGAACCGCGCATCCATCTCCGGCTGGCCCTCTAACACGTCCTTGTTCTGAAGGAGAAAAGCAGACAAATCTATTCCCGAGGGCTCTATGGTCGAAACAATCGAGTCTGCCGAAGAGTTGCGGGACAACGAAGGTCTGGACGACTTGCCTAAGGTTGCTTCCAACAACCGCTGCTGCTGTTCTATAATGTCCAGTTGGAGCTTCATGTAGTCTTCATGCTGGTCGCTGGGCGACACCATGTCTGGCGAAATCAGGGTGTTTTTCTCCAGAGTGGAGGAATCCTTCCCTGAGTCAATCGACTCCGAAGGTGACGCCAATGGTGACCTCATGGCCTTGGCAACTGCATTGCTCTTCTGAAGAGAATCAAAGGGGTTTCTTTCCGAGTCCGAGGGCAGCTGCGCCTTTGGCGTGAACGCGCCACTGAGGCTCTGTGAACTGATGCGATTGAGCGATGCGTCTTGACCCAGCAAGAGACCGCCCAAATTCAAAGAAGTGTCCTCGTTGACTACGCCGTTGGAAATCCGGTGGCGACTGCCCATTTTTTTCTCAATGAAGGCGAAACGTGCCATGTGGTTGGAACCATACTTGAGGAGATCGTGCAAGTCGGTGGTCCAGTGGTCGAAATCCTGTTCTGTCAGACACTTGAAGGTGAATTTCTGTGATGGATCCGACACCTTCGTGAGGATGAACTTGAAACTCTTGTCGTTCTTCACCAGCAACAGGTAGTTGTTGAGGTTGTACGACTTGACAGGAACGTCGTCGTGGCCGACCACGCCGCCCACTTTGCCCTTGCTTTTCTTCTTGTTCTGCGCCTTCTCACTGGCCAGATCCGGCCGGAACTCGTGCAAGAAGTTGCATGTGAGGAGGTAGAAGTTGGAAGTGTAAGACTTGATCACCTTCTGCTTCTTGTACATGTATCCGCAACGCAAGCACTTTGCGTGAATGGTGTCGGCGAACGGGACAATCACATCGTTGAAAGACCTCACTTCTTTTTTCGCAGACCCCTCTTTGCCGTAGATGTCCAAGAGGTGCTTGTTATGTGCGACAAAGTGTTGCCAGTCGTGGTCGGCGTTATGCAACTTGTCCTTGAGGGTCACACCCAAGTTGTAGAGTGCCTGATCTACAGACGACACGTAGACATTTTCGCTGTTGACAGCGCGAATCAAGCGGTCAGTCACGGCGTTGAGGTCCTTCACCACAAAAGAATGCAAGTCCTTCGAGATGTTCTGCAAGTTAACATAGGCAGCGAAAATGTAGTTCTCGTTGATCAACTGGTTTTTGAGTTGGTAGTCAAGCCTCATCTTGATCAAAAAGGGGTCATTGAGGCACACGTTGTCATCATCGTCCACGTTCTCGGCACTGCCGTGGATCATGGGCTTCTTGCCGGTGTAAATCTGCACTGACTTGATGAACGAGTTCATAATGGCGCCTGTCTTGGAGATCTCGGTTATGAGCATTGTATTTGCAAACGCATCGTTTTTCAACGATGACTTGATCTCGCGGATCTTGAGCAGGAGATTCTTGTGCAAGCTCTCAAGCCGAGGCAACATCTTCGTGTTGATTTCGCGGCACAACTTCACCTGCGCATGATACGTGCTCATGTGGTGGCCAACGAGAGCCAGAGCCGCGTTGGTGAACAACGAGTCTGTAGGAAAGTAGCTCGGGTCGATTGTGACGTCATTTTTGGGCATGATTTTCGCTGCCAAATTCTGGGGCGCCAAGGTGGGCGGAGCAGGTGACTTCGTGGGCGCAAGCGCTGTCGGTGCCGGCGTCTCAGACTTCAAAGAAGTGTTCGAGCTTGTGCGCCGGTGGGCAAAATTCTGGTTCTTGAGAAACGACGTAGCAGACTTTGTCTTGAAAAGCCCGGGCCGGTCGCCAGCTTGAAGCGAAGTAGCCAGCAAGGTTTTTTCTAATTTGGGAGTACTGGCCTGAGATGGCGGCGGAGACTGTTGTGACAGTTCCAACGAAGCCAACTCATTGTAGGGTAAAGACCGGAAGCCCGGAAACTGGACCGAGCCTACGAGCTGTAAATTCAAGTTCAGCTCGAAATCCTTGGCGAGCTTGAGGTCCTTGAGGTATGCACTCAATCCTGAAATGAAGTGCTTCCAGAGCTTGAAGTAGGACACCAACTGGTCGATCGGTTTCAGGTCGTGATTTGGCACATTGACGTAAAAGGGACTGCGCCGGTCCGACAGAGGCAAAACCGACCCCGAGAGAGTCATGAGCGGCGGCTATTTGGAACAAGAAAAAGTCCTGGCTTGGAAATCGGGGAGTTTTGGAAGGAGGAAGAAAAAACCGTTGTCAGGTGGCTCGCGGAGTTATAAGTGTAAAGTCGCTGTGTTTGTGTGCAGGACGCGTTCTAGGGCGCTCCTGCTGATAAAAATAGTGAGCCAGTGGACCATAGCCTCTGCGGGGGAGGACGGATTGCGCGCTAGATTTTCCGGTCGGCAGCGCCGGAGTCGGAAAAACATGGCAGATTAGGCCACAGATCCGAAGTTTGACGCCTTCCAAGTTGGACGGCCCCTGGCGCAACATTTCCTGTTCTGGCTGCCCCCACCGCCGTCAGTTCTCGGCTACCATGAGCGCATCGCCGCCGTTGCCCATCCCCCCTGGAGTTGCTGCTCTGTATGCAGTGCCCACCCTGGCTGACTGTTCGGGTAGGGTATCGTACTGCATATGGTTCTGATTTCTTGTCGACAGGCACAATGCGCTTTTGCACCCATTGGCAAGCCGCAGTTGCACCTGCCTCCCTCACTTGCTTTGCAGACCTCAAAATAGAACACCTGAACTCGTAGTAGGTTCAGTCTCGCTATGGAAAACCCGTGCCCCATGTCGCCCGCATCGCTCTGCGCCATCTTGCTCCAGCCCGCAGACTGGGACGTGATTCTAGACTTCTGCTTCGATCTCGATGTCGACGTCGACCTTCCGCTAGTGACTAGAGACATGGCAACGCAATACAGATCGCAAGAAGCTTTGGAGCTTTCCCGCCACACCCGGTCGATTTTGAAATGCAGAACCAACGCCAATTACGCTACTGAGTTGGAAAAGGCCCAGGCCAGTGACCGTGAAGATATCATACAGTTTTGTGCTAATCTTGAGAACATCTTGATCGACCCGGACGATAATCTCCGTCTTCGTGAGGCACGAGCACAGCAGGTGGCCAACTACTACGCTGGAAGGTGAAGCTTTCGTATTCCAATGCATCAAGTAGTCCTTTCCAAAAAGAGAGACGAATCTCAATGTAAAGCAAGCGCACAACCAAAGTTTTCTTGACCATCTTCCACATTTCATAAAGTCCTCTGCTTCGTAGCTGTGTGACGGAGATTGTTCTGCTCACCTCGCCCCTCTTGTCCACTCGATTTACTTCGATGTAAAATATGTCATGCTGCCAAATTTTCTGCTGAAACTTCATGAAACCAGCTCTAATAGCCGCAATGTCTGCTCCAACATGACCATTTCATACCCAGACTGGGCGCCTCTTGAATCGTTGGAGCTTCTTTTCGAAAATGGATTCCTTTCGGAGTTGGATGAGGTTTCCGTTTCCGCCACACTCAGCAACGTAGAAACACGGGCCGAAGGCACCATAAAAAGTGCTGATATTGCTGAGATTACTGGTTCATTCACCTCTGGCACCATGTTCCTTTACGACAGTGAAGATGCACTTCGAGATGACCACCCACGAGTACACGGGTATATGGAATTTCACAGCAACCTGCTATCAGCATACAAGACCCATCAATTGGTCCGTGAATCTGTCACCCGCGAGTTTCAAATGGAAGAGTGGTTCAAATTCTCACCCCCAGCATCTCGGAAGTCCAAGACGAAAAAGAGACGCCATCCTCACGACTGTGAATGGAAACCAGAATCCGTCTACAAAACGTTTGTAGATTGCAAACCAGACTACTTTGACCGCTCCAACTACCAAGACTTCGTGCCGAGAAGTCTGTGCTTTGGCAAGATCAACATGCGCATACCCAAGGCGTGGTCACGGGGTCCTAACCGACCCAAAAGGCGAAGGCAACGCCCGAATAATAGCCTGCCACGTAAAAGAGCTAGCTACAGCGATGGCGCGGAGTTTCTGACTTCTTTTCCTCCTGAGCCGCTGTCAAAACCGAGCAGCACGCATCTCATGGACGAGTGTTTCCTGTTGGATTTCTCGATATATGAAGAAAGAGTCCATCACACCAATTTTGGGTTACCTGGGAGCATGGAGTGCTGAAAATTTGCACCCCACAACCATTGAGCAGAGGCCAGGCATACTCCACAAGCGGGCTTGTGGATCGAGATCTTGCCTTCATAAAACTTGGTAAATAATGGTCATAAGTACATAGATAAAATTACTCAACCGCCCGGGCAGCGCGTTTCTCGGCATCAAGAAGCAGCTTCTTTAACCCCACGCCGTAGCGGTATCCTGTTATTCCGCCCAGGCTCAGAAGCACACGGTGACACGGTACTATGAGCGCTAGCCTGTTGGCACCACAGGCGTTTCCAACCACTCGGGCGGTATTTATTCCTAGTCTCTTACCTACTGCGGAATAGGTCGATGTATCGCCCGCCGGGATTTTGACAAGCTCGTTCCACACACGCCGCTGCATTGGCGTGCCAAAGATATACTCGTACTTTATTTCATTTCTGGCCTGGTCCATCTTCCATGGCTCGTTGAGCATGAGTTGTACCTGCTCGAGAGATTGAAGCTGTTGCTTCAGAGCAGCGGCCTTGTTGCGGCTTTTTAGTGACACGTCTTTCTGGCGCCTGAAGTCCTGCTTCATTTGGTCCACTAGCCCGTGCCACTTCCCTATCGAGAGGTAGTACACGGTGGCGTCAGCATCCAAAACCACTAACGCGTCACCGAGCAGCAGCTCGCAAGGCATAAAAAAAAGCTCTTTTGCCATTGGCACAAACCTAGAGTGGAGAGTCGTTACAAAATCTTGAGGGAGTTCTACAAATGGGTAACAAGTGTCTTTGTCAGGTTAGAGCGACAATGGTCTTGTGGAAGGTTGTGTCCAAATATCTGTATGTTAGTATGACAGGCACTTCATCCGTGTGTTGGTTGATTTCAGGTGCAGCAAGCTGCATCATGACGATAACGCATAATTAATAATCATTGTGTTTTTACATACCTTTTAGAAAGAAGACTGGTGGGTGTTGAAAAAAAATCGCACCGCGCAGGAATCTCTCACACCAAAGCAGCAGAGCATGCATGTCTGTGAAGGCGAAGCGAGTTTGGGTGCCAAAATCGAAAATCGTCAAAATTGAGCAATTCCTCGAAACTGGCGTACAGTAATTCTCAAAAAGATAACCTCTCGCACAATAGGGCCATCCACTGCTCGGCCACATCAAGCTTGTCAGGCACCTCATCATCCGACTCTTCCTCCTCCTCTGGAACTGCCAACGTCCCACCCAAAATTCCCACGTCCACATCTGCCTCCATATCATCCTCCTTGGCGGCTTTTTGTGCTCTCTGGTCATTGAGCACTTGCTCCTTGTGGCTGATTTGTTCTTTTGCAGGTCGAGGTAACAGGCTGCGCATCCACGAGAGCCACTCGTCGAAGTCGTAGTCAGAGTCGGCACCCGAATCCTTATTAGACGGAACCATGCGAAAAAGACTCTTCTTGCTTCTCAACTCACCATTAGGGATTGACAATGCTCGAAGCACTGCTATGTTCCTCAGAATTCTGTGTCCATCTAGAGGGGTCAGCAACAAAGGACGAGTAGCTCTCGCTTTGTCCCTCATATTTATAACTCTGTTGGTGAAATCTATACGGGCGCCATGTAGATCAAGACCCTCGCGAGCCATACCAAGCACTAGCTGAATGAGGTCATTGTCAGAGTTCAAGGAGAGTTTATCAAGGAGGCTGTCAAACTTAACGCTGCTGAAAGCCTGAAAGTTTGTGCGCAAGATCCGCTGGCGGAGTTTCTTTTCAATAATGTTCATCAGATGCAAGAACATCCGATCAGTAGAAAGACTGTCAGAGCCTTTTTGGATCTCCTGCAAGGCAATTGCAAAAGCTGGGAAACTTTGCTTCTCATATGCCTCTGCAAGTCGCATTAGGCCTTGAAATTCAGGATGCTGTGCATAGCTCTGAGTCTCTTGCGACTCAAAGAGATTAACCTCACTCTCGGTGAGAATGGCGCAGAGGGTTAAGTACTTCAAGACACGCCTTTTCGACGAGGATCCGGCCTCGTCGTAGCTCTTGAAACTCTCGTAGTATCCCACCCGTGCCTTGTCGTAGTGACCGATGTAAAACTGTAGCATTGCGCCGCACTCCTTTAACACCCCCAATACCTTTGGATGAGTGATGGCGGTGTTAACGCCTGCTGATTCTCGATATAGAGTATTGATTTCTGCCAACAGTTTTTTCGATTTCATTGCGTACTCGACCTCGGCAGCTATCACATCCAATGCATATGAGTTTTTGGTGATGTCAGAAACTGAGGCGAGCTTCTCGGTCAACTGGTCAATAAGAGGGCCAGCAGATTCTAGATCATCATTTTCAAGCATCGCCTTGACTCTGTTGATGTTGATTTTGATCCACACGCGCTGGCCGGCGACACCAGAACTGTCGTTTAAGTGTGCTAGGATTTCGTCAAACATGGCCGCCACAAACTTCTCATCCGTACTAGCAGAGTATCTACTCAATAACCTGTTAATAGAATCTTCGGCATAGTTGGCATTGACCTTCGGCACGAGCTCCATTATTCGTCCAATCAATTCAAGGACCTCCTGGTTGTTGCCCTGTCGGAAGCTGATTTTCGCTAGCTGTTTGTAGCATTTGAAGACCCACTCTGCATCTTCATTGGTACCAGACCTGCTGATATCCCATAGCCGTTGTTTACATCGTTCTGGATCGGTGTCTCTATAGTTTTTGACATCGTAATACTCGTGTTCCTGGTGTTAGTAAAGCAGCGATGGAAAGCAAGAATGGATATTACGCACAATTGAATTCTCTCTCTTCTCCATTTCTTCCTCAATATCGACATCGTCATCCTCAAACTCGAACTCGTATGACTCCTCCGAGAGAAACTCTTCTTCGTCAGACATGGTTTCGTCAAATGCAGGACTGGGTGTTCATAATTTTAAATCATAGCCATCAAATGTGAAGGTCAGGTGGTGGATATATACATAGTGCCTGATAGAGTTGGAAATGTTGCATTTCAAGCTCGATTAAGCCCGGATTTCGTGTGCAAGAGCCATTTTTTGCCTTGCACTCTCAGTCATGGGCAGAATACTTTTTTCTAAGCTTCAACAAGCTTGCATGGCGCAGTGGTAGCGCAGCAGATTGCAAATCTGTTGGTCCCCAGTTCGAACCCGGGTGTAAGCTTTGTTTTTTTTTGTACCAAAATTCCCGGATTGAAAAAACGAATATTTTCAAGAATAGCTTCCATGTACATATCTTTGAGGCTCCTATTAACTGTCTTATTGTCCACCGCAGCAGGACCCCTCGCTGACCACGCTACTGTCTCCTACTATTTCGCCTGCTAACTCTGTCAATTCATTTTCTTTCTCGATCTCAGACCGGCCACCCCACCATTTACACTATCTCAATTGGATACAACACAAACGGCTCGTAATCAGAGTCCACCAACGAAGCGTACTCATGCAAATTGCCCTTCTCAGAAGTGCTCTCACCGCCCAAGTACCCATACTTAGCCACCAACTCCTTTTTGGCCTTTGCGGGGTCAATTCCACCGGCAACAAAGCGAATCACAAACGAATCGAATTGTGGAGGCAACCCGTATCTCAATACAGACTCCACATACACCCGGACAGCCTTGATGTGAAACCAAGCAGCAAAAATCTCAGAGTAGGCCGTTTTTGCTAATCTGATCAAGTCATTCTTCGACTTAACTTCGGCAGCCCTCGTGTGGTCAAATTCCTTTCTCATTTCATTCAACGAGTCCTCCGAGTAGGTGAAGTCAGTTCTGGGGTGCCACTTGTGCTCACGCGCAGCATGAACAAAGTCCTCCTGATACTTTTTGAAAAGAGTAACGGCATGTAAAGCGAACTCCGAGTCTGTAGCAACAAGCTGAGCAGACCGTGGAACGACAAACTCGGTAAGTTGCTCGTACGACAGTTTGAAGTCTGACTCGAGCTGCTTGGGCACAGCCACCAAGAGAGTAGTCAAGTGTTCAGAATCCAACACAAAGTGCTCGGGGCGCACAATCTCGTGAAGTGACTTGATGGACAAGTCGCCGTTCTTTTTCCTGTCGGCAGCCATGAAGTTCGACTTCGCTGTCTGGTACAGCTGATAGGCAGATCTGACGTCATTGTCCAATGCCAACGCCTCCAGGGTAATTAGGTCAACAAGCTCCTTCATTGGTTTGTCCAATCTGAATTTGGACGTATTCCACAGAAAGTTTTCGGCGTAGTAGGTGGCAGGACGTCCATTGACCACTCTGGTCTCGTTGAACGATTTGTTGGGCTCGACAGCCTCCACAATCTCAACAACTTTTGCTACTGAAGAGCTCAATGTACCGTCTAATTTCGAGAGTTCTTCCGATAATTGCACCAAAGAGTCCAACGTCTTGATTTGGAAGTCGGGGAGCGGGAACTTCGAGAGAGGCAGCTTGCCCGTTTGGGAAAACTGCTGCAAAAACAGGGTGCAATTTGCCGATTGCGGCAAGGACACTGCGAGATAGTGTGCCGAGGAAACCATGGTGAAGGTGTTGCGACGACTGGACGGATTAATAGATAGTGGGTGTACGGGTGTGGTTGTGGGGAGGTGTGCCGACTCCGTGGCCGAAATGCACGAATCAAGCAAATTCTTATGAGGATTTCGATAGAAATTATCGGGACATTATTTCTACTTTCTTCTTGGTGACGGTGTCTGCACCAGGCCGTGATTTGGGGCCTAGTGACATTTTCCGTATACACACGAAGAGACCCGAATGAATCACCTCAATTCATGGAATCCTGTTATTCTGGGAAACAGTGCTCTGATTTCCAATAAAGGAAACACGCCCCAAATCTCCCCTATCGCAGCTTTTTCGACACTCTCCATGTCTTCTCGTACTCCTCTCCGCACCTGCACACCCGCGATGCCTCAGTATTTTTTCAATAGCTACTACTCCTTATCGCCATGACAAACTCGCTAGAGGTATGTTATTTTTCGCTTTATGAGCATTGCCGGGAGCGCATGATCCTATTCCTAGCATAATCTAACAAAGCAGGAGAGGTTGAAGACGCATTCCTCGGCTTTTGACGGGTTACTATCTTTGATCCCGGCCAAGTACTACTATGACGATGCCACACAGGACCAATGGCAGCAAAAGAAGAAGCTGAAAACTGAGGCCCTTGAGCATCAAAAGGCCAAGTTTGACCCGGCCAGCGGCGCCTCGGCCGATCTGTACAACACAGGAAAAGCCACTGCTAAAGAGGTGATGGACAACCGAGCAAAAACGGCCAAAAAGGTGAGTATCCCACAAAAGCAAGATGCTCTTCCTGCTGAATCAGATGGACCAGATGTAGTAGCGAAGAAGACCGACGCCGAAAAGGCTCCCGCTTCCAAGCAGCACACCTCTTCTGAGAAGACAAGCTCATCTGATAAGAAAACAGCAACTGAAAAGAAAACGTTTGAAAAGAAAATCTCTGAGAAGAAAACCTTACCTGAGAAGAAAGCCTCAGAGAAGTCTGGCAAGCCTGACAAAGAGGCACCCTCTGTGAGTGCCGATGCTTCCCTGAATATCGACACAGATCAGAGTCTCAGTAAAGCTGAAGCCTCGACCTCCAAGTCAGGCGAAAAAGAATCCAAGAAGCTCTCTCAAGAAGAACAGCAACTCAAGGAGCAGCGAAGGAAAGAGTTGAAGGAGAAGTTGGCATCGAAAATCACACAACTCAGGGAGAGCAGAAAGGCTCCAGGCACCAAAAACGGCGGGCCTGTTAAGTCTCGTGAGCATATGCTTGCCGAGAGGAAAAGGAAACAGGACTGGCGCCGCCAGGAGAAGCTCAAAAGGAAGAGAGAGGAGCAAGAACAAAGCGACGATGACGACGACAATAGTGATGATGATGACGATGACGATGATGACGATGACGAAGATGCAAATGCCAACGTTATGTTTGGCAACATCGAGTTCCAGGACGGTACTCGGCTCACGTCCGACTTGTCTCGTCTTAGAAAGGGCATTGATCAGAAAAAGAAAAAGGGACCGGCCAACAAAGACATCAAGGCCCATTTGGTGAACTTGGAGGCGAAGCGCCGCAAGTTGGACCAGCTACTGCCTGAGGAGAAAGAGAAACAGCAGATCAAAGATAAATGGCTGACTGTCTTTGCCCAAGCCGAAGGTGTCAAGGTCAAGGATAACGAGAAGTTGTTGAAAAGGTCGCTCAAAAGAAAAGAGAAGCAGAAACTCCACAGTGAGATTGAGTGGAAGGAGCGTAAGACGGTAGTGAAGGACACAATAACCGCCAGACAAAAACGCAGAGACGCCAACTTGGCGGCAAGAAGAGAAGGCAAGGGTAAGAAGGGAAAGAACCAGCCGCGGTTGCGCAAGTTCACAGGAATTGTGAAGAAGGGTGGGAGCAAGGATGGCCTGAAACCAACTGGCAAGACGGGCAATAACGGCAGAAAACGTGCGGGCTTTGAGGGACTGGCCAAGTCCAACAAGGGTAAGAAGTAGTGTAATATAGCATTAATGGGAAGCAACGACATGTGAGCGAGTTGGCAATTTGGCGGAGCTGGAATATGTGTAACAGAGAGATTGACTAAAAGAGATTTGCGTCGTTCTCGTTCCATTGAGTCTTTGCATGGAGTTGACGACGCTTTGAGGAAATTCAAGAGAATTCTGACTTCGAGAATATCCTTTCTATGAAGGGTTCAGGACATTCCACTTCTGAAGCAGAGAAAGTCGGAGCCCCTTCAGAATAGCGTGGCTCTGCTCGACCCACGGGCGGTTGTTTCGTGGAGCTCAAAGAATTGGAGTGAGTAATATAGCAATGGAAATCTCTGTGTTTGGTGGTGTTGAAAGTGTTTTATTTTTTTCTTGAATCCCCGTTTCCTATTTTTCACCGCCATTCGTTTAACCTGTCACAAATCTCATTGCCACCATGCATGTACATTTCGCAATCGTGCGCCTGTTCTCTAGCCATCTAGCATTGCGGAACTAAAAGGCCATGAAGGATATCGGTCACACGCCCGCTGTATTTCATCGAACTCGCCAACGAAACCCTAAAACGTTTTCAATTATAGCGAAATTCTGCTGAAATTCAAGCGATTTTAGCCCTCTCTTTCCTTCACAGTGAAAAACTATCGCTTCCGCGGCTTGAAGCAACCTCCTGCACAACCCCCTCAAGCAATCCTCGCCTGCCACTGAATCCTCAATCATCACCATGTCGGCTCTTCCTCCACAAATCACCGGATTCTTGTCTAACATCGACCACGTATGTAATTAGAATACAACTACGTTTGTAACATCAATGGTTCAATTTTTCCACTAACCCCAGGCTACTACGGGTTTCCAACCCTTGCACATTTTCGAGGCCCAGACTGGGTTGCCCCGCTCGTACGCCGTTCTTGTTGCCATTGGCGCATACTTCGTCTTGATTTTCTTGAATGTCGGAGGTATTGGCCAATTGTTGTCCAACATTGCTGGTTTCGTTGTTCCCGGCTACTACTCGTTGGTGGCCTTGGAGACTTCCACCAGTTCGGATGACACCGAGCTCTTGACCTACTGGGTGGTGTTTGCATTCTTGAACGTCATTGAGTTCTGGTCTCGTGCGCTTTTGTACTGGGTGCCTTTCTACTTCTTGTTCAAGACGGTGTTCTTGATCTACATCGGTGTACCTGCTTTCGGCGGTGCTAAGTTGATCTACATCAACGTCATCAAGCCAATTTCCCAGACTTACATTGTCAAGAAGAGGCCTCTTTCCAACAAAGTCAACGACGTCGCTGAGGGCATGTCTACCTCTGTTGAGAAGTAATTGACGACAACTGTGCCTGGCAAGCCCCACATTTGGATCAAAGTGTAGGACCTGGCCGAACGTGTACATTTTTCTTTAATTTTACGCAAGCACATATGCCTTTTTATATATTTTGGAATGTAGTTGCTTCAATCTATCATGTTCCTTGCGGGCTCATAAAGTTGACGACACGCCTGAAAAGTCAAACTGGTTCTCGGAGCTAATGCCGTCGACATTGTACTTCACCTTGACTCTCAACTTCACCTTGGCTCCCTCTTTGCCGCTGATCTTGAGAACCTGCTTGATCACTGGGCTGCTCACAAGCGAATCAGAACCAGTGACAGTCGAGATGGTGAGTTTCTGAGACTTGGACACTGCAAACAACAATTGCACATGATCAATACGGTTTCCAGGGGAAAGAGACGTCACAAAGGCCTCCATAGTACCTGTTCCATGCCCAAAAGAGCCCGGAACAATCCCAATACGCAACTTGCCATCATTGAAGGCTTCTATTTCAGAGCTGTTGCGAAGACCACCCAGATGTGCGATATTGATGGATTGCAGATCTTGAACCAGAGGGTCTGGCCGACTCTGCGATCCGAAAATGTCGGATAATAGGTCTCCGTTGCCATGATCAGAAGCCGGCTGAGGAGCAGGAGAATCGTCGAGGAAGTCAAGCAAATCGGCAGTCTGCGAGCCTGCAGCAACTGTGGAAGGTCTGGTAGAGACCGGTTTCAGTTTGCTCTCTCCTTGCAATGTGAAACCTTTTCTCTCTTTGACAGGGGGCGGTGGCATTCTTGCGAGCAAACCTTTGCGCAACTTCTCGTCCAGACCGAAAATCTGCTGGTACTCAATGGACCTGGTCTGAATTTCTAGATTGTCGTCAGTGGTATGGGCATTGAGCACCAAACGCAAGCGCTCAAGATTTTTGGGGCTCTTGAATTTCACCGACAACTTGATTACCGAGGTCAAGATGGTGGACACGAGTTGCACGGTTTCCGCCTGTGTGTGAATCGAGCCTGAGAGAACAAGATCAAACATCTCGAGTAGCTTTTCCTCGGTAATAGTAATGTTGGCGCCCAGAACTTCGACCTCTGTATTCAAGACACTATCAGCATACTCACCAACAACCCAGACAGCAACAAGAGCGAGCGCATATTGTGTGGGATCTTCAATACACGAGGCAAATAAGCGAGATGTCACATGTCTGCGCAACTCGGGGTCGTTACAGCGCATGGTGTGTGCCAATATGTTGGAGACGATGTCTGGGGTGACGAAGTTGCCCGATATCTTGAGCATGCGAACAAGGGTATCGAATAGCCATTTTTCGTTTGGTGCATACTTTTCTGCAGCAATACTGAGCTGCGAGGTGGTGTAAGGTTTTAACTCATTTTCGGTGCACAGCTCCAAAAACAACATGATGTCGCGGACTAGAACGCGAATATTCTGCTCATTCAAGATTGCAAAGGTCAATTCCAACGCACGCCTACGAATAGAGACATCCCCATCTCCAAGACACTTTACCACCGTTTGGCGGTGTCTTTGTACCGCCAAAGGCTCGTACTCTATGACCGTTAAGAGAGTTTCAAGCGCCACGTATCGGGTATTATTATCCTTGGTGGAAAGAAACTTTCCAAGAAGATTCACACCCAAAACACGCAACGACTGGTCCGCACGGATCGCAAAGATGGTTTTGGCGCATTCGTACAACACCGCATGGGCCGCATTC
Organism: Hermanozyma aechmeae; assembly: GCA_030583085.1. NCBI lineage: Eukaryota > Fungi > Ascomycota > Pichiomycetes > Serinales > Metschnikowiaceae > Hermanozyma > Hermanozyma aechmeae. The sequence continues at coordinate 702,738 of JAJMHA010000001.1, read as the reverse complement.
TTACCGGAGTCCAAGTTTGAGGCCACCTGTGTGAGAATATCATTGACTTCTTCCAAGGCTTGAGCGGGTGCCGCAGGATCAGTTGCCAACGCACGCAATGTCTCGAGCAATGTAACCTGGAGAAATGGGTCAGTAACACCAGTAACATCGTAGTCTGGCATGTAGCCAGAGGTGACAATGCGGCGTAAATGTGAAACTAGTCTGGAAACAGTTGCCAACAATGCCTCTCTGTGGTCTGGGCAGTGCTCATAGAGCGCCTGAATCATGCGGCAAACACCCAACAATGTCAGGGGTGTTTTCTCGGCCAAAAGAGCGTTGATACGGGGCAAAAACACTTCACCCAAATCCGGCTCTTTCGCCACTAGCTTTGCAGCAACAACTGCAGCCTTTTTCTTCAAATACACCGAGTTAGTAGTGGACAAAATCTTGTCGACATCGGCGTAGAGATCACGGGCCAATTCGGGCGAGGCCAAGTTTCCCAAGCACGTCAACGCAAGCCCCACTATGAACGTGTTGGGATGCTGCATGTCATTATCCAAGGAGTTGGTCAAAAGCGTCAAAACCTCCTGGTTCTCATCAAGTAGTAACATCACCGCAAGGTAGCCCAAACGTTTGTCGGCAAAGCGAGGAGACGCCAATAACTTGAGACATTCTACTTGACCAAAATGGGTCTTTTCGCCGAGAATATAAAGATACAACAATTTCAGGATATTGACGCGACGAGTGTTCTGGTCCAAGTTGGGATCACGAAACAGGGTCCGGATGGACGCACTTTCTTTTCTGACCACCGCACGTTCATCTGCGATAGTCTTGGACTTTCGTACGGCTTTAATGAACGATTTAAGCGAGCCCATTGTGGCAGCAGCGTGGACGGGTGGAGGTTGAGTGGAAAGTTGTGAGTTTGGCCTTTAGTTGCACGCGCACCTGTACACCAGGCTCTTGATACTACTGTCGAAGCTTAAGATGGATACCACAGCGCAGGTGACGTTTCTGACTCGAAAGGGAGACATCCAGATTGGGATTTACGCCAAGGAATTGCCAGATGTCTGCCGGGCATTTCTCGAGAAGTGCGCCACGAAGCAGTATATCGGCCTACGATTTGGCGCTGTCAAGGACAAGGTTTTACAGACGGTATTACCTGAAAATGACAGAGGAAAAATAAAGCCTCAATTTCATTCAAGGCTAGGTTTTGGATCCAGGGGAGCCGTGGGGCTTATGGCATGCGAAGACGAGGCCACATTGGATGGGCTCTTCATCACTCTTGAGCCTGCTACCGAGTTCAATGGGGCGTACTCGTTACTTGGAAAGGTCATTGGGTCCAGTATATACACCATCATCGACATTGCTGATGGAGAGAAGTCGGGGGATGACCTTGTTGATGCCATAGAGGTGACCAATGTGCAGATAGATGTTCCGTACTTTGAAGATTTGAAAATTGACAACGGAGGCGATGCGAAACCCAAGCTTGAGACGCAACAGCCCAAGCGCAGAAAAAAGGCAGTCAAGCTAGATTATGGCGACGACGATGACGACGAGAAAGCTACTGGGGTGTTCAAGATCGGAGCAGCACACGATACGATACGAGGAAGCGGGACTGTGAATGCTGTTGAGAAGGATAGCAAAACCACGGAGAAGAAAAATAAGGAGGAGAACGAAGACTCGAATGCTCTCCAGAATGCTCAACAAGCGGAGCCGGAAAGCAACGATCATAGTGCTGGCCCAAGTTCAATAGACGGCGAAAGAAACGCAACCTACAAATCAGCGGACTTGAAGCCTGAAATTGCGCTATCGCCAAAGAAAGAGCAGTCGCAGATATTGGAGACAAAAGTCGATGAGCAAGACCTGCGAGATCAAGACGGAGCCAACCAAGAACGAGAAGAAGAGAGAAGAGAACCAAAGAGCCCAGGACTAGACCATGGCAACAAGACGCCAGTGACTGAAGAGTCTGGTCCACTGCGTGAAGAAGCCGTGAAATCGAACGCGAAGCCACTGCTGCCTGCCAAACTCGACCCGGTGCTTGACATTGAAGATAACGTCACCAAATTGCAGTTGTTGTCGCATCGGTTTGTTCCAAAGGCACTCTGATCTGGGAGGAAGGACTTTTGACGAAGGGAATTGCATCGGGTACATAAAGAAAGGAGCTACATTACTTCGACGATAGATTCGTAGAAAGCTACGCACCTCGGGTAGATAGAATCGTAAGGATCTACGACAGATAGTTAAAATGGTCCCTGTGTCTATTAATACCAATACCTTTTAAAGCTGGCTACTCCTCGCAAGTGAAACCCACAATCTCATCATTATGGTTGGGAAGCGAGCTCAACTCGTCGTCGTCATAATGAGAGTTGTCATGGAACCACGGGTGCGCCAAAAGCGAACCGCAGTCGTAGCGGGAATGGAGGTCGTAGCGCAAGCATTTGCGAATCAAGTCGCAAAGAAGTAAAACGTTGGGGTCGCTCAAGTCGAAGCGGTACTTCTCGGCAAGCACATCCTCGAGCGACCAGAATTTGAGCTTACGGATGTGCATAAGCAGTTTTGGAGTCAGGAAAAACAGCAGCGCATTTTCACAGCGGCTGAGGTATTCGCTGGACGGAAACTCACCAAGAAGCTCGATGATCTGCGCCAAGTGGTCCTCGTCTTTAGAGAAAGCCGGGCCGTCATTGGGGTCAAAGAGGAAATCGCCAGTGAGGAGCTCGAAAATAATGCACCCCACCGACCACACATCAGCCAGCGCACCCCAGCAGCCGTGGCGAAGAATAATCTCCGGAGCCCGGTACTGGCGAGTCTGGATGTGGTTGGTGAAGTGAAGGCTGGAGTATGTCGCGTTGCCCAAGTCAGCCACCTTGACATGAATTGGACGGCGCAGAATATCAGCCAACGAGATTTTGAGCGGTTGCGACGGCAAGATCTGGTGTCTCGAGCTGGCCACCTTGGGCCACCTCAAGTCGTCAGGAAGCAAGCCATCGTGCGCAAGCAAGATGTTTTCGGGCTTGAGATCCGTGTGGATCACACCCTTGCAGTGCATGGCATGTACCAGCAGGAGCACCTGGTGCACCACCAGCTTGATCATGCCCATTCGAGGTTGCTGGAGCAGCTGGGTGTGGTGAGGCAGAAAGCACGCAGCCTTGCACTTGTAGATCAAGTGGAGCAAGTTTTCGCCCATGAGCTCGAACACCATGGCAATGTGCGCGCCGTTGGGCCCGTGGATGACAAAGTTGTCCAAAAGACACACGAGGTACGAGTCGCTGGATCTGAGCGCAGCAAAGCCGTGCGAGTCGTGGTTGTCGGTGTCGTCGTGCTGGAGACCGCGAAGAATCTTGATCTCGTCGCGAGCAGCGTCAGCGTAGTTGGAGCCCAGCTTCACAATCTTGAGCGCTACGTATTTACGGGTGGTGACCAGCACACAGAGCCACACGGTGGAAAAATGGCCCCAGCCAAGCTTGCGCACCACGCGGTAGCGGTCAGATGACAGGTAGTAGCTGTCGCCGAGTTTCACCGGGTGGTAGCCGCCGGGCACGTAGTCACGGGCCGATTCTTCACAGTTGGGGTCATAGGAGATGGGCTCGAGCGGCGCTTCCGACAGCCGGCACAGGAGCAGCAGGGCGTCCCATGCGTCGTCTTCAAGTCCAAGGTGTGACGTCATGTCGCTGTTCTGCAACAGAATACACTCGGTGTTGAACGAGGTGTATCTGTCGTGCGGAGCAGCCGAGGACAGCAGCGCACGCGAAAAATCGAGGGTTTCGCCGGCGTCGGCCGCTGTGGCTGCCACCGCGTAGCTGGGAAAAGCCGAGTTTTCGAGGTCGTGGTGGCTGTGTTTGAGTTGCGACGCAAGCGGCAGTTCCGGCGGCACCAACGAGTCGATGGTGCGCTTCCATGTGATTTTCTTTTTGATGAGTCCGCCGAGATTAAACCGGGTGGGTTTGCGTGTGAGCGCCTTGAGCGAGGCGTCGTCCTTGCGGTTCATAAGCATCATTGTGGCATGGATTAGGAGAGAAATAATCGGGAGCAGGAAGTTGGGGAGCACGGCCAGCAAGTCAAGACGGGGACGTTGAGTTTCGGGTTGCACAGCTGGGTGTGGTTATCAGTTGAATTTAGGCCTATGCCGTTTGTAGAGATTTGTTGGTAAAGTGGAGATCTAGTGGTTTTTCGCCGCACTTCAGGCTACTAATAAGGCCGCGAGGTGTGGATGGGCCCCGTGCGCTATGTGCAGGCACGGCATTCGGATACTGTGTGTCGGAGACGGAGAAAAGCCCTTCGATCCATGGCCGGTGGAGATAATGCGAGCGGGGTGGTGGGGGGTCCCCAAACTTTGTACATTAGGCAGTGATCGCTAGCAATGTGTGGGATTTTTGGAATGGGGGCACCGTTTTCGCTTGCTCCCAGGCTTTCTTTTGTTCCACGAGGCGTCTTGCCGATTAGCGGCTCCGGGGTTCGTAACCGAATTTGTCGCCCGGAGATCTAAGATGTAGCCAGGCAATAAAAACGCCAGACCGCCTATAGCACCAAATAGCGGAAATCACGAAAAACCCAGAAACTGGCCAATCCGCAATTTTCGTCATTATGGTGGAGGTTTCCGCACCGGGCTCCCTCATTGGGCATCCTCACTGTGGGACGATTACGCACTTTGGCTCCGCGATATCGGTATCCGCGCGCCATCCTGTCAAACTTAGCCTATCTAATCTTTTCGCAAGGCACGCATCACATGGTTATAGGGGGCGCGTTAGGCGAATTGCGATCGAGGTAAATGGGCCGATTTTTTTTTCGGAGTACCTGGCCGAGACTCCGACGACACCCACGTCACGCCGCAACGCCAAGGCTCCACCGCCATTACCCAACATGTTTGCGGGGCAGGCGGGGCCCAGGTTGCATCGAGGGTGGAGGATAGAGGGGATCCTGCACAGAGAGAGAGGCACGGGTGCGGGCCTGGATGGTCATGCAGCGCAGGGTTTCCAGAATAGAAGCTTCGGAATCGAAGGCTCAGCAATGCAGGGCCCAGAATATGGTTGATGACTGTGACTTCAAGTGGGTGCGTGCATTTTGACTTTGATGCATATAGACTGCGATTGGTTCATTTTGACTGCGATTCGACGACCACTGCGTCGCAGTAATCCCGGATATACTGAGGACCGCGGAAAATATACTTCGGCGTCGCTGCAATCTGCCTGCTATTCCGCGCTGAACGCGGGGCAGAAACGTTAAAAACGACTGTAACATCGCGGGGCTTATTGGTAAACAATGAAGACGTAGGGCCATTTTTGCGTTTGGATGCGGGCAAACGTACTCGGCGCCGTGCCATGGCCCCCAAACCTTAAATCATTCATGTGGCCCCGTAGTATCTGGGTACACAGGGTGGAGGAGCCTTCAGAGTGAAGCTGGATTGCAGTCACTTGAACGGGAAAGTCACGAGTCGGTGGCCTGAATCGCCTACCGTATTGAGGGGTAGCTGAGCAGATTTGCGCTGCTTGCCAATGCACTCGCCAGCTTCGCTCTGTCATGCTGTCGAACTGCCTAGGTCAACCGCCATCTTCGCCAGAATCGCCTCTTTCCAAATTCACCCTTACCAACTCAGGGATCCCCGTCGGAAAATCGGCCTGAACTTACTCTAATGGCCCAGCCCTACGCCAGAACTAAAGTCTGCCTCTAGCCTGCTTCAAGCTGCTTCAATCGCTTCAAGTCTTCAAGGCAGTTTGAAGCCCATTTTCTCCACTGCTACATTTGTCACTAAAAGTACATGCTATTTACACTCTTTACAAACTCCTCTACCCTCTCGGCCGCACCACAGTGGTGTCTAAGGCAATGCTAGATTGACCCAGAACTTAAGCCAAAACTCGCCGTATCTCCTCCAACTGCTCACCACGACGCCTTCAGCACACCGGGGATCTGTCCCGCGCGTGCTCTTTCTCTGAATGCAGTTCTGTTCAACTTGAAATCGGTAATCACCGAACGCGAGTGCCCACTAGCAACACATCTCTCCTTGATCTGTGTAGGTGAAGTATATTTTGGCATAGCTGTGAGCTGCAACTGGGCTTCGAGCCTGGCTTTGGCAGGAAGCTGGGTGTTTCTTGCAATGTACTTGAGAGCTTTTCTGGTGACTTCGTGCTCTGCAACCTGGATGCGCTTGAACTGGTCCTTGATGACTCGCGCGTTGAGATACGAATGCTTGGGAAGTGGGAACTTCACGGGAAAGCGAAACGGCATATTTTGTGTGGAGGTGAAATTTGCACGAGTAGTAAGTGAGTGAGAAAAGAACGCGTGTGTGCAGGATAGTAGTTCGGCACCACGATGCAAGAAGCCCTTTTGATTCAAATTCAGTATTGTTTCGAATTTGGGGCCTACGTTTCATTAATTTTGTATAGCTGGAATAGTGAAACGCTACCTGCGTCGCCTCCGCGCCAATGAGGATGCCTCTCCTCTTGCGGAGACGACGAAGCAGAGCAAACGCCAATATACGCCGTGCGTCGCCGTAGTCAAGCATTGAAAGATTAGCTAGTTATATGCTGAGAAATTGAGCCATGGTAGTACTATTTTGGCCTGCACTTGCTGAAGATTCCTCTGGTGGCTAGAGAGGACTTCATAGCGGAAAAGACATGTTGCGCTTCCATTCCATTCGCTTTTTCTTTATTCCTTTGCATAAGTTGACCACTTAATTGAAGAAAACCTTGATGAATCGACTCATTTTCATGTTGAACATGAGTTGGTGGCTACGACTTTCACGTTGCTTTATGGACTTCCACTGCGTTGAATCGTTCAACAAAGTCACGCCACAGCTTCTACTAGAGAAGCAGTTTCTATATATCGGCGACAGCAAGAGTACGATAGTTCCATTTGATCTCTCAGAGAAGTCGCTAGGCTTTTCACACCTTCAAGTTAAAACCGCAACCAAGAGGGTGATTCTGGTAGAGATGGAGCAGTCACCGGCAACTAGGTGTATCGATAATACCCACTCAGAGACTCTATCCAGCTTTGCTTTTGCAAGCCACCTCGACAGAGCTATGTCAATCAACTTAGGAATGGGTGCAACTTTGAAGCTAGCATCCGTTGGCGTGAGGCTCGGCTACGAGGGCTTAGTCTCAAACCAGAGAAGAGTCTTGTGCGAAGTTTTTGGCGGAAAAACCTTACAAGTGATGAGAAATTCGAAAACGGTCGTAACTGAAGTTGACGCTCGCATGTTAGCCATCAGGAAGTCTTGGGGAAGAAAGAAGATCACCCACAGCGAGTGGAAAAGAGCTGTGATTACAACAACCACCGATAACCTGTTCACTTGTGTTTCGGATCCAATCCATTTGAGTTGCTCCCTGGAATTGGTGTTGGAGAACGCACTAGAAAGCATATGAGAAGCAACTGTGATGGCGGATTGAACGTTGCTGATAAGTTACGAATTAGAGAGCTTTCAAATTAAGCAAAAATGACAAAAAGGACTGGATGCCAATACTAGCGCGTAAAAGGGCCCTTTTCAATTAACAAATGACGATGCAACGATAAGATAACTTCCCGGTGTTTGAATAACAAACAAACAGGCGAGTGCACAAGTGAGTGAGCTGCATTATACAGATTGTCAATAAATGAGCTGAAATGACGAACAACATATTTTGAGCCTTTTGAACGAGTGGAGCAAATAAGCGCTCTGTATAGTGTCTCCACATCTGCCGTAAAAGAGAACATGAGAACTCCCCACGCTAGCCAGCAAATATAGTCTCGCTATAGCGACCCAGCAATACTCTTTTTTTACTAATCGGCACCTTTTCGCTTCTCACAATTGCTGAGATTCACGTTTTTCTGAAACATCGAGCGATGCCCAGTTCTCCACCAGCTCCCAAATACCTCGTGGGATATTTTGAATTACAAGTTTCCCCCCGAACACAGACAAAACTAGCCAGACACAGCAACGGCATATAATGTTCGATCCTCATCATGCCTGCTTGCAGCTGGCTGGCAACCCGTCATCCGCTTTTTTTTGAATCCGCTCACTACCCTACAGAATAAGCACACCCTGAACAGTGGAAATAGTATTTGATGCTCTTTTGTTTGCTTTTATCATTTTTGCCGAGCAATAGCTCCAAAAAAGGACTCTACTTAGTAGTATTATTGTAAGAAATTTAATTCAACCTAAGAAAAGGGCGTGTGGCGTAGTTGGTAGCGCGTTCGCTTAGCATGCGAAAGGTCTCCGGTTCGACTCCGGACTCGTCCATTTTTGCTTTTTTGAATTTGCGCTTTAATCAAGACCACCTAACGAAGGAAGCTCCATAAGAAAGCTCTGCAGCAAGATTTATTGTATAGCCCTTCATGATTAGCATGCTCCCTGGCAGTGATACTCGGAAACATCCAACTCTTGAAGATCCAAAGTATGTGGTACAAGCGAGCCGAACTACCTAACCTTATCCAGCCAAGATGATCTACAAAACCAACCAGATTCAACTGCAAGCTTCATTTTTCGGCTATCGTTCATATGTACTTTCCGGCTTAGGCGAAATTGTATGCTTCCAAGTGCGCATTGTAACGAGCTCCAACTGGCTTGTTCGAGTCGGTGATGGCCTTAATGTCGTCCAAGTCCTTTTTAGACAATTTGATGACCTTGCCTAAAGTCTTGTCAACCTTCTCGGCCGTGCTGCCACTGGGAATAGGGACAATCTTCGACACCTTAGGAATTCCCTGGTAGTCGGTCAGCTCGCTGACACCAAGAATCCAGGAAATGGCGAGAGCCTCCAAGGAAATGTTTTTGCTCTTGGCAAACTCCTGCAACTTTTTGAGGATTTTCACGTTCTTGGGGAAATTCTCCTCAGAGAAACGGTCGATGGTGCCTCTGAAATCGCCGGGTCTCGTAATGAGCTTGAAGAAGGCATCAGGGTCGTTAGCAGTCTGGTCAGTGAGGAAACCACGCATGATTGGCGAGTAAGCCACAATAGGAATGCCTTTCTCGGACGCCGTTTTCAACACTCCGTTGTCAAGAATGTCCTGGCACAAGAGCGAGAATTCCACCTCCACACAACTCACAGGGAACACGCTAGTAGCCTTTTCAATAGAACCCACACCCACTTCAGACAACGAAAGGCCATCAATTGCGCCACTTTTCACGTACTCGGCTATGTAGCCCACAGTTTCGTCATATGGTGTGTTGAGGTCAACTCTGGCAACCTCGAAGATGAGCTTAGGCCGCTTAGACTTTTCCTTTGGGAAGTAGGATACAATGTTGTCAATTGAGCTCTTAATTGACTCCTTGGATCCGTCGGGAGCCAAAGTTTCCTTGTTGAGGCCGCCCTTGATGGACACCAACAAATCAGGATAGTCGGCGCCGTACTTGTTCCAGAACTCCGAAATCAACTTCAAGTTGAGGTCGTTTGCTCCGTAAAAATCGGCACCGTTGATGAAGCGCATGTCGTGCACATCAGCCGAATGCTTGATGGACTTGAAGCCATCTTCAAAAGGTACAGGCTTTGGAGTCCAAGTCATGGACATGGTGCCGAAGCCAAAGCGGCCGGGGATTGGAACAGGTTTGAATGACATGATTTGGCGATTGTTTTTAAGGGTCTACGCCAGGGTGAACAGGGAACGCGGGATATATGGCATTGACGGGGAACTTATATAGGGCGACGGAGATAATTCAGTGGCCATCGTTGCGCCCCCCATTGGTATTTTGGCTGCCGCGCATAAACGCCGCTCCAATAGAGCGGAAATAGGAGCACAATCGAAATAACGAAAGGAAAGCGTGAGAGAATCCAGCCACGGACGGATTTCAGAGTTGCGAGCCTCTGCCAGTGAGATTACCCGAATCGGAGTCGGTGGTGCCAAAACGTAAGGATTGTGGTGAGGTTATGGTGGAGTCTTGGGGCCAGTCCGAAAATGTGACATATGCGCAGAAGCTTTTATGAAGTCGGGTAGAGAGGGTGGGGCGCAGAAAGGAAAATTCGACTCATGTCCTCACTTGATAAAATGGCTAACGTTTTAGTCATGTGGGTTCCCAACTCGGGACGTGGCCCGTTTTGCCTGTGGAGAAGGCAGCAACATGACTGGCCCTATTTGGCCTAGGGCAACGTGGCGGGCCCGTTTTCTGGGAGTCGCCAAAAAAGCAGACGGAGCATCGATTCCTTTCGAGCGAGAAATACAAAGATCGGGCGTTTTGAAGTTAGCCGATCCTGCCTGAGCCACAGCGAGCAGCGTATTCGATGCTGAAGAAGGTGAGCAGGGTTCATGCCAAAACAAGAGAACGAACAAAAAAGCCCCATAAAGGAAAAAAACAAACAACTGTCAACAAAAACAGTAAGCGGAATTCTGGCCCGTTCTCCTCTCTATTTCAAGCCAGTTGCTCGAAATCCACACCGCTGCCTCTACTCGTCGTCCTGCGCACAAAATTTTCGACCTCATCGAACTACCAATGTCCAGCGTTATCGGTATCACATTCGGCAACACGTCATCGTCCATTGCCGTGGCAACTCAGGACGGCAAGGTTGACGTCATCGCCAACCCCGACGGAGACCGTGCCATTCCCTCGGTTTTGTCGTACGTGGGAACCGACGAATACCACGGAGCACAGGCCAGAGCGCAGTTGGTCAGACACCCCAAAAACACCATCATCAACTTCAGAGACTACGTCGGAAAGCAGTACGACGATGTCGACATGTCCGTTTCGGTGTCGGGCGCCACACCTGTCAAAACACAGGATGGTGGAATCGGCTACAACATCGTCCGTGAAGACGACAAGACCGAGCTCGTGACGGTGGAAGAGGCCGCCACCAGACACTTCAAGCAGTTGAAGGTGGCCGCAGAGGACTACCTCGGCACAAAGGTGCAGAGCGCCGTGTTGACGGTTCCTACGGACTTCTCCGAACACCAGAAAGACGAGTTGGTGAAGATCGCGGCCGCGGCCGGCTTGAAGGTTGTACAGACCATCAACGAGCCCTCCGCTGCGTTGCTTGCACACTTGACCGCCACCGCAGCGACTGATTCTGACGGCGAGGCTCAACTCGAAGACAAGATCTACGTCGTTGCAGACTTTGGCGGAATCCGGTCGGATGCGGCGGTGATTTCCGTCAGAGGCGGCATTTACACCATTTTGGCTACTGCCCACCAGCACGCCTTGGGTGGCGACCACTTGGACGACGCTCTTTCTGAACACTTCGCCAAAGAGTTCGAGAAGAAGTTCAGCACCAACCCTCGCAAGCAGGAGCGTGCGGTGGCCAAGTTGAAGGCGGAGTCCATTGTGGCCAAGAAGACGCTTTCCAACGTCACGTCGTCGTCGTTCTCTATCGAGTCGTTGGCCGACGGCTTCGACTTTCTCTCCAACATCAACAGATTGCGGTTTGAGTTGGCGGCCAGAAAGCCGTTGAGCGACATGACGGCATTTGTGGAGAAGGCCATTGCCAAGGCTGGCTTGGAGACTTTGGATATCGACGAGGTGTTGTTGGCTGGCGGCACTGCCAACGTGGTCAAGTTGGCGTCCAACATCCAGTTCCTTTTCCCCGAGTCTACCACTGTGGTGGCGCCTTCTTTGGACGCCAAGGCCACTAACCCCGAGGAATTGTCCACCCGTGGTGCCGCTCTTCAGGCGGCGTTAATTGAGGGTTTCGACGACGAAGAAATCAAGGAATCCTTGCAGCCCGTGGTGGTCAACACGCAGCATCTCACCAAGCCCCTCGGAATTAAGGACGCGGAGGGTAACTTCCACGCCATTTTGGTTGCTGAAACGGCGTTCCCCATCAAGAAGTCGTTTGAGGTCACCAACGGCGACTCTGCCGATGTGGTGGTGGAGTTGTACGAGGGCAAGAGAACTATCAAGGAGACTGTCGTGGAGCCTGAGCCTCTTCTGGAAGATGAGTCGGAGCCCGAGAGTGACGATGAGCCTGATGTGAAGAAAGAGGTTGTGTATGTTGCTGGCGAGCAGTTGGCAAGACTTGCGTTGGTGGACTTGAAGCCCAATGCCAAGTTGGAGGTTATCATCAACATCACGCACGACGGCACGTTGCACTTGACTGGACGCGAGTTGAAGCAGGGTGCTGTTCCCGTGAAGGGCGAGATCAAGTCTGCGTAAGGGTATTTATCTAGACAAGAGACGGAGGCTAAGAGAGTGCAAACGGAGAGTAGAAGGTAGAAGGGAGTAAAAGGGAGCAGTACGCTGCCTAATTGGCTAGATATGCGTGGTGGAGAATGTGTTTGGGTCGGTTGCCAGAGATGGTGCAAAATCTGGGGTTGCCTGGTTTAGCTACGTCGTTGTTCAGTGAGCAATTTACAAGTCCGCCGGCGAGAAATCATGACAAAAAGCTTGCATGGCCGTTCTTTCTCGCACACGACTCTCAACTTCCAGCACCCTCGTTACCTCGTTTACTCGTTCCATGGCCCAGCTCAAGAACCTCCTCCACACCGATTCTAACAACAGTAGCCGGATCTCAAGATTGCAAAATCTATCAAAACTCTTAGAAAGAATAATAGCCCCCCCTGTCGCTTTTCCTTATCTTACCCTAGGCAGTTCTCCTGCAACTGCCAGGTTGGTCCTGCACCGTACCACTTGTCATTCACCTCCAGCCGTTCATCAGTCTCCTGGCTAGTCCCAATTGCATCTGAGTTCGCCGAGAAAATCACGTGGCTCGACTAGAATCTGCCACATCATGCCCAAGAAAAAACCAGAGATGTCGCAGGTGTACAACCAGAGCAACAATGAGTTCATATTCGGAGAGAACGGCGGCAGAGGTAAACACCTCACGCTGTTCTTGCGGAATCTTTCCCTCACTGGATCGCTGCATGCGTCCGAAAAGCACAATTCAGAAACAGTCAGAGAAGCCAACAGCTCCATTTATGGCCAACTTGGCTACGGATACAGCGGTAGCGAATCGTCGGGCATGAACCTCAGCAACCTGAATTTGGGTCTTTCGAGCTCCCAGCCACATCTTCCCAAATCCAAACGATCGTCGTCGCTGCATCTGGTCACCGTGGGACGGGACTCGTCCCCCGATAACCACGACTCGTCGCTATATCGTGTAACGAGAGTATCAAGTTCTACGGAAAAATCAAGAGCGCGAGCAAAGACGTACGCCGATTTGGACGACGACTGGGATGCCCAAATCGACAGAAAAGAGCGGAATGCCGCCAATTCTAGGAACCACGGTGCTGTGGCTTTGGAGCCAGTGCAGCAAGCTACAACTGTGAAGGCTAAATCGCCCAAGTTCGAGAAGCTTTCCAAAATCCTCTCGGAGAACACAACCGTGGATCTCCAGGAGCTCCGCAAATTGGCCTGGAACGGCATTTGTCCGGAGTTGCGTGCTGTCACCTGGCAGTTGCTTCTCGGATACTTGCCTGCCAACAAAACAAGGCAGAGTTCCACGTTGAAACGCAAGCGCCAGGAATATTGCGATGGACTTGGTGATTTTGGTTCGCATGTTCACTTTGACGACACAGGTGCCTCGAGCGGATCAAGCGCCCTGGTGAATGCCGATTCCACCAACAAAGACAATTCTGTGAACCGAGAAAAGCAGCTCTATCACCAGATCAATATCGATGTGAAGCGCACAAACCCCACCATTCCTTTGTACTCGCTCGAAGCTACACAAAAGTCGTTGAGAAAGATCTTGTTCTTTTGGGCTATCAGGCACCCCGCCAGTGGCTACGTCCAGGGCATCAACGACCTCTGTACACCATTCTACCAGATATTCTTGGCCAACTACCTATGGCAGTTACAAAATCGCGACGATGCAGAGTTGAGAAGACTCTTCATTCCCGGACTCTTGGACGAAGATGACGAAAAGGAAATCGAGCTTTTAAACGATCCCGATCTTCAGACCATCAAACTAGAAACCTTTGACACTTCACGATTATCCGACCGGGTTGGGTCGATGATCGAGGCAGACACTTTCTGGTGCTTATCAAGACTTCTCGACAACATCACCGACAACTACATCCACGAGCAGCCTGGAATCATGAGACAAGTGAACGATTTGCGCAATCTCATTGCAAAGATCGATCTCCCGCTCTTGCAGCACCTTGAGAGCGAGGGCGTTGAGTTTTTGCAGTTTGCGTTCCGGTGGATGAACTGCCTTCTCATGCGGGAATTGAGCATTAATCTAATCATTCGTATCTGGGACACGTATCTAAGTGAGTCGCCGCTTGGCTTCAGCAACTTCCATGTCTACGTCTGCGCTGCCTTTTTGGTGCGCTTCAGTGAGGACTTGAGGGAAAAGGACTTCCAGGAGATTTTGCTCTTCCTTCAGAACCCGCCGACCGCGTCGTGGAAAGAGAAAGATGTGGAGTTGTTGATGAGTGAGGGTTTTCTCTGGCAGAGTCTCTACAAAGATGCCTCCGCACATTTGAGGTAAGTATCCTGGCGAGAAAATGAACCGGCACCAAAAGATACAGTGGGGGAGAATGAAGAACCAGGATACGGAGCGTCAGAAAAGATCCTAGATGGGCTGTTTGATACAGCCTATCCATCGAGGTCGCATTCGCGAGAATTTCAGATCGCAGTTATTGGAGTATTACCGAGAGCCTCTGGTGAGATAAAAGCACGACATGCAACAACTTGACCATCTCCGGGCCGAGTGATATAGTTGAATCCCGATAAGCCTGTAACGTCCAGAAAGGCATAGAAACGCCGAATTATTTATCATCCGTCCTCATTCTCGAAGCTCTTCTTTCTGCATCTCATCTGCAGGCTGACTCTGTCTAATCATTGACTGCGACACCTGCACTGTAATAAATTGCACCTAAAGCCATTCTCCCAAACCAACAACATCTTCTTCTCATGTCTAGACCAGCAGGGAGAACCATTTTGGCCTCGACCATTGCCAAAGACTTCGTTGCGGAGGTGACCAAAGAAGTCGAAAACTTGCATTTCAAACCCAAGCTTGTGGGTTTTCTTGCCAACGATGATCCAGCTGCCCAGATGTACGCCAACTGGACAGGCAAAACTTGCGAGTCGTTGGGATTTGAGTACGAGTTGATTAACGTTGACAGGAACGAGCTAGAGTCGGCGTTGATCAACGCCAACGGCGACGACAACGTCAACGGAATCATGGTGTACTTCCCTGTGTTCGGCGACAACCAAGACCAGTACCTTCGCCAGCTTATATCCACGGAGAAAGATGTGGAGGGCTTGAACTTCTTGTACTACCACAACCTTTATCACAATGTCAGGTTCTTGGATGCTCCCACGAATGAGCAGAAGCTGATATTGCCGTGCACACCGTTGGCAATGGTGAAGATCTTGGAGTATTTGGGGGTCTATAACAAGCATTTGCACTACGGCAACAGACTCTACGGAAAGAAAATTGTGGTAGTGAACAGATCCGAAATTGTGGGCCGGCCGCTTGCAGCTCTATTGGCCAATGATGGCGCTACCGTGTATTCGGTCGATGTCAACAACATCCAGCAGTTTACTCGTGGCGATGACTTGCTGATGCAAAGACACAAGGTTGTGGATCTCGAGGACGACGACTACACTTTGGAGAAACTTGCGCCCCAAGCCGATGTGATCATCACTGGTGTTCCCTCGGATAAGTACAAGTTCCCCACGGACTTGGTGCACAACGGTGCCATTGTTATCAATTTTCTGAGTGCTAAAAACTTTGACGACAGCATCAAGGGGAAGGCTGGGTTATATGTGCCTTCCATCGGAAAGGTGACCATTGCGATGCTTCTACGGAACCTTCTCCGGTTGATTGAGAACAAGCGGATCCGTCAGGAGAAAGCAAAGTCGAGCTGAATCTGCGGACGCATGTGGACTAGCTAGAATCTGGGAGGAAGCGATGGTCTGAGCCATCGTGAATGCAGGCTATTTATCGGTAAGATGTGAACCGTGCCGGACTACAACGGCGTCGTTGGAAAGTTGGTTAAACGGGAAATTTGCCAAATTTACGTCATCCATCGGAGTCGAGTAAGTATTCCTGTCTGAAGCCACGCCTGGCCGTTTTCGGGCCAGTCGCTGGCCCGCCCTGCTGGTGCTCTTTCCGATCCCAAGCCTGCCAATCTCAAACGAAAACGGCAGAGGGTGCCGCTGTCCTACCACCTAACACGTGACCAGAATCACGTGAACCATCAGTCACGTGTGCGCGATGACTCGCCCAATTGACTCTCCATGGCACCAGACTCAGATAAAAGATTCAATCCCCAGACGATAACTCAGTCTCTAGGCGTCAAAGTTTTTCGTCGCGTGTCGCGCCGCTCCTGGACCCCCCAGGAGGATCTGCGGCTCCTCAAGCTTCTCGAGCAGATGCACCCTAGGGAGTTCAAGAACCAAAACCTTGATGCCGAGTCAGTTGATTGGGATATGGTGGCGAGAGAGTTTGTGGACGAGAAAAGACGATCACAAGATTGCAAAAAACGCTGGCGATGCACTTTGGACCCCAACATCACCCGCGGCAAATGGACTGCTCAAGAAGATGCGCAACTCCAGCTGCTGTACGAGAAATTCGGGCCGGATTGGCACAAGGTGGCAACGGAGGTTCCCGGCCGCACAGACTGCCAGTGTCTGAAGCGGTGGTGGGAGTTTTTGGACCCCGGACTCTCCAACAAACTGAAAGAATGGAGCGAGGAAGAAGACCTTGCGCTCATCGAGTTGGTGGAGAAACACGGCACAAAATGGAAGACATTGGCGACAAATTTCAACGGCCGTGCTTCGTTGGCGCTCCGCAATCGCTGGCGAGCCATTGTCACGGCAGTTGCTCGTGGCCGTGCTGCACCTTCGATCCGGGCGGCAATCGAGCGGTTGGGCGGCGATTACAAATTGGCAGGCGACTACAAAATCGCCGAGAGAAAGACCCTGGTGCCGCTGACGTTGACGCCCGAGTCTCCGTCGAACGACTCGCGGGCTACTTCTGCCTACGCCAACCAGCACCTGCAAGCCGAGTATTCTCGCGCGCAGTATGCGCAGAAAAATACAGACGGTCGCTTTACGAGCCAGATCGACTGGCGCTACAGGATAGACTCCGAAAACCCGCCGGCTGACATCAAGCCGCTTCTAGCTCACGGCGGTGCCATTTCGCTGGAGGAACTAGCTCGCTATCTTGTCAAGTATGCCATGGAGAACAATATCGACATTGCGGTGCACCAGCACATCCACCACTACGAGGCATCGCCGGCGCAGATCGACAGTCTAGATGCGCCGTACGACTCCCGAAGCATCCCCTACGATCTGGCCAACCAAACGACAAGATTTCAGCATTTCCACTACTTGCCGCCGCTTACGGAAGTGCCGCGCTTGACATCGTCCTCTCTGGGCGCAGACGATGTTCTACGAGCTAGCACGCAACATCACCACCATCATCACCACGTAACCGGGCACGAAAACGAGACACAAGCCAGGGCGGGCCAGCAGGACACAACTGCTACTGGGAACTCTGAGTCGCTTCCGCCGAGCCACAGTCTCGATGGTCAAAACGCAGCTTTTCTGCATCTAACTGCCCATCGCAGTGGACCCAGAGAATCCGGCCACCTTGACGTTTCTGGCACCTCTGATTCGCAGAAGTCGATGTCGCCATTGACCCAGGCTGCTCGCATGGTGCAGTCGGCCGGGAAACGCCGAAACAACGTTCACGCTGCTTCGGATCTGAAAAAGCCAAGGTTGGAGGCCAACCCCGACGAAGAGGACGACGACGCGGCCGACTTCTTCGAGAGTATCCGCAACATTGCCCTGCCAATGGACACCTCGCGTGCCGTGCTGAAGAATGTTCACGGTCCGGTTTCTCAGCATCATCCGCTTCATTACCACATGAGCAGCGTCACTCCACAGCCAGACGACATTGACGAGGAGGACGAAGAGTTCCATTCTATTTATGGCTTATTCTGCAACGTTTATCCCCGAGAGCCGGCTGACGTGCCGGAAGACAGGCCATACGGCGGTGTGATTCCCTTCAATCCATCGTAGATGTCTGCATGGCGAAGAGAAGACAGAGAAAAAGAAGAATACGACACACCGCACATTGCAAATTTATGGCATCGGCTTCCTTTCTCCAGCATCCTGGTGTGGCTGATTCGTCACTGCAGATTCACTCGGCTAGTCGAGCCCTAATTAATAGATTGCCAATTCCAAACGAGCCGTAAAAGCCTGTCGAGGCGTCGCAAACGAGGCGCCGAAAACGTAACTATAAAAATATCGTTCTCCGGAAATATTCGGAGATTCCGTGCTCAGCCACTGTTTCGGCGACTGCGCATCATTGAACTCCGCCAGGCCCCACGTTCCGGCCCGAGACCATTGACGGACCCGTCAAGTACTGGCCGACCCCAAAGAAAAGAGAAATGATGCAAAGTCAGCAAAAGTCTAAAATATTCTCGAAACCATTTATACCCCTGATTTCTTGGCATGTGCCAGTTCGTACCCGATCGCGCTCGTCGTGATCCGATATCTAAGCCTACTTACTTTATATTCGTCAGAAACCACAGACCTGCACCACGGCATCGGCAGAAAGCGTGAAACTTATTATTAGAAAGCTCTGACCAATACGTGAAACCCGTACACCAACATTATCTCCCTTAATTGCCGTCTGCCGCCAGATCGCCCATTTCCAGCGGCTGCGCCCTTCTCCACAAAACCTGATGGCCCACCAACAAACGCACAGGCCCCTAAAGAAACTCCAGCAATGACAGGGCGAGATTCTCGCCGTGAGGAATGCGCTACGCTCATCAATCACGAGTTTCGCAAGCTCCAGCTCGAGAAACGCCTAGCCACCATGTCGGTGTTCGATCTCATTGACTACTGCACCATTTTGTTTGAAAAACTGAAATCCAATGCGACTTCAACAAAGGGCCTCCTGAGCTACATTCGGGCCTACCTTGTGTTCAACTATTTCATCAATACTTTCATCATGGTGCACTTCAACGGGTTTGCTCAGTTCATGGAGAACTCGCACCTGGACTTCATCATATACTTGAATTTGTATGACCTTTTCCGTTCGAAGGATATATTTGACGATGGAGATTTTGCTGTGCCGCTCGAGCAGGTTCGCAATTACGTGGTCCAGTACTTGGACTCCAAAGACTTGCTCAATTTTGACGTGAGCCTCCTCTTTTCGTGGTTGGACGAGTACATCGAGTTCTTGAAACGTGAGGATCTGCCGGAGATGCCCGACGATGCTTCGCCCAAGAAGACACTCACGTCATTGAAGGGAGCGAGGCTGCTCAGCTCGTATGTGAACAAGTCCCAATCTCTGTTGACAGAGGTGGCTCCGCTAGCCCCAAAACCCAGCGACTCCAAGAATGCGTTGGAAAAAAGACTACCGAATGACTCGAACTTCGAAGATGACGAGATCTTCGACTTCAACTCCAAGTTTCCCGACATTTCCGCTCCTTATCCCGTCAGCAACGGAGACAAGGCCACGCATGGGGCAGAAATACAGAGCTTGGCAAGCGAGAATCCGAGGCAGCCGCGCTCAAATGCAACCAGGGCCTTCGCAAGTTCCGATCTGATTAACATTCCACAGGATGCCACTTCTCGAGCGGGTCACGAAGACTACGCCAGCAGGCGGCCCCCAATTCCAGTTCCAAACAATGGAGTCTACAGCATGCCTCTGGATGTTTCTCTTAGCCGGGGCTCGGAGCATGAGTTCCATTTTGGTCTTCTGCCGACCCACCACCAAAACTCCCGAGACCACCAATCTCCACACCAGCATCTGAGATCCCCGAACCTGAAATATCATCAGGGAGCAAGCGCTCAGCCTAGGCACTCAAGCCAGTACCGTAACGAGAATCACGACCAGAATGCGTCCAATGGGCATGGCATCGGACACGGATATCTGAATGGCCATCACATTGGTCCCCTGAATGGTTTCTCGCAGAACACGATGCCTCAAGCACCGTCAGATGGATTCTACCAAGATCCGAGATTTCCCTACGCCCCCAGTATGGGAAACGAGGTAAACGGCCACATTTACCGCCACCAGCCTTATAGCGATGTTCACATTCCGCGTCAAGATCAGCGTCCTTTAGAGCAAGACCTGCAATTTGGCTACAACAATCAGTTTGCTGCACCACAACACCACAATTACCCATATCACCAAAATGCTCCTCAAGGGTACCGAAACTTGCAGGTGCTGAGAACGCAGCATGCTACGCAGCATATTGTCCAGCCCAACAGGAATGGCGCCAAAGCGCAACTCAGAGAGCACGGAATTTGCGGTCTACGCAACCTAGGGTCTTCCTGCTACATAAATTCGACCGTTCAGATGCTTTTCGGGCTCCAGCACATGCATCTGCTATTTCTTTTCAACGATAGCCCCCAGCTTCGCCACGCCATGAGGAGAAACCAACCCAACCTCACTGAAACCATGCAAAACCTTTTGGCAACATTCACAGCTAGAGGAGGAACCTCTGTAGTTCCTAGCAGGTTCTTGAAGGCTGTCGGTTCACTCAAGCCGGACCTCAACGTACCCTTCGAGCAGCAGGACGCCCAGGAGTTTCTTCTCTTTGTGCTAGATAAACTCCATCTGGAGTTAGCTGTGAAGGCACAGAACGTCGATCCCCGCACATTTGTGAATGATGCTGATGTTCACCCCACCGACCGAGAGGAATATACCAAGTGGTGCAAGAATCTTGCAGAACTGGAAGGGATCTCTGCGGTCAACGATATGGTCCAGGGCCACGTGCAAAGTAAGTTGGTGTGCAACAAGTGCAACCATCGGTCTTGCAGCTACAGTCTGTTCTCGATTTTATCCCTCCCCATTCCAAGTTCCAACGGCCGTCCTGTTGATCTCACGGACTGCTTGCGCTATTTTACCCAGGATGAGGTGCTCAGCGGAGAGAATGCATGGAACTGTCCAGAATGCAACAAAAGTGGATCGCGGGACAATCCGATGGATGTGGTCTTTCAAGAGAAAAAGGGCTTATTCCGCCTCCCAAAAAGAAGCAAGTCGCCTGCCAAGAAGGCGTCAACGGTACCTGCACTCACCAACATTTCCATAAAGCAACTCTCATTCGTGAAGTTGCCTCCAGCATTGTTCATCCACTTGTCGAGATTCTCTATGGTGAACCTCACTGACAAGCTTGACACCGTGATAGCATACCCGCTTCGTCTCAAGTTCAACAACCTGAGCCATGACACCTACTACAATCTCACTGGAGTTATAAATCACTACGGCAATTTGAAGAGCGGGCACTACACTGCTATTGTCAACAAGGCACCTGTGAATGGCCAACCCATTAAGGATCCGCTTGTCAACCCGTGGTGGTGCGTTTTCGATGACGAGAACGTGACTCCTAGAGTCAAACATGGCGATGTACGTTCACCAGAGAACAGCAAGTTGTACTCGCGGGACGTCTACGTGTTGTGCTACGAGAAAATGTGAGACTCGCTGGAGTGAGGTTGATGGAATGAGAGATACGGAGACATTCTCTGGTGGATCTGTGATTCGTCTATTCGTCGTCGCTTTCTTCTGCAGCAAATGCATTCGTGCGCTTGATTTTAGTTCCTAGTCCTTTTAGTGAGAGCTGAACTGGGGCAGTTTCCACAGGCTCAACCTGCTGCTCCTTCTGAACGGATTGCATAGATTTGGCGAGCGAAGCCTGATCCTGGACGAATTTTATAGCCCGATCTTCATCGCTTTTCAACTTCTTGGCTGGCTCGTCCGTCTCGGTGGTATCCACTATCAGAATCACCAAGTTGAACTCTTCATCTGGTCCTTCTGTATCCACACGGACCTTGCTCCTCTGGCCCAAGTATTTCACGAACGACGTTAGCAGCAGCCACTTCGTGGCGTTCATATGCACGTGGTTTTTATCATTGAGAATATATTCCTGGTAGAATTTGTTGGCATTAATTTTCTTGGTGCCGTGGTTGATTCGTAGAAGTCGGAGGAAGTCTTTCTCGAAATTCGACAGATAATCCTCCACAGCCGAGTAGCCCTTTCCATCTTTACCAAGATTAGCTACCCTGCCCAAATGTGAGGGCAGACCTAGGTGGTTTTTGAACCCGTTGGAATCTCGGCATTGTTTCAGGCATATTTGGCAGTAGAATTTAAGTTTTTGAAGACCGGAAAGCTTTAGCTGCTTGGCCTGGTATTTGGCGGTCCCAACCTGTGCTTTTGCCATATTGTGGAGTGAAATCCAATGTATGCACACTAATCGATCTCATCACCTACACTACTAGCATCAAGCCATGCTGACGGCTAAGATCTCACTAAGGCTATATAGTCACAAATCTTCCCATTTCACTACATTCAGTCGCTCATACGTGGCGCCCTCGAAAAGATACACCGGGTTTCGCCTGCCAGGGTCTTTGTTCATTCACAAGGTTCCAGCACCCGCTAAATGGTTTTCTGGATTTGTTGCCACCGCCCTCAGCCTCACCCATTTCCATCCAGACACTCTCATCACATTGGGACCCCCCATTCTTATAGGCGGCTATTTTGCATACCGAAGAATCAACCACCAGAAATATGTCCATCTGATAGCGCAGGTGGTGCCCAAGACGTCGGCCGAGTGGTCCGACGATCGTTACATTTTCAGAATCGAGAGCTACGACGAGTCTGATGTAAGAAACGTCCTCAATGGATACAACAACAAGTACGAGCATTTCACTGCTCAGGTAGTTCCGCTCATAGAGGAGCGATTGAAGGACGTGGTGGAGCAACAGCAAAGGCAGCAGAAACAACATACGATATTGATGGATTCCGCTGGTCAATTTCGGGTCAATTTGGGCCAAATCGAAACCTTCGTCACATCCAAAGCAGAGGTTCCCTCGGAGACCGACGATGGAGAGGACGTAGCAGAATTTATTACCATGCTGATGCCGCTCTGGTCGTCTAGGGAGCAGAAGGACAAGAAGCGGTTGGCGACTTTGGAGGTGAGTATGTTGAAGTGTCCAAGCTCCGACCCCCAAGGAAAAAGTGAAGATTACCGCGTGAGCGTGGGCTTCGTGCCGTTCAGATTCTTGGCAAAGGCAGAGGCTTTCGAACCAGGAACAAGGATCCTAGAGTCGGCATTCTTGAAGAAGAAGCCTGACTCTCACAAGTAGAGAAGGAGCCACCCTGCTTACTTGAACTCACTTGAAAAAGTTCAGGGTATGTTGGAACGCACCCCACTGGTAGCAACCGGACTGTTCCTTGATTTGTTCGAGTTCTGGCATCCACAGCTCGATGTCTTGCTGTCTTTTGTGGGTGTTTGGATGCGTGGACAAGAACTCTTGAAGAATTCCGCCGCCATTCAACATGGATCGCAGTTTCATGTCGTTTTCCCACTGCTCCATTCTTCTCCAAAATGCAGAGGCTTCTCGGACATTGAAACAAGATCGGGCCATCAATTCACACCCAATTCGGTCAGCCTCGGATTCCATTTCTCGCGAGGCCGGCATTTGAAGAAACCCAGCAATAAGGAGGTCATTGAAACCCGAAATTCCCGTCGCCGCGTAGAGAAGCGTCGACAACATAATGTATATAGGTTGCTTACTCAATTGCTCCAGAGAATGGTGGGCCAACTGGTGAGAAAGCTCGTGAGCGAGAACCGTGGCCAAACCATCTTCGTTTTTGCAAATGGGAAAAATGGAAGAAAATATAAAGATTTTACCGTTTGGCAAAATGAACGCATTCGGAGGATCCGTCGAAGCGTTGGAGCTGCGAATGATGTGGATCTGCCACTTCAATTTCTTGATGTGCTCTTTCTGCCGAGGATCAGGCAGACTCTGGAGGGCACTCGACAATAAATTGTTCATGATTTTCAGGATTTGGCGGTACGCCGGATCGGAAGGAGGCGCTATCTGGTTCTTGTACTGGTTCAATATTTGAGAGTACGAGTAATCGCCAATTTTCTTCTCTAGCCAGTACGGCACCCAGAGAAATCTGTATCGGTGGGTGACTGGAGCCTCATCTAAGTTGTAAAGGTAAAATCCCAAGGCGCCGCCACTCACATAAAGAGTCCATCTGGATCTGAAGATGTTTGCTAGGCTGATCTGTGGGGTTGTGTTATTGAAACGCTTGTAGGAGGCATTTCGAGTGTAGAATTGGCTGGGGAAATTCGGTCTGAACTTTGGGAATGTTCTGGCGGTTCGGAACATAGCAACTGTGGGGCTGAATTGCGGTTGAAGATGGTGTTTCTAGAAGTGCGCGGATGCAAATTAATAGGACGGGGCCAGCAAAAGTCAACATTAAGAAAACCGAATTATAGAAATATGAAGTTACGATCTACTACACTCTACTACGTTATTCCGCAATGCACATGAATTGAAAGGGTGCGGCGGCTACCGCAACGACAGGAAGCTGCTCCAACTGAGCCCACACAGGTATGGAAATAATAATACAAGACAGTCAGGCAGCACTAGCCAAGGCGATATTTGTGCAAAGATTTGGAGGAGACACTGGCCTCGAAACTGGCCTCAGCCATGAAGCCATATACCGCCAAAATCCACAACACTCCTCACGGCACACTTCAGAGCCGGATTCTTCCAGCAACGTCTTTACTTGAAAATCACGTCGGGGGTCTCTTCGTCGTGAACGTCCGCCGCCACATCGTTGTCGAAATTCGCTTCCAAGTTCCCCATGGCGCCGCCTATCGTGTTGCCTGCAACCTGATGGTAGGGATGGCGCTGGCGAGGCAGTCCATCACTGAATGCGTAACTATCGTTGATATTTGACTTTTCCTGACCGTTGGGTAGGATTTCCGAGCTGGAGTTATTGTTGTGAAGGGGCAGTCTGTTTTTCATGTGTTGAGATGCAACTCGTGACGGGAGCTTGGGAAACATCATGGGTGCCTGGAGTTGTTTAGCCAACGTATCTAGCGAATGGCGAGATGCATTGGCACTGTTACTGTTGCCACCCACGGATGCGTTTCCGGTGCTGTGCACGCTAACTCCGTCGCCGAGAACTTGTGGGGGTTGCAGAAGATCGGAGCTTTCCTGCTGGGGAATCACGGGGATGAACTGCTCGTAGAAATCGTAGCTAGATCCGGTCTTATAGTGGCGCAGGTTGTTTTTCATCGACGGAGTTGGTGTACGTGTAGGGGTCCGGGGTTGGGGTACACTGGCAAGAGTAGGTCCCCGTTTTTCCAGGTACGTTTGCAGCAGCAGGTGACCCAGGGACGATTCCTCGGTCAGAGCTTTTTCTACCTCCTTGTTATGATGAAGGTGGCGGTCGTTTTCGTCCACGCTGCTGTCTTGATTGTGCGCAGCAATATTTGTTTCCCCATTGTTTGCAGGGTGCGGTTCTCGCTGTTGATGGAGTTCTTCTTGGAAATCATTAAACAGCTTTGTGTCTCTGAGTTCCAAGTCTAGATCATTTCCTGTTTCGTCCTCCTCTCGCTGGCGCCTGCGGTGACGAGCATAGAAGACTAGGAAAATGCACAAGACTAGAAAGCACGGGAGGCCGACAGCAAGGCCGACAGCAAGGCCTTGGTTATATGCCATGATTAGTTATTTGAGGTGGGGATATGTGATGAGAATTTTGGAATAATGGGGAAACTCAAATTGCGTTTGTTTCCACTGAATCTAGGCTTCGAGCAATAGGGGCCACGAACTTGCGAGATCTGGACAGATGGAGACGGCAAAATAAAGCGAATGATGGAACTGACAGCAGAGCAGGAGGTCCGAATAATATCCTGGGCAGTTTTGAATAAGTTGTGTTATTTTTGGGGGCACGTTGCGCTCAACTAGGAAGAGGAGTAGCAGGATCGAGACGATTTTTTTAGGCAGGCCACCTGCCAAAGGAAAAAAGCGCTGGGCCCCCAGCACTTCCGAGGGTAGCCTGCCGCGACCAAGTGGCTCCGGATCAGCACGCTCGGACTTCGTTGCCGGGGCCCCGGATATGGGGCACGGCGCCCTCGAACCTCAGGCCCTTCATTTTTGCTCGTTTTTTTGTGCGGTCCATTTTGTCTCGCACGTCAAATCGACATCTGCGCTCGGACTCTTGGCGATATCCGGGCCACTACCGCAACCTCAACCAATTCCTGCATACAGGAACCCAGCCTGCGTTAGCGGGTCCTGGTTGGCCGGCAGAGAAGCCAACGACACGGCGCCGTAGAGAATACACAAGGGGGCCTATTGCGAAGCTAGAAGGTTACGATATTTTTTTTTCCATTTTACTTCGGAAAGCGGGACGCTATTCCTGGCCTGCATCTATATACAAAGGTGGCAGTTCCGAGGGTCCAGGTGGGGTTACAAGTCGAAGTCGTCAAACTCCGATCTTAAATCGATCACTTTGGTCCCGTCGCCGTGCAAATCGAGCTCGAAACGCGACACATCGAATGGCACAAGTTTCGACGACCGCGTAGCCGCCAACCGCACGATGCCCCACAGATCGTCACCTTTTATCCGAAACGACACGTCCACGTTTCCCTGGACAGTATTCAAGGGGCCAGAAATCCAAGGGTATGCGTCCCGAAACGTGATGTTTGATCCAAGTTCGTGTTTCACCGCCTCGGACCGTCGTAAGATGTAAAGCACCGAGTTGATGACAGGCGAGCTGGTTTTCTCGTAGTTGAAGACAAACGCACATGCCACGGTGACGCCAATGCCGTAGATGATGAAAAGCTTGCGGTTTGTTTTCTTTGTTTTGAACGGATCGGGAAGTTCTCTGTCCACGTTGACCGGAGGTCGAGGAATGGTCACGTGCTGGTGTTCCAAGGGCGTGTCGGGCACCTGGGCCACGGAGCGGAATGCTGCGAGACGGAGCGGCGAGAATTGGGGAATTATGCGCCCGCAACGGGCAGAGCGTGCTGCTAGCCGAAACATGTGGAAAGAGATGGAGGTGGTGAGAGTGGGTCACGTGCGCACCTGTGGGTGGTGAAGATGGAACAAGAGCAGAAAAGCGGAAAAACAGGAACGCCACATTTGGCAGCGGATCTGAAATCAAGCCACGTTAGCCGCCATTGTTCCAAGGGGCTGCTGGTGTGGCTGGCTCGGGAGGCACGGGTTCAGCAGGTGGTTGGCCGTCTGCGTTCGACCCAACACGAAAGGCTCCCCGATTTTAGAGATTGCGGATGATTTGACACGAAATCACAAAGTAAGCTCGTGGGCACGGGTGTTTGCACGGGTATTTGTCCGTGATCTCTAGGCTAGTTCAGTAGTTGGCGTAGAAGGACGAGGGCCACGGCTTCCAGACAGCGGCCAGAGCAGACCCCCGAAATTGCGCGGGCCCCCAAAACCCCAAACTACCGTGAGTCTCGGATTTTTGCAGTCGCTGCTGGAATCGGCATCTGCCCCACATCGCGCACGTGACCTGCTCATCGCATCAACCAACACCATGGCGAAAAAGAGTATGTTTCCACGATAAGCGAAAGAAGAGCTTAAGTTTTAGTGCTAACAGCAGTTTCCAAACACAGCCGTGCAGCTCGCCGGGGCGAGGTGCTGCTCGATCTGGCCGCCAAGTCGCTTCTGGACTTGCCCAAAGAGAACAGTGACGTTCGTAAGTCGATCATCCGTACCACCATCAAGAACGAGAATCTCCTAGCACGGAAAATGGAAAACGACCGCATCAAGAAGCGTGCCGCCAAAAAAAAGACCAGCACATTGAAGAACAAGCTCCTGCGAAGCGACACATTGGAAGGTGTTCTAGCCTCCAAAGTGCAACAGAGCATTGAGCGTGCCAGGTTTGTTCAGGGAGCCAGAAAGGCTGGCTGGGATCAGATCAACAAGGGTATTAACGCCGAGAAACCTGTGCCTGTCAAGGAGGCCGAGGACGTTGACAAAGAAGCTCAGATTGAACAGGAAGAGGAAGATCAGTATGTTGCGGAGTTTTACGGGAAAAAGCCTGAAGAGTCTGGACCTAAGAATGCGTTCGAGTTGTTGGGATCGGTTCTGGACGAGGAGTAGGCGAGATGTCTGCGGTATAGTTAGAGATAAATCAAGCCAACATGGCCAAGGTCGAAACGAGCGTTCGAGAAGCAGGCTGTAGATATTTAGGATGAGTGCTGCTTTCCAATTCCACTGCCCAAAGTTGAGAATGCCGCGGTTTCTTTTTCAACCGGCACGGCGTCGTCTTTGTCTTGCCAGCCCAGTGGTCCTGCACCTACCATGAAGTCGCTAGTCTGGGTGACAGCTTTGGTGGCGGCAACTCCGTTTGCGGCCTTTTCTCGGTCCAAACTCCACCCTGGATCATTTTTAGAGGAGTTTCAACACGACACGCTTGCCCAATCGGGATGGGTCGTCAACAAATCGCCACGCCACGACGGCTCACTCTACCTTGGAGAATGGGCGATCGAAGAAAGCAAAAAGAACCCCGGATATGAAGGAGATCGTGCGCTTGTGATGAAATCCGAGGCTGCCTTCCACGGCATCTCCAAAAAATTGGATACCCCGGTTGTGCACGACGACGACCACGACTTGGTGCTTCAGTTTGAAGTCAAGTTCCAATACGGAATCACATGTGGCGGCGCCTACTTGAAGCTTGTGGGCGGAGACCTGACCTGGAACGACGTTTCGCCTTACAAAGTGCTTTTTGGCCCCGATATCTGCGGGTCCCAGAACAGGCTTCTTTTCATCATCACCAAGCAACAGAACGGCGAGACATTGGAGTCAAAATTGCGCACGCCGCCAATGGCACGTGAAAACCTGCTTTCCAATCTCTACACGTTGATCATCCGGAAAAACATGGACTTGGAGTTGAGAATCAACGGCCAAACTGCCAAGGCCGGCAATCTCCTCCACAAGGCACACTTTTTGGAGCCCCCGCTTGGCGAGGCCGATCTTGTACCTGACTTGCTGGCTCAGAAACCCGACGACTGGGACGAGAGGCAGCTCATTTTCGATCCGGACGCTTCCAAACCGGAAGACTGGGACTCGACTTTCGGCCTGCAGGCGATTCCCGATCCCAGCAAGAAGAAGCCTGAATTGTGGAACGACGAAGAAGTGCCGGAGTTTATCCCCGTTCCAGGGGCCCGTCGGCCGGAGTTATGGGACGACGACGAGGACGGAATTTGGGAGCCTCCCACCATCAGAAATCCCGACTGTTTGCACGGGTGCGGCCGCTGGGAACAGCCAATGATTGTCAATCCCAACTACCAAGGCGAATGGGTGCCTCAAGTAATTGCCAATCCCAACTACCAAGGTCAGTGGGAACGTCCGCAGATTCCTAATCCGTCTTTCGATCCGGACGCAGATTTGCACGTTGGAGCAATTTCAGGTCTTGTATTTGATTTATGGAGCATGCAGATTGGCATTCTGTTTGACAACATCTACTTGGGAAACTCTGTGGCCGATGCAGAGTTGCTTGGAAACCTGACATTTGAGCCCAAGTTGCAACTTGAGACAGAGTTTTACAATCAGAACATGCCCAAGGCGAAGTACCCCCCCAAAGCGCCACCTAAGTCATTCGAGGACTACATCGACGAGGATGGTCTAGGTCTGATCTTTGAGGTGATTGAGCTCCTCAAGTTGATGGCGTTTGAGCGGGTGAGTGCGATTGTTGCGCTTTCCGACGAGTTCAAGGCTGATCCTGTGCAAACCTTCAAAGACCAGCCTCTTCCGATGATTGTGCTTTCACTTGCTGCTTTGGTGGCCTTTTTGATTTTCGTAGGCGTGGCCAACTTGATTGCTTTGATGATCTTCATGCGGAATAACGTGGGCAACAAGAAGCCGGTAGCGAAAAAGCCTGTCCATGTTGAGGCAGAGGCTAAGCGGGAGCAGCAAGAAAATGGAGAGAAGGCCAATGACGTCAAGAACAACGACATTGTGGATGTCAGCACTGCTACCGCGAGTGGTGTCGAGACGTTGGAGCTGGAGGAGACAAAGTTGAAAGCTAGAAATGTTTAGACGAGTTGTTGCAGAGAGTTGTACCGAGGTTGGGGCGTGTGACAGTATGTCTGGATGTTTTGAGCGAATAGTAAAAGAAACGCCGTATTGAATCTTGCCCTTCTATTTTTAGTGTGGTCTCGTTTCTGGATAGCTTAGACTGAACGCAAAAGTCTCCGGATCGCAAAAGTCTCCGATCTTCGTGAGCGAATTCGTTTCCCATGTTTTTCCTCTCAATTCCGTAGCTCAGAATTACTCTGTGGCTTCCATTCCGGGCTTTGGTCTGAGTTGAGGACATCGCCCGACGTTGCGTATCAGAAATTGAGCGTGGAATCGTTAGTAGTAGTCCAATTCAGTAACAAATCCAATCTTCCGAGATCGTAAACTAGATAAAAACGAGTACCGTAGCTTCTATCGTTAGAGGTTCCGATCTGTTCAAGTGGGCGCAGATCTCCACCATGGCCAGTTGAAGAAAATCCGATAAGGGCGGCTCAAGTCCCTAGGCAAAACGTGTTTCGAAGATGAACATTCGTGGAAAACTCGGTATAGGAATGCCCCGACCACCTATTTGTAGCCGGAAAATGACGTTAGGACATTATCGCTGTTGCTGGCTTCATAGTTTATCCACAGTACGTGAAAGCCGTGCAGATTCTACAGACACAACGCTATCGCGCAAATCATCGCGAACTTTCACCGTGCTTTTTCCCGGACCATTAATTTGTGCTCAAGTTTACCCTAAAGCGGCAAGCCCCACCTTGGCCCCTCGCCCCGGGGAAACGTCTGCTCCTCCCCCGCGATAAAACGCACGCCGCGGGGTTCTCGGTTCAACATTCGCGAGGTCGTCAAGTTTCACGAGACGCCTACTGTTCTGAGAAGGCGATAACGTTATGAGCTTTGCTGTGCTTGTACGCCCTGCCCACACTCTACACGTTTCGGATAATCGGAGAAAAGATCAGCACTGCGACATACTGACATGCATCCCGAATTCTGGGGCGAGATACCTGGCCGCCGTATTGAAAATTCTTTGAGCTGCACAAATGCACTCGACCAAAAGGGATAACAAGTCGCGTACGGGAAAGCCCCCGGTGCATACTGCAGCCATGGTCTACTAGGATTTTAAATCGAGAATTTTAAAGATACGAAAAGTTGCCTGCCACGGATAAGCCATCAGCGAGTAAGAATCCCGTCTACTGGAAATCCACCCATTCAGATCGAAGCTTGAGAAATTTTTCATAGCTTACGCCTAAACGCTCCATTATGTGCGGGGTCATGCGGGGGTATGTCACCAGGGCTTCCACAGATATGCCCAAAAGTGCGGCGCTCGCTTGTCAGTTACTGCCGCTCTCGTAAAGAGGACTGCAAAAATCAGAGAAAATGTGACACTCTGCTCATTTTGAGACGCATGGATGAGAAAAGTTCCCGTGTCTTCCCGATCGTCCAATCGGGAGGCGGGGCACACATTTGACGTTCCGGCGCCAAGCATTTGTGTACGCCGAAGTCAAGCTCCGGGACGCGTCACCTGCAGATAGACCCAATACCCCACACCGTGCGGGTTCGTGCATGAGTTATACACAGGTGGTTTTAGCCTCACATTGTAGCCGTCCCTATAAATGACAGCAATCGCAACTTGTTTATGGCCCCACGACATAGCCGATCTTCAATATGGCTTCTATCTCATCTTCTATTGAGTCGGACGTTGTGCGTGAGCACAACCAGCACGTCATGAAGCCTCCAACCTTTACTTCGAGGGCGATCGCCAAATACTTCAAAACTCGGATTCCTTCACTTTTTGTTCCCAGGTCAGAGTTACAGCAATACACTTATAGCGAGATTTTAAATCCTTTTGCTCCACTCACTCAGATGACGTTGAGAAACTGGAACTATTTCCTCATGGGTTACGCAGGCTGGACCTGGGATGCCGTTGACTTTTTCGCTGTTTCCATGAATGTCAAGGCTATGGCACATCTGTTTGACAAATCTGTCACTGACATCACCTGGGGTATTACTTTGGTGCTCATGTTAAGATCCGTTGGCGCCTTGATTTTCGGTTACTGGGGTGACAGGTACGGACGTAAATGGCCTTACATTGTGAACATGTCACTCTTGGTGGTCTTGCAAATTGGAACCGCCTTCACGCAAACATACCGTCAGTTCTTGGGAGTGCGAGCATTGTTCGGTATTGCCATGGGCGGAATGTATGGTTTTTCGTTGGCCACCAGTATCGACGATGCACCAAGAGCATGCAGAGGTATTTTGAGTGGTATGTTTCAGCAAGGTTATGCTTTCGGCTACTTGTTAGCTGTGATTTTCAACCGTGCCATCACTGACAACTCTTCCCACGGCTGGAGAGCTATTTTCTGGTTTGCCGCTTGCCCCCCTGTGCTCTTTATCGTGTGGAGAGCATGCCTCCCTGAGACAGATGCTTTCATCAGACAGAAAGAAGCCCGCGTAAATGAAGAGGGTTCCAACAAATTCTTCTCCCTCTCGAAATCTGCGAAGGGTGCAATCAAGACCTACTGGCTCGTGATGATCTACTGTGTGCTTATGATGGCAGGTTTCAACTTCATGTCCCATGGCTCGCAAGACTTGTATCCAACTTTGCTTTCTACTCAGCTTGGATTTGGCAAAGACAGAAGTACGGTGACAAACTCCGTAGCTAATCTTGGTGCTATGTTTGGTGGAATTGTGTGTGGACATGCGTCCAACTTTGTTGGTCGTCGTTTGACTATTATCCTTGCATGCTGTTTGGGAGGTGCCATGATCTATCCATGGGCTTACCTGCGTTCCTCCGCTATTAATGCTGGTGCATTCTTCTTACAAGCTGGAGTGCAGGGTGCGTGGGGTGTGATTCCCGTGCATTTGTCAGAGTTGTCGCCTCCAGCGTACCGGTCTTTGGTGGTGGGTCTCTCTTATCAGTTGGGTAACTTGGCGTCCTCAGCGTCTTCGACTATTGAGAGTAAGATTGGAGAGAGATTCCCCCTCTCCAAGGATGGACGTGAGTTTTATGATTACTCCAAGGTGATGTCAATTTTCATTGGCTGTGTCTTTGCTTTCGTCATTATCGTTATTTTATTGGGTCCTGAGAATCGTGGCGCTGACTTCAACTTGGAGCGTGACGAAGTGATGACTATTGACGAGGACGAGAACAAGGATATGGATTCTTTAGCTCTTGACAAGCCCCAATTGGAGCACAAGGAAAATGTGCAGAATGCTGTTTGAGGCAGCCTAGGAATATTACGAAATAAGAACAATGGTTGAAATCAACGAATAGTTGTAGACTTACCCCCCGCCATGAGTAATGAGCATACTGTTTCCAAAATGCTGCGAGGAGTCTGCAATCCGAAAGATGTTATTTGAAATCTGAGTGCTAACTGATTGCCATATTCGTGCAATATTTCCCATGATGCCTTGAATAACACACACGAATACCCTGTGTAAATCAGTTATATATCGTGGGAGAGAAATGAAAGAAATACTAGCGTTGAAAACACTCCGCAGCCTCAGATTTCATGGTTGACCTGATAGAGTCTTTACTTCTTGACAGGTCTGCCCCTCCCTGTCAAAGTTACCCCTCTCGCCAAGCACCGTCCCTGCATTCAAAGATTATCCGGTGTCGGATCTTGGGCGTCGTAACATCATTTTCGAGATTTTTTTTAAAATAATACATATATTTAGATTTAAAACCCATAACCTCAAAGAGCCTACGGTAAAAATCCTAAATAGGGGGAGATGCTCACAGAATAGTGCAGTTTGACGAAATTGCATTTTGCAGAGGGCTCTTCTGATCCATACATCAATATCAGCCCTTCAATAGCTTTTGACTAGGAAGACCCCAGCTTATAGAGCTAAATCAAGCTTTCCTATTCTTTATTCAGCGAGTCTTAGTCGTAGTATAAACCTGCACTACGTTGGAAGGCTTTGCGTTGTTCTTCTGCAGTGTAGGGTTGGAAATTGGTAAACCCATTCATTTAATTTCAAAGGCATATCCCCGAGGCGGCCTGATTCGAAATTCTTATCAATTCTCCGCGGGTCAGATCAGTAATCTAAGTACACAGAGCCTACACGGCCAAGTAAACAATATTAGCTGATCTAGAAAAGAGAATTAAAGTGCTGAAAACCCTAAAAAATGGAAAAAGCGGTTTTTTCCCAACAACAGATGGGTCATTATAGTGGGTTTAATAATCTGGTACGCCCAATAACACAACAATTCCGAGATAGTTTAGTGGCTAGAATCTCCGCTTGTCGCGCGGAGGACCGGGGTTCAATTCCCCGTCTCGGAGCTTATGCGCAAGTGGTTTAGTGGTAAAATCCAACGTTGCCATCGTTGGGCCCCCGGTTCGATTCCGGGCTTGCGCATTTTTTGAGTTAGGATGTACAGTCACGTGATGTCAACATTCAGCGTTGTTACTTCCATAGCTGAAGACTCTCAGCCTCCCCCGCGCCCAATGAGGCTAGAAGACATCAATTTGCGTGACTCGATCACCATTGCATATTATGACCCATTTTCCGTCTTTCTGATTGTTGAAAACGAACTTCAGGCCAGGCTACCGCTCTCAAATCTACACTGGAGATACAATCCTCTAAAGCCGATCAAATCGATCCCTCTACTACCTGCCACCTTTGTGGAAGAAGTACCTGTTAAACACAAACACGAGTTTACCCTCTATCCGCTCATAGACAACACGTATCTTCGACTTATCTTTGTGAAAGTTGACTCCATCGAGGTATATCGATCTCAGATCCGGCCACTAATATGTGCCTGGCTCACTGATCTCGTCAAGGGAAGAGACATTTCATGGGGTATAGTTCTTGTTAATGTGGAGGGCTCGAAAGACAAGGGCCTGGCTCTCAGAATGTCGATGTATGAGAAACTTCGAGCCGATTTCGGCCCCAGTG
The DNA here is from genome assembly GCA_030583085.1 of Hermanozyma aechmeae. Classification (NCBI taxonomy): domain Eukaryota; kingdom Fungi; phylum Ascomycota; class Pichiomycetes; order Serinales; family Metschnikowiaceae; genus Hermanozyma; species Hermanozyma aechmeae. The sequence goes on along the minus strand of JAJMHA010000001.1, from coordinate 668,222 downwards.
GAAAACAGCTCGTTAAGTTAGGCATTGATACACCTAAGAATACAGCTAATGATGACGACGAAGTCGAGGAAAACATCTTTCGACTAGGACAGCATTATGACAATGACCTAGCAAAGTTGGAGGCATACAACATTCTAATCGCTCATACTAAAAGTCTTGTGCTCCGCACATTTGGCGCACGTTTTGGAGCAGTTACTCGCCAAATGTCGAACTTAACTGAAAAGTCCCAGTCTAATGTTACAGCGCTTGTCCACCGGTTTTCCGTGAAGTCTCAATTGGCGTATATGTTGGCAGACCTCCGATTATTCTCCGAATCGCTAGAAACACACGAGGAGCTCGAAAAGGATTTAGGGGAGCTTCAAGTGTTGTTACCAGATATTTTTAGCGATGCTTCTGTTGATATTCTGGTCTACGATTATAGCAATTTCGATCCAGAAATTGTTTTCGCCCAGAGGAACCTAACCAAGATGTTTGTGGCCAACATGACCGACAAAGTGCCGATTAATACTGCGCAGGCTAGACTTGATCTCCTTGTTAGCCTGCTGTTTATTTTGCAGTCCCTTTCGAACTTCTCCACTTCCATTTCTGTGTCGTCGCTATACATTTCCGACCTACTCAAGAGGCTTCATCGTCATTTGAATGCCGTTTCCTTGTCGGCAGATGCTAATCTCCTAGCGTGGTGCTATGCTATGGCCGACTTTTATCTCAATCTTCCGCTCACCAAAACGCTACTAGAAATGGATGAAAAGGTCAGCGACGAGACTACCCATGTTTCTGCGATAATGGATGCTTCTGGAACATTGAGGCTTTTCATGAGATCCACCATGGGAAAATTGGCACATGTCAAGGGATTGGAATCCAGCGAGATTTTCGAAGATGTCTCGCTTTCGGAAAACAAACTCGGTCTGCTCACATTGGAATACTCGTTTTTAGTAAAAACTTTGGCATCTCAAATGTCTTACGATCAATTCTTCGAGGACATTACTGTCGCTGCCATGCAGAATTTTAACGCTTGTGAAAGAGTAAAGACCATTGATGTCTTAAGTGTTGATTTGGCGGTTATGCAATATAGACGTGGACAGTATCAGCAGGCTTTAGATATCCTTCTGGACTCACATCAGTATTTCATTCAGCTGGGCTGGAAGTACATGGGGGCCGAACTTCTTGAGCTTTACTTGGACTGCGTTCAAAAGCTCAACTCGACAGATCTCGGAAACTTAATTGAGAACAGTCTCCGTCTTTTTGCTGCTTTGAAGGTCCCAACTTCTGGAGCTAGCCATATAGGCTTCTTGACAGATGCTCGAAGTGCAGATTTGTTTGAAAGGGTGTGCTTACAATCTGAAAACTTGAAGAATCATCAGGTTTTCTCCCTAGATGAGCTCTTTCGTACACAGGTCATTCCGTTTGTTGACTCTGAAGAGGGATTTCTCGTTCTTCAATTGAAGGTAGAAAATGTAATTCCCCTTCAGTTTAAGTTTCATGGGATTAACGTCACGTTGGTGGATTCCGACGATCATGAACTAAACTTCACTTGCGACGAAATTACACTCAGACCCAGTTTCATTACTAAGTTCAAGTTAAAGTGCCCTGATTTCAGGGAGGGGGCCTTTTCTGTGTCCAACATAGAATTCATTGCGACCAAAAAGCTCAGTCTTGTTCAAGAGAGGAAGGATCACTCGGGCGGTGACGAGACGGTCATCAGATTCACTAAGGAAAACGAAGTTGTCGAGACTGTGGCTTCAAGCTCCGATACCCCCATCCATATTTACCCTTTCTTTGGAACTTTTGCTATCGAACTCAAGCAGCCTGAGCAAATTGAGATTGGAGCCTCCAAATTCAAGCTCGTAGCTATTGGTGGGAAGACCGATATTCGTGCGCTTAAAGTACACCTCACTCCGAAAACACCGACTCTTAAGATATTAAAAGGGCCATTCGAAGTTGAGGAATTGGCTGCGGATTCAAAAGCCGAGTTCGAGGTGAATTTCAATCACACAGGGGATGAAAAGAGGTTGAGTGTTTCTGTCTATTGCGAGTATTCCTCTGGACTGCAGAGGTATCAGTATTACTCAACCCAAAAGTTAGCTTCTCAGTTAGCTTTGTCTGTGTCTGTGCAAGACATCTTCCGTGAAAGTGCAATTTATTCCAAGTTCCAGTTTGCAGCAGCCGAAAACAAGTCGATAGTGCGTCTCTTAGATTGTCTGCTCAATTGCCCGCACGGACGATACTCAATTCACAGATTGAAACAAAAGTTCGACCCAGTCCTCGTGTTTCCCGAGCAACCAGCACAACATGTCCATAAAATCGTCCCGAACTCGAAAATCGAAGACAATGACGTTTTAGACTTGCTGGTGGTTTACTCACCTCTTCAAATTGAGGCCGCTATTGCAATTGCAACGAGATTGAAGGAGGAAGTGAAGTCAAGAAACTGCGAGAAATTCTACTATCTACTCGAGGAGGTAATCTCGGGGGCGCAATTCGATTTGACCTTCTTAGCCACTGATGGAATTCTCTCAGTCACGAATTTTGACGAGGTTCATCAAGACTGCGTGGTCAAAGTCGAAAGAGCGGTCCCTGACTCCAATGTCCAAAGTTCTCTCATCGATGCGGTATCTGCGGCACTCAACGAAGAAGATTTGACAACAAAGGAACAGCCCCAATGTTTGCTCGTACCTGTCCCAATGCCAAATCTTGAGGTTTTCCTAACAGCTTCCATTGAATTTGACGAAAGAACTCAGTACTGTATCGGTGCCCCAATAGAAGCCAGTATAAAAATACATTGCCTGGCCAATTGGGCTGCACAGTCTGCTGAAGCATACGAGCTCCACATGCTGGTTCCAAATGATGAGAACTGGTTAATAAGTGGGCTTCGAAAACATACCTTCACTACCAAAGCAGACGCCTTTCACGAGACTACTCTCTGCTTGGTGCCATTGACTGTCGGAGAGGTTCTATTGCCAAGGATTACTGTCAAGTCGGTTCACCAAGCATCTATCGAGATGTACTTTAAGAACGGTATGCAGACAATTCTTGTCGTTCCCGAGCAGAGCAGCATATCTCTACTGTTCTAAAGTTGATCCAGAATGACATATGTTCTATGCTTAGAAGTTTGGTGATCAGATAGCATGGTTTTGATGGACTGGCCCTATGGAGTCTACAAATCCTAAGAAATAAATAGCATTTTATGAAACGTGAGTCGAATTAACCTGTGATCTTTTCACACTTGTCTCATTGAGATACTGTTTTTGGGAGAAGTCAGTAGGCGGTGATTTTGAACTTGCGTTGTAAAATCTCTTGAAGTTAGTCGAATTAACCTGTGGTATTTTCACACTTGTCTCATTGAGATACTGTTTTTGGGAGAAGTCAGTAGGCGGTGATTTTGAACTTGCGTTGTAAAATCTCTTGAAGTTAGTCGAATTAACCTGTGGTATTTTCACACTTGTCTCATTGAGATACTGTTTTTGGGAGAAGTCAGTAGGCGGTGATTTTGAACTTGCGTTGTAAAATCTCTTGAAGTTAGTCGAATTAACCTGTGGTATTTTCACACTTGTCTCATTGAGATACTGTTTTTGGGAGAAGTCAGTAGGCGGTGATTTTGAACTTGCGTTGTAAAATCTCTTGAAGTTTCCCGACTTCTGCACCTCAAACACCGTACGAAGACCAACTTCGAATGATTTTTCACAGACAGGATCGAAAGTCAAGGTGCCTTTTGCGATTGCACCTGTCTCGTCATCACACACGTAAAAGAGAGTTTGGCCGTTATAGGCCAAAAATCCATTACGGATGACGAGATCTCCATCGACCGCTGCGATCTCCATCAACGATTCTGAAGAGAACGTTTTATCTGTTGCTTTGGAGAAGATGACTCCTTGCGCAGACTCCAAGTTCGTTTCATTGTTGATCGAAAAGACGTCTCCGGTGGCCGGAGCCAAGGCTAGGCGGCCCAGAACTGCCGCAATATACCTGTAAGGCAGTGCGGAATTAGGAATCAAGGCTACCAATTGAAATGAGGCTGCAAGGACGCTAGTAAGAAGGCCAAACACTCTCATGGGGATTATTGGTTAATGATTTCAGTACGAAGCGAGTCTCTCCTTTTATATACATCAGGTATCGTACAAAAGGGAGAGCAAGCCAGCTCATTCCAGTGGCATTCAGTACTTTGGAGGAAAATGGAAATATGTATTACTATTCAAACTCTAGATCTGGTTCAGCATCAGCCAGGTGGCAATAGCCAACTCGCTTTTCTAAGACGATAAAAATACACTTCTGGTCACTTCGCTCCTTGTGTAGTGCTAAAGGTTTATGTTTCTATTTCTTCTTTTCTCTCCTTCCTACGTATTTCCAGATAAGCTTTTTAGAGGGTGCGAAAATGTGCCTTAGTGCATTCCAGTATGCGGTATGCGCATTAGCTAGCTTGCATACCGGTATTTTGAAAGAATGTCAAAAAAAAGGGAGGCGGTAATATCTGTGGTGATAGGTACCAGTCAATTCGGCAAAAATAGCTAGCCCATTCCTAGCCAGCACTCCATAATTTTCAAAAATAATTTTGCGCGGACCAGGAATCGAACCAGGGACACAACAATGGGAACGTTGTATTTTACCACTAAACTATCCGCGCATTTCGGTAATTTTCGCAAAATTTTGCGCCGTGGCCGTAGCAACGACGGAAAATACGTGAAAAGGCGGCCTGGCTGAACCTCAAATCGATAACTTATCAGAAATTTTTGAGATTTACTAGTCGCCATCTCCTCAGGTAGCAATGCACTCCCAATTTCACAAAAAATAGGAATAAAGAGCTTTCTTGCGATTTTGGATTGACCAAGTGTAGTATGGATATTTTGATCAGCCAATATCGAGAAAGCAACTTTGTGGATAACGATAATTATTCCTGGCTATATACACCTGAGTCATGTCGCAGTTAACAATCACGCATTGCGTACCAGAAACGTAATGGCTATTACATCACGTATCACAACTGCAATTACCTTCCTCACAAGATTAGCAAGTCTTGGAGAGGCTGTATCATTAGGACGCAATTTGATATTCGAAGACCTCGGCCGCTTCACTGCTGTGGATGTTACGCAATGTCATGATAAATGTGCTCCTGGGATCAGTGCATTCTACCGCAGTCCCGAACGGGGTCTGTTGGCAGAACTAGAAATGATCATGCCAACAAGAGATGGAGTTTTATAATCGACTTAGATGAAGTTGTTGAATGCATGACAGGGTGTTTGGGAATAAAAGAAAAGAGAGTGGGCATTTACGTGCTGTCAGATAGGTTGTACACCTATAATCAGGGCTATGAAGCAGCTCTACATTTATTGAATCAGTTAGGCTCGGAAATCGATGGTGACATAGCCGAGTGGAGCGAGCCTGATTCTGGGCCTGATGAGTGGGATGGGTACGGTGCCTACATTGAGTACCCTTCCTCTTGGCCCGATGAGAACCGTCACGCTGAGGAAGGTGAGTACCCTCACGCTGTGGAAGGTGAATACATTAGCACGATGTAATGATGGAGCCTCTGGTGACTTTATTAAGTCCCAACCCTCTCTGGATTGCGAAACTGTTCACTCGTTGTCTTCGAAAACAAAAAAAAACTGTAACACCTGCAGTGATTTTAGAAGTAGTATATTCTCCCGCTTCAGATGATTTCTCATTGGTAGGCCCTGCCTCCGAAAATTTGAAAGTTTTCTGAAATTCCGTCTCGTTTTACCTCCCGGAGCTTTCGCCTCCTACACCTCATTTGCCACTCACGTGACTACTTCATCATGGAAGGGCTACAGTACATCCCTATACCGCTGTATCCGCCGTTTCAGCTTCGGTCATCACTCATAGATAAAGACCCTGTTATATGGGTACATCTCCTAGAAGGCTATATCCGACTTTTGCAGTTACTCTTGGCCGATTCTGTCAAACTCAATGTCAAGAGTCAACAACAATTGTCCAGTTTCCTTCAGTCGTTTCTTCAGGAGACAGCAGGAGAACAATCCAAGGTATTTTCGCTTGGTGCGGTCAATCCCGATATACGATCCAACACTGCCACTCTAAGAGTGTATGTCTTCCAGTTGATCAAAGCCCACAGTCTTGTGAAACTCGGCTTGGGCGGAGCCTCCCTCTGGAACTTCGTCCATGTTTATGTTGAGAAAAACTCAAATATTGTGAGAGGTCTTTTGGACGGCTCGTACAAGTCGCCGTTGAATGATAACAAGAAGTCGGGAAACTTGTCGTCGATTTCACTGCTACAAAAGTATCTCGAGTCAGAGATCACCAACAAGAGTTTCCAAGATATTGATTTGCAAGTGTTTCAAACCCTTCTTGGTCTGCACACCACTCACTCGGCTACCAAGATTGTGTTAACTGGCAGCCAGTCAACCGTGCCAGCTAAAGAGAAGAAAATAAGCATGGGAAATTCGTCGTTCGCCGAAAAGTTTGTCGATGAAACTTGGGTCGAGATTCTTGAACGGCTCTACGCTGGTGGGAAAAGTATTCACGCTGATACAATCAAGAATGTCATGGTAGTGAGTTTGCTTTCGCTTTCTGCCGCCAAGATGGCACGCCTTGTGAGCTCGTTAGGCCTTACGAGTCCTGGGACGCTAGCATCTGCCCCTCTTTTGAGTGCGGTAATTCTCTCTGAAGCTTATAAACAAGCCCAGCCTGGACTTGAAGAACGAGTCCCATTCTTGAAGAACATCAAATTCAAGCGTCCCAAGTACGAACAGAAGGATGTTGACTTCCTCGTGGATATGTTTCTGACTTTGTCGGTAGGCCAGGCTAAGAGCATTTTGGTTGAGAACGAAGGGAATGTGGAGAGAGCCACTGAGGTGTTACTCGAGAATCCCTCAGTCATCGAAAGTCTCGAGGAATATGAAGAACCCGTAGAATTTCAAGTTTCTCAGGACGTCGTCAACCGCGAGTTGGAACGCTTCAAGCCAAAGGCTAATGAAACCACTCAGGTTGTGAGGAAAAGATCTAAAGCTGCAAATTCGGATGAGACTAGAAACAAGACATTGACGGCTGCACTCCGACTCCTTTATGAGAGTGATGAGGACGAAAGAGACGATACCTACGACGATCAGGAGCATACTTCCGGAAGTGCCCTAGAGACAGACAAGAACAAAACGAAATTGGCTGTTCTCGATGATAACGCCCGCAACACGCCTGAGCCAGAAGTGGAGAAAAACGAACTCAATTTATTTGGCTATCTTAAAGAACATGGCGAGGAAGTTTTCGACAAAAAGGCCCGCAAGCTGCCAACCAGGCAGGATATGAAAGATTTGACTAAATGGAGCGACGAGCAATTGGAAGGATGGTACCGAATGCTTGTCCGATCACCACGACGCTTCAGGTTGGTAGAGGAGCAATACGTTGCCTATTTTGGCAACAGGAAACAGGCAGAGCAGAAACCTAAGCCATCTCGTGGCGGTACAAAACCCTCGAGTCTGGAAAGTCCCGCCAAGCCGCAGGAGTCCGCTCCCAACGAAAGGCAGAAGGCTCAAAATGAGCGTAACAAGTCCAGTCGAGCGAACCACGGTCGCAAAAAGGGCCACAACAGCAAAACCCGTGCCGAGCTCGCTGGTATGAGAACATAAGATATTTGCATTAGGTAAATCGCATCTATTCATGAAACAAAAATAACTCCTTCACCATCCATGGTCAAACAACATCGAAACCGACTCGCCGTTGTTGATGCGTCGAATGGCCTCGGCGAAAATTCTCGACACATCCAACACCTCAAAGTGCTTGTCGCCCAATACGTCGCGCGCGCGGGGTTGTGGAATACTGTTTGTTGTGATGAATCTGTCAACTTCAGAGTCACGAATTGTCTCAAGCGCCGATCCCGAAAGGATAGCATGTGTCACCAAACAGTACACTACCGAAGCCCCTGACTCCTTCAAGAGTTTGGCAGCGCGTGTGATGGTCAATGACGTATCCGCAAGATCGTCTATGAGCACGCAAACCTTGTCCTTGACGTCTCCGACAAGCATGGTCGAATTGGTGAGTGTAGCAGAAGTGGCAGATGGATTTGCCAGCACTACCGCTGGAACAGAAGTTCCAGACATAGAAGGTAACACGGTCCTTTTCTCCTTGTGAATGAGAGCAAATGCGCACCCAAGCAGATCAGCAATAGCCGTGGCTCGTTTGGCACCTCCACTGTCTGGGGAAACTACCACACACTCTCTGTAGTTGGGGATATAGTCAATGATGTAGCGCTTGAACAACGGCATCGAATACAAGTTGTCAACAGAAATGTCGAAAAAGCCCTGGAATTGCGGATCGTGCAAGTCCATGGTGATGCACCGGTCGGCACCTGCCGTGGTCAAGAGGTTGGCAATGAGAGTTCCATTCTGAGGAACCCATTGCTTGTAGCCAGCAGAGTTCCTACCGGTATCATCGATAGAACCTAGAACATTAGCCGAGTTTGTCAAGATCTCCCTCGCTTTGCCAAATTCGGACTTTGTCTTGGAACCGTCCAACGAAATCTTCAAGTTCTCCGGCTGTCTGGAGTACGGGAAAAATGGAAAAACCACGGTGACCCTTTTCGCCGAAGCCGTTTTGCATGCCGATATGAGAATAAGCAATTCGATCAAATTGTCGTTGACCTCCCCACTTCCGTTCTGGATGATGAAGACGTCTTTCTCTCTGACGGAGTTCTTTACTTCAATGGAAGTTTCACCATTGGCAAATTTTCGCAGATCCACGAGACCCTGTTCTAGCGTCAAGTTACGGCAGATCTGACGCGTGAGCAGGGCCAACGAGCCGCCTCCAAGGATAACGAGGTCTTTCATGATGAGGTTCCTGCAGAGACCACGAGCGTCGATTGTGGAGTGTAGTGGAGTCCGAAATTGGCGCCTCTGTAAAGGAAAAGAAAAAAAAAACTTCAAAAATCAGCATCGTGTCAGTGAATTGAGAACAGCGGCTTTTTACCACCTCACTTCGTAGGACCCGGCGTGCGTGGTGTACTTCACCCACTTGATCGTCTTATATCTTGCACGTTCAAGCACCTCCAAATACTTCACCTGGAGGCCGGACGCGGAGAACATCTCCATGACAAAATCTAGTTTTAGTGCCGGCCGTGCCCACGAATTTGGAGCCTCAAACTCGATCGTGAGCGAGTGTTCTTGTTGGCCGTAGAATTTCAGGAATCTCCAAACCACGCCGTTCTCGTCAACGTCGTGCCTGGCTTTCCCGCTGCTGGCCAGAATTTGATTCTTTCCTAACACGCCCGGAGTGGGGATTTTTAGCACAACTCCAGTTGCTGCCTGGCGAGAGGGAAATGTCAGAGAAAGCAGAACCAGCACTTTCATCGTGGCGCGTGCCTCCACAACATGCACAGCAATCCGGAACGGCAACTCGAAATCTTCGCTGACGGTGTACGACATGAGCTGGAAAGTGCCATCGGGTGGAATAAAGCGGACCACCAGATTTTGAGCATAGGTAGCAGAATCTACCGATTGGTGGAACTTGACGCCTTCAAGAGCAGTGACTGGCGACGTTTTCTCGCCTTTTAGTCCGTCGGTGAACCCGAATCGGCACACCGGCATACCAGACAAATGCAGTTTCATCATGATGGTGCCGTCGATCTGAGACCTGAACGTCCTGCCCTTGCTGTCCAAAATGACAGTGAGCTTTTCAGCCACATTGAGATGGATCTCGTTCTTGCGATATTTGATTCCATTCTCTCGCCATGAGACTTTATGGTGGTCGTCGACGGGCTCGGAGGTTTTAGAGTTCTTCCGAGCTACTGCCCAAATGCCTTTTCTGGGTTCTTCGCCAAACTTCACCAGCGAGAGCGTCGGCGCCATCTGGCTCAAAAATTTCGGTTCTAGCGACACGGGATACCCCGCATCGACCGCCACATCGAGAATATCGTGGATGGCCACGAAGTTGTTGACCACGATCTCGTCTGTGAGAACACCCTTGGCAAACGTATGCAGCAAGAGCGACAGAAAGTTGAAAAGGAACTCAAAAATCACCAGCGCGTCTTGGTTCGAGCGAGTCACAGCCACGAAATAGAGGTGGTTTTCCTTGATGTGTAGAAACGACGTAGATCCTAGCGTGAGCACCGGCAGCGATGTCTTCTTCACAAGGGTGGACTTTCTGGCAGCGGAATTGATGACCTGGATTCGAAAAATGTCCACGACGTTGCGCCGTATGCCATCCTGGTAGATTTTGGAGACGAGGACGTCACCTCGTGCGGTGATGATGAATAGAGCGTGGAGCATGCGGAGATTTGAAGGAGCTGTAGGCGGCTATGGGTCGAATGGAAGACTTGAAATACGTGGTATACTTGAAATGTAAACTGCAAAGTTGGAATTCTCTCCAGTGCCGGATGGAATGGAACTTCACGCTATGTAGTACTGCGCAGGAACGAGCTAAGGCAAGTTGATAAACGGAGAAAATGCTACGGTTCCGAAGCTACAGATCCAGCCGGAGCCGTCTACATGTCTCATCGCTAAACTTTACCCTAGTAAATTCCTATTTTTCTGTGCCTCCTGCTTACGAGAACAAAGAGCCAATCTCAGCTGGCATCTCGTCGATCTGGGTGGAGTAGAACTTCTCGATCTCTCTCATGATACCAACATCCTGGGAGGTGACAAAGTTGATGGCAACACCCTTTCTACCGAAACGACCACCTCTACCAATTCTGTGGATGTAGTTCTCCTTGTTGGAAGGCAAGTCGTAGTTGATAACCAACGAAACCTGCTGGATATCAATACCTCTAGCCAACAAGTCGGTGGCGATCAAGATTCTGGAAGATCCGGATCTGAACTCGTTCATGATGGTGTCTCTGTCAGCCTGGGGCAAGTCAGAGTGGATGGAAGAAACAGTAAAGTTCTGGGCCTTCAACTTGGTGGTCAACATCTCGACCTTGGATCTGGTGTTGCAGAAGATCACAGCCTGCGTCACCGAGATAGAGTCGTACAAGTCACACAAACAGTCGAACTTGAACTGCTCCTCCTCAACGTCAATGTAGTACTGCTTGATACCTTCAAGAGTCAACTCGTCCTTCTTGACCAAGATACGGACGGGGTTGTTCATGAACTTGGTGGTGACTTCCAACACGTCCTGGGGCATGGTGGCAGACAAAAGAACAACCTGGGTGGTCTCGGGCAACAAACGGAAAATGTTGTAGATCTGCTCCTTGAAGCCAGACGACAACATCTCATCGGCCTCGTCCAAGATGAACATCTTGACCTTCTGCGTCTTGAAGTATCTTCTGTCGATCATGTCAAAAACTCTACCGGGAGTTCCAACCACGATCTGAACACCAGATCTGAAAGCCTCAATGTCGTCGGACATGGAAGTACCTCCAATGGAAGCGTGCACAGTGACGTTCAAGTACAAACCAATGTGGGTGATGACGTTCTTGATCTGGAGAGCCAATTCTCTGGTAGGAGCCAAGATAAGAGCCTGGGTAGCCTTCAAGTTGACGTCAATGGACTGCAATGCAGCGATGGTGAAAGTGGCGGTTTTACCGGTACCAGACTGAGCCTGGGCGAGAACATCTCTACCTTCGGTGATAGGCAAAATGGCTCTCTGCTGAATGGCAGAGGGCGATTCGTAACCGTAACCGAAAATGCCTCTGACGATCTCGGGCTTGAGGTTCAATTCGTCAAACGAGTAAACGACGTTGTCGTAGTTGGACTCGATAAGGTTCGTGTCGACTTCGGTGATTCCAGTGGCCATATTTGTAAGTGGTGGTTGGTGGTGGGTCAAATTTCGAGGAGTGTCTAAAAATTTTTTTTTCCTCGCTCGCGCCGGGTAACCCGATGATCCCACACAGGCAGTGGAGCTTCTGTGAGGCCGAAACACGGTCTAGATTCGATGGAGTTCCAGGGGGTGAAAAGTTGTCATTAATTTGCGGTCATGCTTTTCGTTGCCGTCATCTCCCGTTTGCCAATTTGCCTTCGGCAGTCACGTGTTACGCGCGCCGTTACGTTGCGACGGGATGGACCCTTCGCAAGCAAAAAAATATCGACATCAGCAGGATTCGAACCTGCGCGGGCAGAGCCCAATGCATAAGCCCGAATGATTCGAGTGCATCGCCTTAACCACTCGGCCACAATGCCAGAACTTGATTTGTCGACGGTTTTGTTGGTCTAGAGTTAGTGGGGAAATACGAATTTGGTGCTTTTTTGGCGCAGCACGATACTGAAGCGTACTCCTGATGATTTTGAGTATATTTATACTCGTCATATTGCGCAACCTTGGCTGTGAGGAGTATCCGTACGCTTTTAGACATTTTGAACAACGGCCTGCTTGTTTCAGGGTTTTTCAAGGCGGGATGTATTCAGTATCTTGGCCAGTTAATGTGAACTGCCTCCAGTTGCTGTAATGCCAGCCAAACTTACACACCGTATCGTGAACTGATCGTGTAAGTGGGCATCTCCCATGATTTGAAATACATAACTAGACATATGGCTTTAGGAATTTGTAACTGAGTGCAGCTCTTGTTTCAAATGAAAAGCAGGTTTCAGGTCTGGATCACTTTCTCCAACCCGACCCACATAGTAGTATCAACAACTCCCCCATGAATCCAATCTTTTTCTTCAAAACTCGTTAGCTTAATGTAATACGATGGTATGTACTTGTAATTACGTCTGGTGTATAGCTGTAGATGTACACCTGGTAGAACGGCAGATCACCGGTTTGTTGGTGTAGGAGCATTTGCAGCCAAGCATCCGTACCTCCTGGTACGACCCGTACTTCGTGGAGAGTAAACCACGTAAACACAAACTGCTTAGAAGAAATGGGGGACGATCGAAATCCGAACCAATTCAAGGTTGCAATGCCCATGACTGCAATAATATGCTTGATAATGCTACTCTCAATAGCTGTAGCTTTTACAATACGAGTACTAACTCGGGAAAAGGGGAACACAGTGCAGCTAAGTTTGACGGCTCGGATAATATTCACGGCAATTATACTCTCAATAGGAATAACATGTATAACGAGTTTACTAACTTGGGGACTATTCAACGACGCAAATTGAAGGAATTACTTTAAGGTGATAGCCTAGCTGGCTGTATCACAAGGTAATACACTCAAAATAGCGAGCAATACCACTGGACTAACAGCAAAGTCGTTGAAATTCGACATTGCTTCATGGCAAAGGGTTATCGTACCCGATGGCGCCATAATGTTAGCCTGCGATACTCTCGAGGATTTTAATAAAGGAACATTGGGCCGTTCAGTTCAATAAGACAAGTATTGTTCACGAAATCATTAAGTGAGTAGCATACGTGAAAAACTTTTGATTTGAAAACTAGAGGAGTCGTTCCAACTCAAACTCACCTAACCTTTGTGGATGTCCTACGACGATGCATTGTTGGTAAATCAAAGATGCAATGAATTGAATATTTTCAGCACAGCTGGATTTTTGCCGTACTGTAAAGTGTTCTGAAGCCTTTAAGCTTAGTGTTTGGACCTCCGTCACTCAAACACACGCAGTGGAGCGACATTGTCTCGGAACTCCCACGGAAACAACTTGGGGACCTTCAGCCGCCGGCTTTCCAGGAGTTCGATCCGCTCAAGCTCATCCTCCAACTCCACCTCTCTTGCGTAAATGCGCTCAGTCTCCGACTCAATGTCCTCCTCCTCTTCTTCGTCTTCAAACTTCACATTGCCACGCGACAAAAGAATGTGATCAGGTGTGAAGTCCTCGCCTTCGAAAACTCGCTCAGCAGGTACGTCAGAGTGCCAAAATTCAGGACTGGATGCTTCGGGTGCGGTTTCTGCCTCGGTTTCGGTTTCGGGTTCTGGTACTGGCTCATGGGGTTCTTCACTTGTGGGGTATGGCACGTCCACGGCCTCGACAAAAGGCTCGGTATTCTGCCCTGCGGTATTTTCAGTTTCCACGTGCTCTATAACTTCGGTGTGCTGGTTCATGTGGTGCTCCTCGCTCTGCTTGGTGTTGTCGTCCCACACGTTCAGAAACGTCCTGATGTCGTCGAAAGTCTCAACAAAATCTGCTGGAACCTTCTGAGTCAGGCGAACGTTTCGATAGTATTTTGGGTCGCAGAGCTCCGATGGAGACGAAATAGTGCGGGTTTGGCCGGGAACTTCAAGCTGGGTCACGTTGAAGGCCAGAAACTTCTGGTCTAACACATCGCTGATCGATCTCCCGCGCGAGAATTCGTTCCAGGCTTTCCACCATTTCTCGAAAACGGGATTTCCAGCATCGTCCCATGGTTTGCGGGGTCCAATGAAGTGAAGCAACTTCACCCGATGCGGCGACTTTGAAAAATGAACAAACGCTGCGCGGTGGTAGGAGTCCACGGTTTCCAGAATAGAGCTCAATGTTTCACTGCCAGCTTGCGTGGGGTTTCCCGGACCACCAGTGTCATGGCCAACTCCAGGGTATTCAGACGGAGCAAAAGGGGCATAGTGGCGATATGCTGGTTCGTACTGGTACTGCGCCGACGGAGTGGTGTTGTACAAAAACGGAATACGGATCCATCTGGACTCCACCGCGCCTCCTTGAAGAGACACCGATACCCAGTCGGGGTCTACGTTGAAGTACTGATTCAAAAGCCCCTGGTCGGCACCGTCAAAAGAAACAGACTCGCCACTAGTGGCGAGGCCGTATAAGTTTGCGTAGTCCGATGGGGAGGGCCGCAAAACGAAAACTCCCGAGTTGAATATGTCAGGAAACCCCGAGTCCGGAGCAGCCGCAATGGCTCCCTCGGGAACTTCAAGGTCCAACAAATTCGCTACAGTTTCATTGAGATTCTCAGTGAGCGGCAATGTGTCGGCGTCAACGTAGAGAACCTGCTCATACGGAAGACCCCACAAATGGATTTTGGTAAACGTCAGTGCAAGCAGCGGACGGCCGAGAAGGGCAAGCTGGGCATGCAATTTCGACTCCACTGGCGCAACATCGTGCAATTCCCACACGTGGCCGAGAATTGCCGTTTCATGCTCCGAAAACTGGGTGCTGTCGATAAGCAAAACCAAGTGAGTGTCGGAGGGAAGGATTTTCCTGAGCTGGTGGGCCACTACGAGAGCACCCGGAATGTATGCAGGAGAGTATATTAAGGAGGCAGCGGCTCTCATTTCAGGGAAGTTCTGACCACGGCCGCTAGGAGAAAGAAAGTGTGGTAGTGGGAGATTTGTTGTTGGGGCGTGCAGGAACGGCGGGTGGTGTGAGCGGGGGCGGGGCCAGCCCCGCGGCCAGCGGGGGAGCGAGAGGCACGGGTGTGGTCACGTGTGCTTGGGATCGGTGTCTGCTGGGCAAATTTGCCGATTTTGCCCGGCACTGTTGCGTTGTGCTGTGACCCTGGCTGCGAAACGTGGGGTACGCCGCACTGCATGGACCCGCAGAAAATCAGCCGGTAGCGATAAAGCGGAAGCGGCCAACTTTTGGCCGGCTGTGGCGCCGGATACTTGAGGAATTTCCAAATTTCCGCTGTCTATTTTCGGCTTTTTTTATCTGCTTCTTCCGTCTCGGAGCTCCGGTGTCCGATTCGGGGTCCGCACTGTTGTGGTTATTTGGGGTTGGTCACCACTGGGAAGTTTATTGAGGCTGCGGTGGGCCGTTTCAGGTCCGAGCTGGAGGTGGCGATTCTGGGTTTCCTGCTGGTTTAGCATTCCGACTCTCTGGGCCATGCAAATCCCGCCGCCCGAGACTTGACCAGCCAAGATGGACATCATGCCATTTGCAAAGCGGTCAATCAATCTGGACTCAAATTTTGACCTAAAACCAGGGCACATATCTGAAATGACCTTGTAGGCTAAACCCTGGACCTTATATCGAACTTGGACTCGTCACGTGCGATGTGCACGTGAGTGGACATCGTCAACTGAAACATCCCCCAAAGGAAAGTGGTGAGAAATTCCGTCGAGATGGTGCAGAGATTTCTGAATGTCTGGCCTCCGTGTCCGTTCCGTCTCTGCTTGCATTCACTGAATTTGCGGTGCGGAGTCGAGTTTCTAGTCTAACTCGCATCAACTGCGAAATGTGGAAACTGCCTAAGGCTTTCAATAGTGGTCATAGTGAAGATGTCTTCAGCCTGCTAAAATTCGAAGAAAAAGCAGAAACAAAACAAGTAGAACAAAGAGTTGTAAGACATTGGTTGAGGCTAAAAGAGAACTGGCGATTCAATCACTAGTACAACTACCGAGTCACCGAACTGAGTGCTAGATTCACTACCCGAACGCTGAGTCGTCAGATTGATTCAAAACCCTGTTATTTTCTCATTCTTCTCCCGCCTCTGCTCATGCACTACATCTTCTCTTCTTTGTTCTTATTAACTATACAACTCTTAACGAGAGTAAGACCACACGTTCTTCAACAAACCGTCCTGCTGGGCCAATCTGTTGATAGAGTCGTCAGCCTCACCTCTGGCTCTGACGTAACCAGACAAAGCGTAGGTGGTGTTGGAACCAGCAATAGCCTGTCCGTTCTCGTCAACATTGGCAATGCTGAGCTGCACAGAGGCGTGGTCCTTAGCCTTGATGATTCTGTTGGTGGCAGAGCACTTTCTTGGCACGTACAATTCGACCTGAGGTTAGTAGCTGGGGTAGGATGAGAGGTGTTGAAGTTGAGATCGGCAGGTTGAGATGGGCACTTGGAACGGAAACTTCACGAGACGGGGACTGGATCGAAAATCACAAAATGCAATCTCCTGGTGATATGGGATGTGGTTTTGGAATCGCCATTCTCGTTTAATCGGACACATTGGGATGGTGGATTTATCTGGATTCATCCGGGGCATGCGGTATGGCGCCAGGCAACAGTTCAAAACACATTATTTCGCATTCAGCGTTCACAATCTTCACAAATATCGGACTTCACATACGAGCTGACCCTTGTCGTTCTCCATGGTGTTGTTAGATAAGTGAGAGAAAAGTTTCGAGCCGAAAATTTTCTAGGTGCGGTGCGGGCCTGCATGTGCGAGGGCTTGAGCCCTAGAAATGGATGCGAACCGTGGAGGCCAACACGACAGCGAAAGAAGATAAAATCGATAGTTATAGTATAATTAATAATCCATATTATTTGCTATCCTTGAGCGCGAGTACCGCCACAGACTCCACGTGATGCGTCTGCGGGAAGAAATCAAAGCCCTTGATGCTCTTCACTTCGTAGTCGCTACCAGCAGGAGTGTTCAATAAAAACCACTCGACGTCGCGTGCCTGAGAATGCACATTGCAACTCACGTAGACGATTTTCGCCGGTTTGTACTCGCTGAGTTGGTTCAAGAACACAGAGTCGCAGCCCTTCCTTGGAGGGTCAAGAATGACCGCCGTAGAATGCGAAGGCGTGTCGATGTTCTTGAAAATCTCTTCGGCCTTGCCGACAATGAACTTGGCGTTTTCGATCTGGTTAGCTTCCGCGTTGCGCTGCGCAAACTTCACACTATCGGCGCTCACCTCCACGCCAATCACTTTGGACACACTACCCAGACAGGTGATGGAGAAGAGCCCAGACCCACAGTAGGCGTCGACAAGATAGTGTGGCTCATTGTCTGCGAGTCCTGGAATGTGGAGGTTCTCTTTCACGTAGTCGGTGACAATGGGAAGTATCAGCTGGTTATTCTGGAAGAACTCCCCGGCACTGAAGTCAAATTTGAAGCCCTTAACGTACTCCGAGACCACGGCCCGCGAGTCCGTCACGCACGATTTGTGTAAGGTGGTGCCATTGCTCTGCACATCGATCGTGGAGATCTGACCTTCTGGGTTTGTTGATCCTATTTCAATCTCCTTTTCGGAGGTATGCTCTCGAAGTAAGATGGTGGCTCCGCGTTTGTAATTCTTATAGTTGCCCTCGAATCTTGCTCTCTCGTTGCTCATGCCCACGTTGACAATCTCAGTTCCTATGAGGCATTCTTCGATATCGAGAATCAGCGCATTTCCGCCCTCAGCATCTCTCCACTCGGGGCGTCCTTTGGCGCCAAATCCCACAGATGGCCGTGTATAGGATTCTGGGATCCTGTTGGGCACATTAAAATGCGGCGTAAGCTTCGTGCGATACTTGTATTGGAGTGGGGATGCCTGGGTGGGGCTGACGTCAGGCAAAGAACCAGAGTCAAGCAATTTGGGGGCGAAGAATTTGTAGGCATTCACAATCGTGGTCCGCTTGATTTTAAGCTGGTTTTCGAATTCAACATTTTGGAACTGGCAGCCCGAGCATTTGCCGAAATACTTGCACTGGATAAGCGAGTCGTCTCTATCCGCCGAGGAAGCCGTAACTTCAAGGAGATCAGATTCCACGAATAGCGGGTGGGTCTTAAAAACTCGAATTCTTACGGTATCACCTGGCAATGCGAAAGGGACCACGGCAATCTGGTGGCCAGACAAGTTCACTGGGTGTGGTATAAGTGCTAGCCCATCGCCATTGGACGAAAGCTGCAAAACCTTGACGTCGTCTACAGTACGATGAAACACCTGCTCGACAGACTTGTCGTTCAAAAGCTCGCGCATGTCGTTGGCGACGCTGGCTTCTGTAAGGTTGTGTGCCGCAAGAATGTCTTTGATCTCAAGCTGTAGAACGCCCATGGGCAGCGTTGGATCCACATCTTTGGCCTTATACTTTCTCTTGTATTTTTTGACCTGCTTGGGCCTCTTATTCTGGGACATCTCCTCTGTGGTGTGAACCGCTGGTGCCATGGTGGTGGATACTCATCGCATTACTATGAGCGAGCTGAGATAGGGCGAGCTGTGTGCAGGATCAATAGAGGTGCATGGCCACGACGGACAAACTGAAGCCCCAGATCGCCATAGCAGAGATGCCGAAATACACAATTACACGGCCAATGATCTCCACGTCGTACCGTGGGCGGAACACTCCGCTGGGCTGCACGGTTGTTTGTTTTTCTGTGGGGTGCTTGTTCTGGTAATCAAGAAGCTCGTAGACATCGATGTCATCGGCTGGGCCCACAACATCCTTATCTCCGCTCAGCACAGTGCTGATGACGTTTTTGAACTCCAACATTGGTTCGTTCTGCATGTTGCTGAGCGACTGGGACCGGATCTGGCGAGACGTCTTGTGCGAGTGTGCGGTGGAGATGAAGTTGCTTCTGGGGAGATAGACGCCCACAAATTTGTAGATCGGAGGGAGGATCGAAAACAACACAGGCTTCAGAATAGACTTCCACACAACCACCAACGACACCCCCACCACGAAACGGAAAACGTGCATGAAAGGAGTGAGATGCGCCGGGCATGGTGCCGACAAGAAGTCAGTGTTGCCGGGAATTGTCACAAAGTACCCTGTCACCACACACATAAGATGGGAGATGTCGATGCCCATGAGAACACCCACAAACGCCACGGAGTCGTCAAAACAAGGACAGTCGTCAACCGGCTCCGGGTAGATGTGAACAAGAAATAAATAGCAAGAAATCACGACCGCGATTTTGAGTATCACCGCCGAGGTAGACCCGTTGTGGGAATACAACAACCACTGGTCAAAAGCAGGGCCGAAGAAAAACCTCAAGAAGAAGAGAGCGGCACCAATTGCCAGGCCCATGCTCACGTCGAAGAACCCGTGCATCCCACAGTAGAGACGTCCAAAAATAAGCAGACTCCAGTAGATGAGAAGCCCAGCGTACAAGGCGACAGCCGCCGCGAGTGAAATGTCAAGTTTCCACAATTCCAGCGCAAGAACAAGCGTCACAGCCGTGGCGTTGGCCAGGTGCAGCGACGGCCATCCGTACTCATGAGCAGTGTACGACGACATGGTAATTCTATGCAACGGAGGCAGCCGCGGCCGAGGCAAGCAGAGGAGATCTTTGAAGAATCCCAGCACGTAGATTCCCATGCCGAGAACAAATACCATGTCTCGGCCCAATCTGTTTTGGCCCACCCAGAATGCTGCCGGGAGCATGAGCACGTAGAATGTGTGTGAGGCCAAGTTGGCAGTCCAGGCAAAATAGGCGTCGAGCACGGGGTGACGGAGGCTTTTCTGGATATCCGCAAGAATGGGGGTCTCTTTTCTCACCATGGGAAGGCAAGCCTGTCTTAGGTGGAATCTCCATGGTGGGAGTTTCTCTCTGTAGTGGTCGGAAGGGAGGGCACCTGCGTCAGGAGTAGACGCTTTGGCTGGTGCACTCTGCGAGGTGGCGTCATCTACCACTGCTGGTGGAATTGAGTATGCAGTGGTTGATGGAAAAGGGCTAGCATTTCCGTCGAGGGGCGAGATATTGTCGCTCAGCGAGAGCGACGAGGCCAGCGTGTGGCGAACCAAAAGGGGGCCAGAAGCGTGATCACGTGCCGTTGAGTGGGCCATGGCGCAGTTGGCGGTGGAACTTGCTGTGTTGTTGGAGTAGATAGAGCAGGGTTGTATGCAGTACAGAGAGACGGAGGGAGTAGTGGGATTGGGGTGGATGTGCAAATAGGCGGACGAGCAAACGACGCGGATAATTGGAAATCGCCAAACCAGTCCAGAGCTCGAACACGGACGTGGGGCAGTGGTGTTCTGGCGACCCACACGACTTACACCACTGGTGATGGTGGAACACGGCCAATCGTGCTAGCACGAGCTTCGGCTTACATTTTGTGCCTAGCAACATGCGCCACCCGGCGTGTCCCTTGATGACGGCAATTGCAATGTCTGCGCAACACACCGTTTGCCCAGTCTATGAGCAATATCAGACGGCGGCCACGGCATGAATCTGTAGTAGCAGTGTCAGTAGCAGTAGCGGTAGCGGTAGCGTATATCAGCTGGCGCATCCATGGGGCGAGGCAGCACCACCGGAAAGAACGTAGACCCTGACTTCCCACGGTTGGGTGTATCAGGGCAAGCACAATTCATACCAGCTTTGCCTCACATGTACAACAACTCGAATCGAGGCAAGCGCTGGCCTCAAAGAATCACACACTTCTTGCTCTTCTTCTTCCGTGTGAATGCAAACTCCTCGTCGTTATACTTGCCGTGGCCGTTGTATGTGTTCAGCTCGTACGGATTCTTCACGTAGGTATCGTCGGCCAACGGCGCATCTAGCAACACGCTCAGACCCATCGAGCCCGAAGGGAAATGGCCCCGTTTGCTCAGATTTCTGGAGTGTCCCACTTTGGAGCCGTTTCTCGAGTGTCCTGCCTTAGAACCGCGTCTACGTGACCGCTCGGCTTGCTCATCCAACTGCTTTTGACGTTCCATGTGCGACAACGCAAAGTTGAACACCGTCTCTACGTTGAACATCGTCTTGGCCAGACACTGTACATAGCCTATGGCGTTGATTTCTGCGGCAAGCAGAATAGGCAAATCGGGGTCGATTTTCAGGTCGAGGTCAGACTTCGTTCCCACAAGCAACACGGGCACCCCCGGACAGAAGTGGTTGACCTCGGGAAACCACATGTCCTTGATGTTCTGCAACGAGACAATGTTGTCGAGAGCGAAGCAGATGATGATGACATCGGAGTCCGGGTAAGAGAGGGGTCGGAGCCGATCGTACTCCTCCTGTCCTGCTGTATCCCAGAGCGCCAACTCGATGATCTTCCCCTGAGGCAGTTGGACGCTGGTGACGTAGTTCTCGAATATGGTGGGCACGTATATTTCGGGGAATTTCTGCTGGGCGTACGACACCAAAAGGCACGTTTTCCCGCATCCACCATCGCCCACCACCACCGTCTTGACGTTGAAGTTCAGCTTGCGGGCAACCTGTTTGAGCATTTTGTAGCGAGGAACCTGGGGATTGTCATTTATAAAAACTGGCGATTGTGGTAATTGAGGCAGCTGGCGTGCCTCGTAGGGGTTGAAGCGGCCCAAGTTGGACTCGGGCAGCCGGCCGTACATTGAAGTTCTCTTTGACATGACATCAATACAGGAACGAAACCGGAGTGTATTTTTGGTGGACGCGAGAAGCAGCCAGCGAAGGTGATAGCACAAAAAAGGGGCGGTCTACTTGTTGGAGAGAGAAATTATCTGAATGTCAGTTGGTCTCTATTTTGCAATTTCACCACTTCTCTTACAATAGAAGGTGATTGCATCCGCGTCAGTTCTGTTGCGCTGAGATCTGCATGGCGCAGCCTCGAGATCACAGCGAGACCGACCCTGGAAATTGGTGCACGGGTGAGAGATAAAAAAAGGAGAAAAGGGCGAATTGCTGCTGCTCAAATGTAGAGAGAAAAGCTGGTGTACGGACGTACTAGTGACACGCTGCGTTGCTCGTTTTGTAGGAGGCAAGTGGAAAGAGGATCTCAGCACGACGATTCACGTTGAGCCCAGGGTAAATTTCTGCGAGAAGTCGAGCATTTTCAAAAATACCTGCCCTTGTGTTGCACGACATCGCCAATTGCACGTCATTGAGATTTACATGTGATACGGCGACGTAGCAGATCTCGAGAAAGATTGCTTCATATCTTCAAACGAGAGAGCCCCAAAAGAAAAAATCGAGCGAACGGTTCATTCTCGTCGCCGCAGCATAACACCGCCAGGGTTCGATCGCCCGTTCGAGAATGTGTACCTGACATTCCCGAATTGCCCGCCATGCATCTAGTAGCGTGCCTTGTTTTGGGAAAGAGGAATTTTGTTCGAGAAATGCTAAAGTTATCAACCTGGAGACGAATCGGCCTTTCAGGAGCAATCATCTCGTTTGAAGGGACGTGTTGGTATTATCGGAACTCGCAGTGCAATGAGGTGTATTCTCTAGTACATCGGAGTCAACGGTTATCAATGCAACAGTGGTTCATTTTCACGGCCTCTCTGTCGAAAGTGTTGCCTGCCTTCGTCCTTTTGTTATGATCTCTCAATGTACTAATATTCTGTCTCGATTTAAACGGCATGCTTTTGCATTGAGTTGCCGGAATTCTCGGCACCATGACATCACAACGAGTCGTCTCGCGCCCGGTTCGCGCAACCCAAAGTAGTGTCGAGTCTTGCGATTGCCCTAGGAATGCCCTGGGAATGCCCACTAGCTGCTGTTTGAAATGATCTGAGCATAAACGCGACAACAATCGTGAACAATGAACGTGGTGTGCTTAGGTCATCGCGGCACATTGTCTGATTTTAAATAAGCCTCCAAGGAGTCAGGTTGACTTTGAGCGCCACTGAGGCGCTCCTAATCCTTCAGGTTTTTAGGCAGTTGTGAAGGTTGTCACTGTGAAAACTCCATAGCGGACTTGCACACCTCCGTTTCACAGATCGCGGGGAGCGGCTCTCGCGTCATCTTCGCTACTCTTGGTTTTCTCACTATTTTTTTTTTTTTTTGTTGACGATTTTACTCGTCTCTGCGCAGCGTATGCAAGTCAGATCCGTCAGAGCACCCCTTGGCACCTACATATAAACTTCAGGTACTCTGCACTGCGGCAAGCAGTGATATTCTCCGAGGAGAACCCAAAGGGCGAATAGCACAGATTTAATGCTGGTAATATCTTGAGCTATTGAGTGGATCACACGCCAGCTTCCAGAGGACATGTGGGTGGTATCTTATCTAGGCCAGCGCAGTATGGCAGCACACCCTGCAGTACCCTCTTCCTAGAGTGTGCATTTCATCGCCGAAAGCGTGCACAAGAGCGCATTAACGGCTTTTTTTGTGTAGGGCCGCTAGCATCTGCAGGCAATGCAGGATGAGTGAGACGCAGTCGCGCACATGTTCCTACAACGCCGGCCATATAGAAAGCAAATACCGATTATATACAGGATATAAAACACGACAACAGCGCGGCAAACACTGAGGGATAGTGCTAAAACAAAAGTCCTTTTGTTGCCGGTGCGAGCCGATGACAAAGACACGCTCTGATGGCACGATTTGGTTATTATCCTGCATATAATTGGTTGCAATCCGACGCCGCCGCCCAATCGGGACGCGCCTGCGCGCAGCCTGCATGCGTCTGGAACGTATCTGGAGCATCCTCTAAACCAGCCGCAGAGGACGGCAAAAAATCACCATAGAAAGAGAAGACAAAGGCGCAAAAACACAAACTCGGCATAGGATTCTAGGCACTCGCAGGAAAAGTGGCGGGAACCCGCCGAAAATTATACATTCAATGCAAATTGCAGCCTCGGCTGCGCGCTGGTTGCTGGTTATGAATGTTTACGTGTACTGCACACACGCCAGCCAGCCTTGTCAACACCTCCTGCAGTGCCGAGTGTTTTTTCCCGCGCCT
The DNA here is from genome assembly GCA_030583085.1 of Hermanozyma aechmeae. Classification (NCBI taxonomy): domain Eukaryota; kingdom Fungi; phylum Ascomycota; class Pichiomycetes; order Serinales; family Metschnikowiaceae; genus Hermanozyma; species Hermanozyma aechmeae. Next base: position 644,177 of record JAJMHA010000001.1, on the reverse strand, counting down.
CACTAAACAGGGCCATAATTCGCATCCCAGCTACATTTTTCCCGCTACCACCTCATTTCTTTGTGTTTCCGACCCCAGTCATTCCTTCAACCCCCCTTTAAACCAATAACCTGTGGCAAATGATGAAGTTCTCCGCTCTCGTGGCTCTCGCCTCCACCATCTTGAGCGCCAACGCCGCCTGTGACTACGTGGGCGGCAACTACTACTGCAACCAAGTCGAAAAGATCATCTACGAAGGCATCGGCTTCTCTGGATCGTACCAGGATGTCACCAACATGGACGAAAACACCGGCGAGTGCACGCTGCTGACCCACAGCTTCTCTGGTTCCATGTCTCCCTTGGATGAGGGTTTGTCTGTTCATTTCAGAGGCCCCTTGAAATTGTTGCAATTCGGTGTTTACTATCCTCTGGGATCGTCAAATGCCAAGAGAGACGACGGTGCTGACGCTGAGGAAGACTGCACCACCACCCGCCATGCTCACCACAAACACGTCAAGAGAGCCACCGCGGTGGTGACCCAGACGGTGGTTGTTGACGCCAACGGCAACCCCGTGACAGTGTCGTCCACCGCGACGCCCTCGACTGCTGCCGCTGCGTCCGCTGTCTCTCTGGTTGCTTCTGCTGCTGCTTCTGTTGTTGCTTCTGCTGCTTCTTCTGCAGTTGGCGGGTCCGCGTCCTCGGCGTCTGCTGCAGGCAGCTCTGCTCAGTCGTCTGCTTCCTCCTCCTCATCTTCTTCGTCTGCTGCAGCTGGCGACTGGGTGCGTGCATCGTACTACGTGCCAGGCTCCACCACCAACTGTACATTCTTGAACTACTACGGCGGTTCTGGATCGGGCGTGTGGTCTTCTGCGTTCGGCAACTCGCTCTCGTACGCCAACTCTGATAACTCTGGTGGCTCGTCGTCGGCAGTTGCCTTGGAAGAGGTGACTATCGCTACCAACACCGAGTTCGTGTTGATGTCTGGACTTGAATGTGGAGCCGACTCCGAGACCGAAGGCTGTGGCTACTACCGTGCCGGTGCGCCTGCCTACCACGGATGGAACGGAGCCGAGAAAATCTTTGTGTTTGAGTTTGAGATGCCTTCCACTTCTGCCACTGGCTTCAACGGTGACATGCCTGCGGTGTGGATGTTGAATGCCAAAATCCCTAGAACCTTGCAATACGGAAATGCCGACTGTTCGTGCTGGGACTCCGGCTGCGGTGAGTTGGACTTGTTTGAGATTTTGTCCTCTGGATCGCTGAAGTTGATCACTCACTTGCACGACAAGCAGGGCGGTGCCGGCGGAGGTTCTTCCGACTACTTCACCAGACCAACCAGCGGCTCTTTGAAGGCTGCGGTGGTGTTTACCGACTCCAACATCCACATTTTGGAAGTTGACGATTCGTTTGGCTCCACTTTGTCTGCTGACACTGTCCAGGCCTGGGTAGACCAGGAGGGAACCACGGTGACGCTCTGATGACGGATGCGGATGGAGACGATTTTTAGAAAAATACTGTTTTATCTCATGACTTTGAACTGAGCAAATTAGTGTAGGGCGAGGGTCTTCTGATCCGAAATCGAGTTTCCTTCGTCCGATTGGTTTATTGGAGCTTGTCGATATTCTTTTCCTAGCGCATATTGAGTTCGGTGATTTGAAGTCGGCTCTCTTTCGAGATCCAGCTTCGGTGTTCAAATTCAAGTTAGTGAGCTTTTTTTCATTTCGATTCATTCTTACTGTTCTTCCTCTTTCTTTTAAGTTCTCGTTTCATTTCGACTTCTCTTCAGACTTCAAATTCAAGATCTTCTTTCATTTATCTCGACTTTCTTTGGCTTTTCTTTGCCTTTCCCTTTATTTTCGGCATGTATTCGCGCTCCGTTTCGTGTTCATTTTCTTGCCATTTTCCCCTTCACCTACTCACCTCACTCCGCGGCCATGCCCACCCTCGGAATCGACATCGGCACAGATTCCGTCCGTGTGTGCTGCCTCGAGTCACGTGAGTCGGCCCAGCGTCCGCTCACCCGACACAGTGTCGGCAGCACGCACACCATGAACTCCCGGCACCTCTGGCAGCAAACCCTGGCGGCTTTGCAGCTGGTGGTGAGCGGTGAAGATAGTGACTATATGCAGTACCTGGTTTCGGTGGCCGCAACGTGTTCGCAGGTTGTGGTGGCCCGACGGCTGCAAAACGGACGAAACTATTACGACGCGGTAGCGGCCGGCGAGGACGAGATTTTCGTGTGGATGGACTCACGGGCGTCGGCCCAGGCGCGTGTTCTCAGCGTCAAGATGCCGCCGCACGCGGTGGCCCAGATCGGCGGCGCCGTGACGGCCGAAATGGGAATCGCCAAGGCTGCGTTTGTTTCTGAGCGCCGTTTGCTGACTTCTGCACACAAAGACTCGCTGGCCCCGCCCCCGCCCCCACTCGTAGTCTTCGAGTTGTACGACTGGCTTAGCTATCTCCTTGTAGCCGGAGGCTACACTGAGGACGGCGTGCCATGCTTGGATAACGACATTGTGCGCTTCTCTCCGGGGCTGACGGCAGTGGACGGGTCTGTCAAAGGCTGGGGACCCGAGATCTCCGGGTTGTTCGCCGGAGTGGAAGTTGGACACGTTCCGAGATCTGGCGAGTTTCTGGATTTCGGAGCCGGGCCCTCTTCTTTAGCAGGCTCGCCGCTCTCTCGCGCTACTGCCGTTTTGCCAGGTGCCGTGGTATGCCACGGATGCATCGACAGCTATGCAGCGTACTGCGGGCAGTTTTGGGCTACGGAACAAGAACGACGGAGAGAAAAACCGCTGCTATTTTCGGAAATCCTGAATCATTTCGTGGACTCGGAAATCCCGAGGCTTGTGGCCGCCGCTGCCCCGTCGAATCTCTCTATACTGGCGGGAACTCTGACGTGCTTCGTGGCCGCCACAGCTGCTGATCTCGGCCCAATTCCAGGCGTATGGGGCCCATTTGCACAGATTGTCCCGCGTCTGTTGTATGCGTTTGGTCAGCCGTGCACAGGCCAGCTTTACGCCGACCTTTTCGCAGAATACCAGCAGGTGTACGAGCCTTTTGAGCCGTTTCAGTTGGTTGAAGATTCCATAGCGGAGATGGAGCAGGTCTCTGGACTCTCAGCTGTGGAGATTTTCGCCAATCACCTCTACTATGGTGACAAGAACGGAAACCGCAGTCCGTACTCGGACTTTACCATGGACGAAATCCGCGTAAGCGGCTACAATGCCGATGTTTCACAGAATGAAAGGGCTGCACTACTTGCCCATACCGCGGAATTTACTTTTCTCCTCCAGTACTGGCTCATCGTGGAGCATCTCGTATTTCAGACTAAGCAGTTGGTGGACCTCTTCATCACGCGCGGACGAAAGTTCGACACCGTCACCATAACAGGATCGCAGGCCAAGAACCGGCGGTTCTTGCAGATTCTCAAAATGTTTGTGTTTCCGCAGAGCCGGCTCTTTGCTGCTGGCGGAAACAGTAAACTTGGAGGTGCCTACGGCATCGCCCAGTCAGCCTGCCTGCAATTGAACCCTGAGAATGAAAATCGTAAAGATGATGTTGTTGAGATCACGAGCGACGGTCTGGTCACTCTGCGGCAGCTCGCAATTCTCAAAGTCAAGCACAATGCGTTCTGCGAGCTTGCGGCGTGGCAGAAGTCTTTCCGGGAAAAGATGGAGGTTTTGACGACCTCATAGATATATACACATTGGTTTTTCGTTTATCTGCCAGTATTGGCGGACCCTAGCTCACGAATATACCAGCGTGGGAGCCGAGCCAACCAACGAGCACGGTGCGGAGGGCATCTCCTGATATTCCGCACGGCTCACTACGTCAATTAGGCAGGTTTCTCATAGTTATGTAAAAATTCACAGCCTTGCAGCACTTCACGTTCGTCCAACTTGTCTTTGGCCGTCCACATCGCATCTGGCCAACCCCGCATTCTTCACCTACTACTGCCCCAAGGCCGTTGCACGGCCCTGGAGGAAACACAACTCGACACTCGTTCACCGTCGTTGCAGTAGAATTCTGAACTTCCGGACAATCCAAAAACGCCACACTCCCCACTTTACGGCCATGTCCAACTTATACTTCGCGTACTCGGTTCGTGAAGGCTACAAGCCACCGCCAACACCGATAGCCCACGAGAAAAAAAGCAGAGCATGTGACGCCTGCGCAGTGCGCAAAACAAAATGCCAGGACGAGCGTCCATGTACCCATTGTGTCAAGAACGGTCTAGAATGCACCATGGTACGTACTATCAAGAAACTGGGCCCCAAAACGCTCCGCAAAAGAACATTGGACTTGATCAGCGGGGTACAGGACACCATTGTTGACGATGTCCGTCTTCAAACGTTGTGGGTGGAGAATCGGCTAGGAATCAGTGCCTCTCCACGCGATGAACATGCAAAAAGTGCCGACGAACCCGGACTTCGTGCAGCGCTGGGTGTGGCTAATTTTACGGGCTCTCTAGGAAATGCCGAAAATTCGCTATCCATTCTTTTCGACGTCTGTCTGGTGACGTATGTGCGTTCCAATTTGGAGTATCTACTCGGAACGGTGTCTCGGTATTCTCCGGACCAGGTGTCGTCCTCAGAACGTCTTCTTGCGCTCCTGATAGTGTGGCTTGTTCTACACGCACATAGCGACGATGTCCGGGTGGGGAAGCTCATTGATTCCATGACGCCTCATTTGGCTAGGTACTTCTCTGCCACCGCCAGCGAGCTCTACTTTGTGGATATTGACGATGTGGCGGTAGAAACCGTGCGCTACAACTTCTCCGTTGCGTGTTTCCATTTGGCCGCCTCCGCGGCTATTCTGGGCAAATTCAACCAGGCGGTGGCTCATGTGGATCTGTTGCGTAGCCACTGTGCAATCATGAAGCGGCAGATGGAGCATTCGAACGTAGAAAAGGCCGTAATAGATCCAATATCTGAGCTCGAGTTCTGCGGCTCTCTCTGGGCGGCCCATCTTGCGATTTTCCACGCTCTGCCTGCGGTGCAAAGTCTGTTTATTGCACCTGTTGCGGTGCACGATGATCCCGAGATTTCTCGGCTTATGCTGCCGTTTAGCCGTGTCTACTACGAAATCTTGCGAGTGTTTTCCGAATCGTGTTCCGACCTCCAAGCCATGCTTCCTGTCGCCAGCGACTTGGCTGATCCCGCCAGTCGTAACGTGGCCCAGATCTGCGTCTGGCTTCTCATGGACAGAGCAAAGTCGTTTGAAGTTCCGATATCTGAGGAATCCATTCGAGCAGTCACCGCCTGTTTGGCCCCGTCGCCCAAACTACTGCAATTGCTTCGGATTCTCACTCTCGGTCCGCGACTAGTAGATTTCCTTGCGTTGTGCGTCGCCATGGTGGACGGCGGAGCAGGTGGGCTACATGAGGCAGTTATGGAGCTTGGAATGAGCATTCGCCGTCTTGTTCTGATGCCTGACGATGCGAAAATGTCGGCGTGGCTTGATGGCGGGGGAACCTACACAAGATAACTCGACAGAAGAGCGCCAAAATGGCCCACCAGCTGGGGATTGTTTTTGTTTTGAAATTCCTATTCATAGAAACGAGAGAAGCTCGCCGGCCCCCAAAACAACCTTGCTTGAGACCCCGGTATGTTCTGAAACACCACCGACTTGTGCACCCACGTTGCTGGACTACGTCCGCGAAACTAAAAACCCAATCCCCCGGAATTTATAAGCTTGTATAAATCATCAAATTTCCTGTTCATCCCCGGCACCGTCTTTTCTCTGCATTCTTCTGGAATCGGATGCCCCACCTGTACACCCGTACACCAGGCATCCTCACTCACGTCGTTCGCCAACAAAATCTCCTTCAACTCCATAGCCATCCCGTCCGTGTCAACAGAATCACATCCCCGTTGGCCGGCTTTTCTGTGACTGCACTGTATACTACCACGATCAGGATTGCGTTTCCAAAAACTACCCAATTCGTGTTTGTTCCCCCGGTGCCTATTGTCCCTCCCCATTCCACAATATTGGTTGCATCTGTGAGTTCCCGATTTCATTAGTGCCTATTGACCAGCAGTCGAAGAAGACCAGCATTTCGTTTGAAAAGTTTCCTTGTATTCTCCTGTCACCATCTCACAAAATTCACATCCTTCCCCCATGGATTTAGATACCGACGTTCCCATGGAAGACGTCGAGGACGTGGGCAAAACCAGCGGAGCGCCCGAGCTAAGTAAGAAAACAGAAGTCTCCACCGGTTCTATCAACCAGTTGGATCTGTGGATCGAGAAATTGGGACAATGTGAGCCGTTGCTGGAGGCAGACGTCAAAAAACTCTGTGACATGGCTATTGATGTGTTGCAGTTTGAGGAAAACGTCCAGCCGGTGCAAGTTCCCGTGACCATTTGTGGTGACGTCCATGGCCAGTTTCACGATTTGATGGAGCTTTTCAAAATCGGCGGACCTTGTCCTGACACCAACTACTTGTTCATGGGAGACTACGTGGACCGAGGCTACTACTCTGTGGAAACTGTGTCGTATCTCGTATGCATGAAGGTGCGCTACCCCAACCGAATCACCATCTTGCGAGGCAACCACGAGAGTCGCCAGATCACCCAAGTTTACGGTTTTTACGACGAGTGTTTGCGCAAATATGGCCTGGCCACTGTGTGGAAGCTTTTCACCAACTTGTTCGACTATTTCCCCATCACGGCCCTTGTGGACAATAAAATATTCTGCCTTCATGGTGGCCTTTCGCCCATGATCGAAACCATCGACCAGGTTCGGGATTTAAACCGTATTCAGGAGGTTCCTCACGAAGGTCCCATGTGTGACTTGTTGTGGTCGGATCCCGATGACCGTGGTGGCTGGGGTATTTCGCCCAGAGGTGCTGGTTTCACTTTTGGCCAGGATATCAGTGAGCAATTCAACCATACCAATGACTTGAGCTTCATTGCCAGAGCGCATCAGCTTGTTATGGAGGGTTACATGTGGTGGCACCAGGAGAGTGTTGTGACCATTTTCCTGGCCCCTAATTACTGTTACCGGTGTGGCAACCAGGCTGCCATCATGGAGGTGGACGAGAATCACCAGAGACAGTTCTTGCAATACGACCCGCTGGTGCGCCCCGGTGAGCCCACAGTCACGCGCAAGACGCCGGATTATTTCTTGTGATCTCGGTCTGTTTGTAAAATTACGTCTATGACAAGATGTAGACGTGTAGAGTTGGTTGGCTGACGATGGCCACGCCCATGCCTGAAAAGGTTTTTAATTGGTGAGGTCAGCGTGGCTCCCGTTCAATCGCCATCAGGTTTTATTCCGAACAGGAATTGACCATTTTTAGCAAACACCTGCGGTTACACACCACAGCAGTTATCAATCAAGAACTTGACGCTAGCACCTAATTGCACTATAAGACGACAACTTTTTGAACGATTCTTTCAATTTCACGTTTTCAATTAGCATATTTGCGTGTAAGTTTTTTCTCTCACTCCAGCCTGGATCATGGTCTCCATACATCGGCTTCCACTCCAATTCTGCAGCCACCTCTTGTCAGAATGTTTTGAAAAACGGCACTCTGTGTCTAAGCTCATAATTCACTCTCCCTTCACGCCGACCCGCTTCCCCCAGATCTGAAAGGGCAAGTCGTGCAGTACCCAAAAACCAGCCAACCACGCACCGTCTTTTTCTCATCCAAATCTCACTCTCATCCACCAAATAATGCTTAGAGCCTCCAGCAGGGTCACTCAGGCCAGGTCCTTGTATACTCTGGTGTTGGAGTCCGACATCAACATCACCCGTACGGGAAAAGTCAACCAAGTTGTCGGACCCGGTGGACGTTCCTCCAGAACAGGATATACTGCCACAGTCTTTGGAGCCACGGGATTCTTGGGCCGGTACATCACTTCTAAATTGGCCAGACATGGAACCACGGTGATGGTTCCATACAGAGATGACCTCAAGAAGAGATTTTTGAAGGTCCAGGGCGATCTTGGTGTGGTGAACTTTGTTGAGTTCGACCCAAGAAACTTGCAATCCATCCAGGAGTCAGTAGCGCATTCCGATATTGTTTTCAACTGTATTGGTGCGGACTACTGGACCAAGAATTTCTCCATGGCCGACGTGAACATCGGTATCACCGAGAGAATCACCCAGGCGGTGAAAGAGGCAGGAAACCCAAGATACGTCTATGTTTCGTCGTACAATGCCGACCCCAAATCTGAGTCCATCTACTACGCCACCAAGGGAATTGCTGAGCAGAAGGTTCGCGACATTCTTCCCGATGCTACCATCGTTAGACCTGCTCCCATGTATGGTCGTGAGGACAGTTTGCTCAACTACTTGGGCCCTAAGATCAAGATGTGGACTCCCAACAAAAATGCCAAGGAGATTTTCCCTGTGCACGTGACGGATGTGGCCAAGGCTCTCGAGCTTATCGGCTATGACGACTCCACGGTGGGCCAGACTTTCGAGTTGTACGGTCCCGAGAAATTGACTTTCCTTGAGATCAGACAATTGATCCACGGTATCACTCAGGACTTTTCTCAGGTTGGCCCTGTCTCCTACACATTTTCTGACTACCAGATTCCACTTCAGTTAGCCAAGCTTGTGGCTCAGGCCAAGCAGTACATCTACTGGAAACAGACCAACCCCGATCAGATCCAGAGACACTTGATCAACCAGACCATTGACCCTCGGGCGAAGACGTTTGCAGACCTTGGCATCGACAAAGTCGACCAGTTGGCTGACGTCATCTTCACCTACGTCAAGCACTGGAGACATCCATTGATTGCTCAGCAGGGTGCGCCATCGAAGAGAGAGTCGAGCAGGTTGAGAGAGCAGCAGCATTTCACGTAGGGTTAGTCATATTCATACACACATATCAGGAACCGATGTAGGTGTAAGATGGGAAGGAGCTGGATGCCCGTTGTCGTCATAGAAGTGAAAGTAAAGGCAATTAGCTTTCTTTTGTGTAATTTTGTTCCAATTCATCGTATTTTGTGCCCTTCTTCGCGTTCACTCTGGGCCATTGAAGGAGGAGTCTCGTGCGGGCACGTAGAGCAGCCAGAATTCGCCTAAATTCTTGCCTGACCTCAAGAATGAAGGGGTTGCTGTATTTGTTGCTTCAACAATTTTTATTGACAAAGTTCCTCAGTTTCGGCAGGACTTCGTGGTGTCGCTTATCGCTCGGCGATTTCCGAGCCCCAGATTTCGCATCTCAAGATAGCGTCCTTATTCACCCCACCCACATGGCACTTCCTCAGATAGGTTCGCTCTCCAAAGCTTCTACATCCGCTCAGAAGGAAGTCCTCGATCACCTTTTCGAGCCCTGTGATGCTCTTTTCAGTCTCTTGGCTCCAGTGTTCAGCGAACCTCTAGCGTCCTACGAAGCGTTAATCGAAAAATGCAGAGCCAAACTTCGAGATCTTAAAAACTCAGAAAATAGCTCACCTGAGGTGTCGCCCTTGATTGCCAAAATCGTGTCGGCCCATCCTCGGCTTGGTCCGTCAAAGGATGCATTATCTAGCCATTCCACTAGTGAGCAAAAGTCGCTTGCTGGAACTCAAGAGCAGGCGCAAAAGCTTGCTGATCTCAACAATGCATACGAGGCGAAATTCCAAGGTCTCCGTTTTGTTGTTTTCGTCAACGGGCGTTCTCGTGACGAGATTATGAAGAACATGACTCGCAGAATAGAACGAGGAGATATTTGGGCGGAAGTGGACGAAGCGTTCAATGCAATGTGTGACATTGCTCACGATCGAGCGAAGAAGTTGGCGAAGTTGTAGATGTTGAAGAGGCTGAAGTGAATAGGTGGGAAATGGCGAGTCGGACGTAATTTCTAAAAACTAGATTATTTTCTAGAGATTGTAGATATCAATTTTTCGAAATTGGGAAATCTGACGTTCACTTTTTTACCTTGGGTCACATGTATCTTGTGTATTTCATGATTTTTGACTAGGTCGTCCGAAGACGGCAAAACGTGGGCTCGCTATAAAAACCACCAGAGGCAATACGATCGACTACTTTACAGTACTAGATCAATAAAAACTACTTCTTCCATCACATATTCCAATCAATAAATTTCACAGCCACCACAAAATGCCATCCGCCTCGGCGGCGGTGGCCGTAGGTTTGTGTGACAACACCTCAGCATTTTGACAGCTTTAAGAGATTATCTTCATGAGATATATCAAACTCAACATACTAAGGCCACAGAGTCGATATCGTAAGGCTCGATCGGTGTTTCGTTCCACACCAGCACGAATTCCGTCGTATCTCAACCGGTATCTCGCCGCAAAGCGGTAAGAAAAAAATAAATATAAAACCCGGCAAAACCAGTACATCTTAAGCAGCGAAGCCGACAATTCCTCCAATGCTTCACTATCAGTATCCCGAATTGTCGGCGCCCGCCAGGGCAATTATGCCGCGCACGACCGGAATACTCAACGATAATCAGCGCCCTTGACCCTCCAACCCACTAATACTCAATGGTATGTGCAAGCTACACCCAAGCGCCGCAAAATGATCAATTACTAACTCCCCAAGGCTGGTGCTTTGGAAAACGCACGTAAGGAAATTAAACGTCTCTCCCTCGAGGATGAGGAAGAGTCCAACTACGGCCTGATTTTCTCGGTCTCTGGTCCGGTGGTGATTGCCGAAAACATGATCGGCTCTGCCATGTACGAGTTGGTGAAAGTTGGTCACCAGAACTTGGTCGGTGAGGTGATCAGAATCAACGGTGACAAGTGTACTATTCAGGTTTACGAGGAGACTGCTGGTGTCACGGTTGGTGACCCAGTGTTGAGAACTGGAAAGCCGTTGTCTGTGGAATTGGGACCCGGATTGATGGAAAACATCTATGACGGTATCCAGAGACCTTTGAAGGACATCAAGGAGAAGTCGCAAAGTATCTACATTCCTCGTGGTATTGATGTGCCATGCTTGGACAGACACCACCAGTACGACTTCAACCCCGCGCTGTTGAAAGTGGGCGACCACATTACTGGCGGAGACATTTTTGGCTCCATTTTCGAGAACTCCTTGTTAGACGACCACAAGATCTTGTTACCTCCTAGAGCTAGGGGTACTATCACCTCGATTGCCGAAAAGGGTTCCTACAGCGTCACCGACACTGTTTTGGAGGTCGAATTTGACGGCAAGAAATTCGAGTACTCAATGATGCACACCTGGCCTGTTCGTGTGCCCAGACCTGTGGCGGAGAAGTTGACAGCGGACTACCCCCTTTTGACCGGTCAGCGTGTGTTGGACTCGTTGTTCCCCTGTGTGCAGGGAGGAACCACCTGTATTCCTGGTGCTTTCGGATGTGGCAAGACTGTTATTTCGCAGGCGTTGTCCAAGTTCTCTAACTCGGATATCATCACCTATGTAGGATGCGGTGAGCGTGGTAACGAGATGTCCGAGGTGTTGATGGAGTTCCCCGAGCTTTTCACCGAGATCAACGGTAGAAAGGAGCCCATTATGAAGCGTACCACCTTGGTGGCCAACACCTCTAACATGCCTGTGGCAGCCAGAGAGGCGTCTATCTACACTGGTATCACCATTGCGGAGTACTTCCGTGACCAGGGTAAGCATGTGTCGATGATTGCTGATTCTTCTTCGCGTTGGGCCGAGGCTTTGAGAGAAATCTCTGGTCGTTTGGGTGAAATGCCTGCTGACCAGGGTTTCCCTGCCTACTTGGGTGCTAAATTGGCTTCGTTCTACGAGCGTGCCGGTAAGGCCCTTGCCTTAGGTTCGCCCGACAGAGTGGGTTCCGTTTCCATCGTGGCTGCTGTGTCTCCCGCTGGTGGTGACTTCTCGGACCCTGTCACCACCTCGACCTTGGGTATTACTCAAGTTTTCTGGGGTTTGGACAAGAAATTGGCCCAGCGTAAGCATTTCCCCTCGGTGAACACCAGTATCTCGTACTCCAAGTACACCAACGTTTTGGACGGTTACTACGACAAGAACTTCTCTCAGTTCTCGCCATTGAGAACCAAGATCAGAGAGATTTTGTCGAACGCCGAGGAGTTGGAGCAGGTTGTTCAGTTGGTGGGTAAGTCTGCTTTGTCTGACTCCGACAAAATTGTGTTGGACGTGGCTACCTTGATCAAAGAAGACTTCTTGCAACAAAACGGTTACTCGACCTACGACCAGTTCTGCCCCATTTGGAAGACCTACGACATGATGCGTGTGTTCATGACTTATCATGATGAGGCTCAAAAAGCCACTGCCAACGGGGCCGTGTGGTCCAAATTGGCTGAGGCCACGAGTGACGTCAAGCATTTGGTGTCCAGTGCTAAATTCTTTGAACCCCTGGAAGGCGAAGAAGCTGGCCGTAAGCACTTTGGTGATTTGTTGACCAAGATCACCGAGAGATTTGCCGAGGCTGCCGAGTAAGGTTGATCTTGAAAAATGAGATTGTAGAACGATTCAATAAAATAAAATAAAAAACAAAACAAAAGAAGGCAAATTAGTGGGCAGGATAATGTCAGCGATACAGAGCACTAAAGGGAGATGTTGGGATTAGGCGAGTCACTATTCATTGCACTTGTAGGGGGAGATCGACTTCGTTGCAATATTTATGGCACTTGGAATCCACAACTGTCTCAATTCCAAAAGTCCAAAATGCTATGCTACGCCACACTTACCATAGGCACAAACAAGACCGCACCGGGTGCGCAAAGACTTCTTCGATAGGTCGAGCTTGCGGCGTGTAAGACATGTTCTCCAAGTGAGCGCCAGGCAAATTCAGGGTCAGCGCCTGCGGAAGAAACGAATCAGAACTGACATTCTGCCGTGTATTGTAATGAGGCTCGGGTTTCCTGTTCCCTTGCCGCAAGAACTTGAACATCGACCGAGACTGTTCAGGTGTTTCTGATTGATATGGGTGGTGCATGTTTAGCGACGTTTCGACATTGTTCTGCGACATCAGAGGCCTGAAGTTCATCATCCTACTCTCGATGTACTCTGTGAAGTCGTCGGCGAAAAGCAGAGGATCATACTCCATATGTGGAGCCTCGTCGCCTAGAAGATTTCGGGCTCTCTGAGGTCCACAAGGAAGTCCAGAGCAGGGATTAGGGGATGCCAGACATGATACGGTAGACGGTATTAAAGAGGAATCATAAGGAACACGAGGCTCAACATTTTCGGCTGTTGCCTGTCGAACTCTTTCCTCAGCGGTGGCAGACGAGGCACCAATTGGGATCATCACTAGAGGTGGGGTGGCGGAAAACAGAAATGGTAGCGTCGCAGAATGAGAATCATCTAGCAACTGATTTTCAAGATCATAGCCGGGCTCGCTATCTGACAACAATACACTCATGGTAATGAATGTGTGCGTTTGTAGGTGATTTTTGCACCCAATCCGAGCCTGCACCTGTGCCTCTGACCGCACCCGTGCATCGTGACACACCCGTGCCTCCTATGGTCGGCGTGACGGTTGATCCGGCGACCAGGGGCAGAAAGCAGAGTAGATCAAAAATCGGAAAACGTTTATCAGAGACACAGAAAAGGACAATAAGCTTCAGGAGTCAAATGGTAAGCGACTCCTGGAGGCTATGGGGACGAACACCCATCAACTACGAATTCTTCATACCGAAGCATGCATTGCTATAGACATTATCTTGCCGGCGGGCCCCGGGGAGTGGGGCTAGCTAGGAAGGCTGTCCAATTACTTGGATCTAGCTCTCACCTTCCGTCTCTTTCTCTTAAGTCTTCTGACTCTCTTCTTTCTCCACTTATTTCTCATGATGAATGTAGTGTGTGGAAGAAAAATGGAAAAGGGCGCGCGCACGATATATAGTGAGCAAGCGTGCGGGGCCCAAACGTGACTGTTTTTTGGGCACGCGCGAGAAGCACGTGATAACATCACGTGATATAGGGCACGTGCACAATCACTCGTCGGAGTCGGGCGCCGCCAAACGCGCCGTTTCTTGCTCCACGGCGCGGTTGAGCTCGTCACGAAGATGGTGGATGCCGTGCTGTTCCACGAGCGCGTCCACGGCGCGGGCGGTTAGAAGCACGCGCTCCGAGTCGTCGCTCAATTCGTCCAGCACCTTGGCGAACTCGCCGTCACCCAAGTACGGCAGGTCCATGGAGGGCAACGGCACAAACTCGAGGTGGGTCGTGTCGTGCACAGAATAGTCCGTTTTGGACGGTGTCTCCAACAAGTAGCCCAAGTTGTGGATGCCGTACAACGCCTTCACGTGACAGTACAAGCGGTAGGCCAAATAGAAGCCGGGCACGTTGGGAAGCACCGGCACCAACGCAAACGGGAGACTGAGCGGGATGCCAATGGCACAGAAAATGGCGTATTTCTTGTGGTTGGCTGCCGTGGCAGTGCGCAACAGGTGGAGCTGGTCAAGCACCGCCAGCGGCGACTGGAATCGCGGATGGAACACAGGAATCGGCTTCAATTGCGACAATTCCACTGCGCCGGTGGCGATTTCCGCTGACGTGACCACTTCGGTGTCTCCCGCCTTTTCCTTTTCGTTGTTGACTTCCCGAACCATCGCTGTGCTGCTGGGAAACGACCGGAGACAATTCTCCTCGTAGGGGATGGTGTTGAGGAGTCTGCGCACAAAACTGACCACTTTCTTGTTGACGGACATCTCTGAGTTTCGCAACTTGTCCCAGCCTTTGGTGGCGAGCCCCACAGCCTTGTTTTCGAATTTCACTACCCATGGCATAGCACGGGCCTGCGAAGTGGTGAGAAGCGAAGGCTGGTGGTGACAGTATATGTAGGATCTATGCGTTGTGATGGGAACGCTAAGAATGTAGATGGAATTGGGGTTGAGCGGAGGTGGCGGCACGGCGGTGGCGGGGCTTTGCTGGTTGTGAAATGTCGAGGAGAGAGAAAGCTGGCGGGTTGCTGAGGGCCAGGCAGTGAAAACACGGCACTGTGACATGCCGAGAATTTCCGAGGACCCCACATGGTGGCGTGTTCCTAGGCGTAGTCGGAGAGCCATGGTGTAGCAAGTGGTTTGCTGAGGGCTGCATAGAGCGCACGATAAGCGGACACGAGGATTTGCACGAGGAGTGACGGTGGGAAAGAAGATGAGGCCGATTTTTTGCAGGGGACAGACTTTTGAATTTGACCCGAAATTTGCCACACTGGCAGCAGACGTTTACACGATTTGTCGGGAGCTTGGGGCCGATGCTCACCGTGATTGCATTGTCATGTGACTGGCGTATAGGGCAGCAGTATCTAGCCACTAAACGAGGACGCAATGAGGCATTGAAACTTAGAGGCACTAAAACAGAGAAGAATTAAAACAGAAAAGAATTAAAACAGAGAAGATTAGAAAGCGAGAAGGACTCAAATGGACGACATAGCGGCCCGTGCCCTGCCAGTTCTGCCGCAACCGATGCACTGGTGCTGGCACCTTCTAACCGCTTGGTGCGCTGGCATACGCATGCGATTTATCTCGAAGATCGAGAAAATACCGCAGAGCTTCCACTATACTGCGCGCTAGGCCCCTCAGTATACCTCACTCAGGATGTCGCTACACCGCGCCCGCAGTATAAAGGTACTGCACCAAGCCCAATGCCGAGTCTCGTAGCCCCACCTTCTGACACCTTCCCAATCGGGAAGGCATATAAGCAAACCGTCAACGTGGCTACCATGGGGGCACCAAATAACCAGGACAAGATGTTGTAGTCTGAGTGGCCGTGAAAAGAAATAGCCAGCTGCGTAAAAAACGCTACTTTCTCTCCCCTCACTTCCCCCTTCTAGCTCTCCTAGCCTGGCTTGCTCGCAGTGTGCATACTTGCTTGTACTCATCGTTCACATCCACCCACGGACCCACAAATAACGGCAGCAGCCGCAAATTTCTCACTATAGACAACTGGAACATTAAGAGAGGCGTTCCAAACATACCGCACTTTTCATATCATCGGGACACCTTGCATTGCGGCCACCGACCTAGATGCCTTCGTTCGATTCAGAGCAACAGCAACGCCAGCAGCAGCAGCAACCGCAGCAGCAGCAGCAACATCAACAAAATCAACAAAATCAACAAAATGAAGCCCCCAATATCCTCCCGCGTGACGCATCCCAGATACCTCTCTACTACCACCAACCCAATGTGGTGCCCACCTACGTTCTAGATCGCTTGGCCCAGGCCCACTACAAAGAACAGCTTCTCAACTCCAATGTCAACAACGAACAGACTGACACCTCAGCACTGGTGAAGTCGTCGCTGACTAAGTCTGAAGATGAAGACCAGTACCTCCTGTTTTCCAACGATCCATTTGTGCTGGCGATCTCGGGCGGCTGGCACCAATTGATGTCGGCGGTCCAGATGCCAAACCAGCACATTCCAATGACCACAGGCCGCACCAGCTTACATCTGGAGGCCGGGTTCAAGGAGCCGTGGGGCGGCGACAAGCGACTCATGGCGGCTCTTGTGGGCGGCACGCTGGGTGCCGATCTGACGCTGGACTACTCGGACGTCACAGGATTCTGGACTCGTCTATTCTCCCGAAAAACCGCCCGCGACGACGACTCGCCCCGGCACCGCTCCCAGGCTGGCTACTGGATGCTGGTGGAAAAGCGCAGAGACATGTTGTCGCTGATGCTGCGCATGTTGGTGCACAATCCGTTGGTGCCGTTGTTTCTTCGTGTGCTTATTTTGATGATGTCTGCGGCAGCGTTGGCACTTGCAGTGCTGATATATATTTATCTGCGCCGTAAATATCAGGACGTATATGTGACCCAGCAGCCTTCCACCATTTTTGCCATAGTGGTGCAGTGCTTTGCGGTGGTATACGTCGTGTACATTGCCTACGACGAATACCTGGGGAAACCACTCGGGCTTCGTAATCCTCTCGGCAAACTCAAGCTTCTCATGTTGGATTTGTTGTTCATCATCTGCCTGCTGGCCAACATGTCCCTAGCGTTCTATCTGTTGTATGATGACCAGTGGGTTTGTCAGGACGATAATACGCAGGCGCTCCGGGCAATGGGAATCTACTATCCGACTGTAAGCTTCCTTTGCCGCCGACAGAAGGCCCTTGCTTCGTTTTTGCTTATGGTATTGTGCCTTTGGGTGATTGCCTTTGCCATCTCCATAATCCGGGTGGTGGACCGGGTGGTGGTCGGACCACGGGACGATTAAACTCAAAATGGCCACTTCACCCGCGTGTGTGCCATTGAAACGTTGATTGGCTGGTGCTGGTATTCTGCCCGTCAAATGCGGCATCTACAAAATACGGAACTGAATTGCACAATTCAATATTCTGAACAATTCACTACTCATGTGTGCGGCGTTCCCGTTTCCACAGACACCAACGCCGTGTCTCAGGTGGGCGCTCGTTACGGGGCTGGAAACTTCACACCTACGGATTATTGTGATTTATACGGGACTGCTGATGATAGACACGGTAATAACATTCGCAGGAAACGATGGCCCACATGTTACAAGCAAGACTCCTCGCCTTGCAGGACTCAGAACAAAACGATACCCCGGCGCAAAACCTAGCATTGCGTTGTGATACATTTGGTCCTCTGGGAGCATGGGATTGCGCATTTCGAGATCATATTTCCATACCGCTGCTTGGTTTCTCGCGTTCTATCAGCACTGAAATGGTGATTGGACACAAACGCAACGGGGACATAAACATCTGCCGATGATAAAATTCTCTGTAAATATTTTAGCCTCGCTGCCAGCCTCTACTCAATTTTCATTTGAAAGCCATTGTACATCGTTGTCGTCTTCACCACGTCCTTCATATACTCCTCGCACCCACACCATCCAGAAACCGATCTGAACCTCGAAACCCTGACCTTGCCAATTTGTCCACACTCATGTCAGTGCAGACCCTCCCCATTGCAGGCGATCTTGATGCCACATGGAATTTCATTGAGCCTGGTCTCCAATTCATTTTGGGTGCTCAAGGCGACCAAGGGGTCACCTCCAAAATGTACATGAATTGCTACACGGCAGTTTATAACTACTGCACGAATAAACTGAGAAACAGCAACTTGGCGGCGCCACTGGGATCTGAGAAAACTACGTATTCGCTAACTGGGGCAGAAATATACGCCAAGTTGGAGGCGTACTTGATAAGTTTTATACAGAGCCTAACGGCGGACCCCAACGAGCTGTTTTTGGAGTTTTACGTCAGAAAATGGAAGCGCTTTACCATCGGCGCCGGATATTTGAATAATGTCTTTGACTACATGAACAGATATTGGGTCCAGAAGGAACGCCTGGATGGACGAAGAGATGTATTCGACGTGAACACCTTGGCGCTTCTTCTGTGGAAAGACCACATGTTCAATAATAACACAGACAAGATTATGTCCGAAATTCTCGCATTGATCGAACGTCAGCGTAACAACGAGATTGTTGACACGAGCGTGATTTCGGTGGCGGTCAAGTCAATGGTGTTCTTGGGCATCGACGTTAACGACCTCAAAAAGCCAAACACGATAGTATACGCCAAGGTGTTTGAGCGCCAATTCATAGAGGAGACCGCAGAATATTACCGCAAAGAGAGCGAGACTTTCCTCAGCCAGCACAGCGTGGTGGACTACATGATAAAATGCGAAAACCGGCTTGCCGAGGAGATATCACATTCCAATAACTACTTAGAGGAGCGCTCACAGCGATTTCTTCTCGAAACTCTCCATTCTGTGTTGATTAAGGACCACGCCACCGACATGTACGAGAATTTCCTTCTGTTGCTCGAGATGAATGAGATTGACCACATTGCGCGCATGTACAAGCTCTTGCTGAAAGTTCCGGCAACGCTTCACGCGTTGGCTGATCGTCTCGAAAGTCACATTCGTGTCGATGCTTCCAAAGCAATTGAGGAGCTTAAGTTGAGTGCTAGCAACAACGCCACTGTCGACGCCAAGGCTAAAAGAGCTGCAGCTGGCGCGGTATCTCCAAGAGACTACATTCACACGTTGATTCTGATCTATTCGAAATTCAACGATGTGGTGTTCTCGGCATTTCGTAAAGATCCGCTTTTTGTCAAGGCGCTAGACACAGCTTGTCGACACTTTGTCAACAACAATGTGATTGCGACACCTACCGCAAAACTGCCCAGCAAAACACCAGAGATGCTTGCTCGCTACGCTGACTCGTTTCTCAAGGCTACTAGCAAGGAAGCAGATGTTGCGGACATGAACACCGACAATCTCATCCTTGTGCTCAAATTCGTGGAGAACAAGGATGTGTTTGAGAATCACTATCGCCGCTTGCTCGCCAAACGGCTCATTAACGGTAACACCAAGGCGGATGACCTCGAGGAGGGCATCCTTCAGCGGCTACAGGAGGACAACTCGCTCGAATTCACGTCGAAAATCACCAAAATGTTCCAGGACATGAAATCGTCAGAAGATTTGAAAGCTCGATTCCGCGAAATTGTTGGGCTTGATGCCATTGTTGGAGACTTCACTCCCCTCGTTTTGGCACAGAGTATGTGGCCCTTCAGCCATGCTGACGATTACAGTCTCAACATTGCCCCTCAGCTCCAATCAACAATCGATGCAGTGGAGTCTGAATATGTGAAAAAGCACAGCGGCAGACAGTTGCAGTGGTTGTGGAACCACGGCCGGTGTGAGGTGAAGGCTAACTTATCAAGAAAAGGTAAGCCTCCATTCTTGTTCACTGTGACGAACACACAACTCATGATTTTGCTCGCCTTCAACAAGCAGGCTACTTTCTCGTACGCGGACCTTTTAAACGAAGTCGGAGTGGCGAGGCCCGTCTTTGACGCCCACCTTTTGCCATTCGTGAAGTTCAAATTGCTAGAGGCCAGCCAGCCGGACCCAAGCAAAATATTTGAACCCGAGACAACACTTACGATTGTTAAAGAGTACAAGTCGAAGAAGCTCAAGGTGAACTTCGTCAGCTCGATTCGTGCGGAACAGAAACAGGAAGAAGAAGACACCGATCGCGAAGTGGAAGAGCTGCGGCGCAATTATCTCACGGCCTCGATTGTGCGGATAATGAAAGCACGCAAGACCATGAAACACAATGATCTCGTTAATGAGGTGCTTCTCCAGGCACAGCTGAGATTTAAAGCGCGGCTCATCGATGTGAAACGCGCCATTGAACTGCTTCTTGAAAAGGAGTACATTGAGCGTACTGAGAACGACTCCTATCTGTATTTGGCTTAGTCAAAGGCGGAAAGATTGGGAGTTGCATTTCTCGGTCGCCCTCATTCTTCAATCTCCTCTTGGAGACAGTTCACTTGCGGACTGCATCTACCATCTCGCATCTTAGCATATATGTCCTTGGTTTCGGCCTCACGCAACACTCATAATACACTATATAATGAAGCTGTGGTTTTCGAAGGCCACGAAGGAGCTGTTCTTAGCTGCTCCTTTGCCCCAGATGGCGACTCGCTCGCCACAGGCGGCCTAGACCGCGCGATACTTCTATGGACACTTCCAACAGAAGAGTCAGTGCACCACAATTACGCAGAACTCCGTGGTCATAAGAGCGGAGTAACCTCTCTATGCTGGGATTCGCCAAATCTGTTGTTCTCCACATCTGCTGACCATACAGTTGCCTTCTGGGATGTTGAGACTGGGCAGAAAATCAGAAAGGGAACGAGCCACACACTCACTGTGAATGACAGTGCAGTGGTGAGTCTGGAGCTTTGTATCTCTGTGGCAGACGATGGTAAGCTCTGCCTCTGGGATGCAAGGCAGAAGGGCCCTGTCCACACACAGTCCACGACGTATCCATTGCTCAGCGTGGAAGCAGACCTGAATAATTTCTTTGTTGGTGGCCTAGATGGCCGTGTCAGTGCCTTTGATGCAAGGAAATTCGAGGAGTTGTGGAGTGAAAACTTGCCGGACTCTGTTGTTTCTGTTTGTTTACGAAGCGACAAGTCGACGCTTGTGGCCAAGACGATGAGCGGCTCAATCTCAACTTTGAGCTGCAGTGGTGTATCTCGAGATGTGAGGACGTTCACCGGCCTGAACAACTCTGCGCAATGGCTAAGCCGAGTTTCGGTATCGCATAACGGGGTTTTCATTGCTGGTGGCTGCGAGAATGAGTTGGTCGTTTGGGGATCAGAGGGACGAATGGTCCATAGATATGATGGCCACAGCAGTCCAGTTATTGGTGTTCAGTTCCACCCTATACAAAACATCATAATGTCCACTGGGGCCGACGGAAAAGTCATTCTACGTCAGTATTAAAGGCCGCAAGCTCCTGGCGATGTTCAACTAAAATCTAACGCTCTTTCGACCAGACTTTCTCACCACCTGGACCGGCTCGACTTTGCCGCTAACTAACTCCAAGTTTAACTCCTCCTCTGATGCCTTGAGTTTCTTGGAAGCCGCCAATTTCTCCAAGTTTTCCTGGTTGAACAAGCGCATAACCCAACTCAGGCCCGAATTGCTTAGCTCATGTCGCAACAAAGAGCCTTCTTCCTGCTGAACATAGTCCGACGTGGTGTTCGCAGGAGCCGCAAATTCTGCGTACGCAGGTCCGTCGTCTTCGAGAAAGCGGTGCTGAAGCACGTAGTTCTGCATTCCATGGTCGTCGATAACCAGCCCCTGGGCATCTTCCTCAGATAGCTCGCGCCGGCGATAGATTTCCTCCTCCAATGTTCCTTCAAGAACTAGGGTCTCAACATACACTTCACGAGTCTGACCAATCCTGTGAGCTCTTTTGATGGCCTGTGCTTCGACAGATCGTTGCCAAATTGGACTCATCATGTAGACACGTGTTGCGCTGATAATAGTCAAGCCATGGGCCGCCAATCGGAGGTCCATGATTAGAGCAATACCGCCATCTCGCTGAGAATCATGGGAGTCGAAAGCTGCCAAGTTGTTCGCTCGCTGGCTGGCGCCAATAAACGTGGCATATAGAATATATTTGATGCCTAGCAAATCGAGACACTCGGTTAAGTAGTACGCGGAGTCCTCATATTCAAAGAACACAATCGAACGAACATTGTCTCGCTGGTGTGCCAACAACCTCCCAGCGAGATATGAGAGTTTCGAGGAGCCTGTTCCAAGAATCTGAGCGTGCCTGATAGTTTCGCTGGTGCTTGCTGGAGATTCGGTGCTTCTATGAATGGGAAAAGATTCGGCAGCACTTCTATGCAAGGAGTTATGGTCGTGCTCTGTTTCCCGAACTCCACTAGCGTCGAACAGATGGCGCTGCTCTTTGAACTTGTTTTTTTCCTTCAGCAAACGCCAGTAATTGTCCCAGAACTTACGCGAAGCATCGTTGAGCTTTGATTCCATGGCAAGATTGTCGCTGAAATCTGCAAAACGATTCTTGTAGTAAAACTCCTGAAGCGCAGCCAAATGGGGAGCACCGAAAACCGTTTCATTCGGCAATCCGATCGTCCCAAACCGTGCAGCCATGGGTCGCGGCAAGCCCAGGACAGAATACTGCATTTCGTGCAACTCTGCAGCAGTTCGCCATCCTCTGTCAGATAATGCTCGTTCAGCATGACCGACAGAAGTCTCTAAGAGCGCCCTGTCATGGTCGGAGAAATATGAAGCTCCGTCATCCAGTCGTTTCCCAAGGCAGTGCTTCGAGATACTCACCAAGGCCTCGACATCGCTGAGTTTGAAACCCGTCCAGTAGAAAGATGCGAGCTGGAGATTGTTCACGAGACGTCGAAGTTGCAGTCTGTTGGCGGGATCAAACATGTAGTCCGAGCCCTCGCGTTCAGAGGATACCGCATTCACCGCCAAAACGGCGTTGAATAGATTAATAGAGAGTCTGTTCTGGTGGGACGGTTTCAAAAACACAGGCTCATGATGGAGCTGGGGGAGACGAAGGTCGTTCTCAATCTCAACAGGACCATGGCGCACCATGAGCGCATTGAGCAACAGAAGAAGGCAATTTCTGGCACTATCCTGAGCGACGAGCGGACGTACAACATGCGTGAACCACTGCTTTCGCGAGGTATGGAAGGGCTCTATCTTGAAGAACGCCGACACCAAGTTGCCTATTCGGAGCAAGTCTTGCCTCGCATTGTACTTGGACTTGACCACGTACTTGCGCCGTTTCAGAGGACTCGTTTGCACTGGTGCATCTTCTTCGTCCATGTGTAGATTAGTGAGGCCAGAAGTCGGCGTTCCCGTCACTGCCCACCGGCGTTCGGAATGGAGCAAATTGCACTTGGTGCTAATGCTGGCATTGGACCCCATGGAATGGCCCTCGTCTATGATAAGCCTCTTCCAGTAGACTTGCAGGAGCAGACTCTCTTGAGGAATTTTTGTGAAGCTTTGCGTGGAGATCATTACGAGATCATATTTGCACAATTCGGGAATGTTCTTGGGAAGGTCACAGGTATAGAGTGCCGAGGTGGAGGTAAGTGGGTCCTTGAAACGCAGCGAAATAAATAAACATCTGAGATAATCTGGCCTCAAATGCTTGGTTATCTCTGCGTTCCACTGCTGGAGAAGATTATCGGGCACTATCACCAACGTGGTCGAGGAAAGATAGAGACGTCGCAGCAACGCCGGCTGCTGGGATCTTGACGGCTTCTGCTCTACAGACTCGAGCATAAAGTAACCGGGATTTTGGTAGAGTCTCTCAGCCGCGCCGGCGGGTAGCTCCTCGGTGTAGTACTTCCAAGGTAGTGCGTTCTGGCCAATGGTACGCACACAGAGGTCAGAAAGCGAGGCAAAGTGGTGGAAACTCGGAGCCATCAGAAACTTCTGGTCCAGGACGATGCCGCCCGGAGAAGATGCAAACTCGTGTTTCGTGAGACAAATGAGAGCAAGGCATATGAGAGTCTTTCCGAGGCCCATATTCTCGGCCAAGATTCCGCCTCGCGGTGTAAAGTATAGCTCCGGATGTAGAAACACTCCAGATGTCTGGGTATCGATGTAGTAGAGCCGCCCATCCGGCGAGCTTGTAGGGAGAAAGTTGGGCACGATGCACTTGCCAGAGGTGGTTTCTTTTTCGAGCATTTTGGCCACAGACTTGAGCTGGAATGAGTACATGAAAGTATTCACTCCTGGAACAGCGCCGCTGTGGAGCGTGTGTGAAATCAAGGCTTGGGCATCCGGAACACCCTCCATTGTCTCCGGAGTGGAGTAGATCTGGAGGTCCGGCACGGAAATCCTGCTATAAATATCCTGGACCACGCTTTTCAACATTTGCTCCGATTCGTCGTCGCCGTAGTTTCCTTCCTGGTTCTCCTGCTCGTACTCGCCATTGAATGGAATGACAACGGAGTTACTGGAGTCGGACATATTCCACGCCGCAGACAGAACATCCATCACCTCTCTCAAAATGTCCCACGACTTCTTGCCGTTGAGTAGCTTGCTGGGTAGCTGCGATCTCCAGCTGTGTATATAGCGTGCACCTTCTCCATCTAGAGGCACGGCGTAGATGCGGAACACCGCCACAGTGGCCAGGAGAAATTTGTAGAATGCACATGCATAGAGGCCCTCAACTAACCTGCGGAGCGATGCCAATGGCGCACTGAGTGCTTGCTCGTGCTGAAGTAGTAGAATATGGTCAAGGGAGTTCCAGGCCGAATCGGGCGCACATGTGGCGGGAAGCAAAACACCAGGCGCAGACTCGCAATCTACCGAAATAACTCCGATCGGCAATAGTCGGGACTTGTCTCTGTGAAGATCGCCTGGAGTCCTCTGGTAGTAGTCATCGGGCATGGCGTATGCAGGAAAGGATGCGGCTGATAAGACGATAACGATGCCGAGCGGGCTTCAGGAAATGTGCCGAAACCGTTCGAAATACGCAACAAGACGAGCCAATAAGCGCGAGAACAGCGGCACATAAAAGTCTGGCGATTGCCGCCGCCAGCGTGAAATCTGTCCACCGGCCCGACCCGCGATTCTTGCCGCGGAAGCACACGCTGAGGCCGCCCCGATATCAGGGTCACGTGCCCCCATTCCTGGCGCTGAGACTGGCCCATCTGCATGTTACGAGCCCCGACCGTGGGGCGCCGTCAATGTCAAAATAGAAACCGCGAGGGGAGCAAAAGAAGGCTGAAAAATCACGAGCAGGACAGCCTGCGTACTGGTTGCCTGCGTGGCGCGTCTAGAGCAGCAGGGAACTGAGTGTTTGGACAATCTGCCCATGTAATAGACCGACCAATTTCCATTCGCTCTTTTCGCCGAATTCACAGACCTTTGCCTCCTAAATTGATCCATTCCAAACCTCCGTGCCTCCGCAACAAAATCGGCCCCGAGTGAAAATTCTTGTTGACACTAGGAGTTGAAATTTGCCCGGTCCGTGCAGTACTGGTCTACTGCCTTGCAGGGGTGGCAATTAGCCGTACGCTGCACACCGTGCGTGGATAAGTAGGTGTCAATACTAGACGGCCGGAGAACCGATTTTCCGAGTTTTTGTCTAGCTCCCCAGCTTGTCCCGGGCCGATTTTTATCTCCCGCTATCGCCGCCATAACCCCGTCAGAAACTCGGACTTTGATATCTCACAGCACCATCGTGTTCCCCCCTTCTTGAGCTGAAATGTCGCCCGCATAAGACGGTGGCAAAATCTGACTCTTTTGGAGCTATCTCGATAGAGCCATATCACCGTGAGGCGCGTGCAGTGCGCGAGCCGCACCTCCACCTATAAAAGCAAAAGCCCTCGCAAGGGGGGCTTGTGACAGGAGACACGACAGCGAAAAAACATCCACGCTGATGTTCGAACTACCCATTCTATTGTCTCATCAGGGTCCTGGGCTACATGCGGGAATCGGGCGGGTTTCGTCCAACCAGACGAGATGCCTGTTTCCTGAAGCCTTGTCACACCCTCTATACAATCCTAAAAAAAACGACCTCAATCCGTGTTTTTTGGCATCGGTGCTTGGTGCTTTTTACGTCATTGTGGGCGCCGCGGGGTTGCTTCAGTTGGTGAAGCTTCTTTTCTTTAACTACGTGGGGCCTTACAAGGTAAAATATGCATTTGGCACTCCGTTGAACACGCGTTCCACCGGCGTGGCCCACTGGTTCCGGTGCGGGCTGGCATTGACTCAGGCTCTTTTGATTGCATTGTTGGCCAAATCTGGCCTGGCATCTCTGGGGTTGACCCGTATTGCGTTGCTCATTCCATTGGCAGTGACATTGTTCACCATCTTGCCCTTGCAGTACATCGAGCCCACGCGGTCGGCTGTTGGCCACTCGTCTGTCATCTGGTTCTACTTATTCTCGTTCGTGGGGTTTGCGGTGATTCTGGTGTCGGATGCGGTTTCGACCCACAAGACATTTTTGCCTCATGGCCCTAAAGCCGACTTGGCTCTCGCCCAGGCTACCGAAATCGCCCTTGTCATTAACTCGGCTCTCGCCTTCTTATTGGAGGTGTATAACTATGCTCCCTCGTTGGAGTTGAAGGAATACTACGATCTCAATGAGTGGGACATCACCACATTCAGAAACATCATCCACACGCTCTCGTTCAGCTTTGTGGAGCCAACGCTCAGAGTCGCTCAAAAGACCAACCTGGTCGAGCTTGATGACGTGCCCAACACGCTTGTCGACATGAAAGCTGAGATGGCTCTCATAGAGTTCAGAGAGGCATGGGAAAAGGAGTTGGTACGGGCAAGGTGGTGGCGTGACAGACGCGTGAGACGTGCCAAGGAGCCCACCAAAGAAGACCACGAGTTGCGCCCTAATTTGTTTATCGCTCTTTGGCGAGTGTACTGGAGAACGGTCTTGGTGGCCGTGTCTGGGAACTTGGTGGACATTGTTGCAGTGACCATCTCGCCATTCTTTCTTCAGCAATTTATCTTGTTTTTCACCGAGGTTTCTGCCTCATCCACCGACGATGCCGGCCCCCCGATAATCAAGGGTGTGGCGTTTGCGTTGGGAATCTACTTTCTCTCTGTGCTGCGGTACATATCGTTCAACCAGAGCTTCATCCATTTCTTCAAGATCGGTTTCTGTATCAAGGCTTCCTTGACTGCCATCTGTTACGAAAAGGCCATGAAGCTTTCTCCGGAATCCAAGAAGGAGAAGTCCACTGGTGACATCGTTAACCACGTTTCTGTTGATATCAACGATGTGGCCAACTCCATCGAGACTTCTGCTGAAGCCTTCACCATCCCCCTCCGGCTTGTTTTCACGCTTATCGCACTCTACAAGCTTCTCGGAAATGCCATGTGGGCTGGCCTTGGTACTGCCTTGGTTTTGGTTCCTCTCAGTTCTGTCGTTTCGGCCTCGATTTCCGGATTGTACACCTCTTTAATGGAACACACGGATGCCAGAACTCGTTTGACTTCCGAAATCCTTAATGCCATCAAATCCATCAAGTTGTATTCATGGGAGAAGCCAATGTTGAAAAAACTCGACGAAGTCAGAAACAAGAAGGAGTTGATGAGCTTGAAGCGCATGGGTATCTACAACGCAGGTGCCTATTTCCTTTGGGGCTGTATTCCGTTTGCAATCAGTTGTGCAGTCTACGTATTCTATTCGCTTGCGTCTAAGAAGGTGTTGGTTCCCTCTGTGGTATTTCCCTCTTTGGCGTTGTTCGAACTCTTGGCCCAGCCAATCTTGATGCTTCCTTGGATCTTCTCTAGTGCCGTAGAGGCGAGAGTGGCGCTCAAGAGATTGCGCAAGTACTTTGTGTTGGATGAAATGGATAGCGAGACTGTTAAAAGGACATACAACCCTTCAGCCAAGGGTGACGTCACCGTGGAAGCTAAGCATGCCAATTTCGTTTGGAGTGCTCACCCTGGTCCTGTCAACGAGGAAACGAAATACGCTCTCAAAGACATTACTTTCACAGCTAAAAAAGGCCAGCTCACCTGCGTCATTGGCAGAGTCGGAAGTGGCAAAACAACCTTGCTCAAGGCTATTATTGGAGAAATTCCAACTATCAAAGACGGTGGCTCGATTTCGGCAAATGGAACTATAGCTTACTGTTCGCAGTCGCCTTGGATCTTGAATGCCTCGGTGAGAGAAAACATTCTTTTTGGAAGAAAGTATGACAAGGACTACTACCGCAAGACGATAAGCGCTTGCCAGTTGGAGAGCGACTTTCTTGCTCTTCCTAATGCGGACGCTACGTTGGTTGGTGAGAAAGGTATCTCCCTTTCCGGTGGACAGAAGGCCCGTGTGTCCTTGGCTCGTGCTGTTTACGCACGTGCCGACATCTACCTTCTAGATGACGTACTTTCAGCTGTGGATGCTCACGTGGGAAAGAAAATTACCAACCAGGTTCTTGGGCCCAGGGGAATGTTGGCTTCGAAAACTCTTGTATTGGCAACGAATTCGCTCAAAATCTTGAAGATTTCTCATGAGATCATCTTCCTTCAGAGTGGAGAAATCAAGGAAAACGGCCACTACGACGAAATTGTGGGCAATAATGGCGAGGTTGCGAAATTGATCGAGGAATTCGGAAAAGACGACGCGGCTGAAGAAGCTGAAGCTTCGTCTAGTTCTCCATCCATAAACCTTGCCGAGGAAGACGACGTGACACTTGACGCCAATGCTCCTGTTCCTTTCGAGCCATCCGCCATTGACGATGCAGAGGACTTCGGCTCTGAAGCCCCTTTGATGAAAATTGCTTCGCGTGCCACTGTGGGTAGAGCCTCAATGGTCTCGTATGACCATGTTTACGATTTCGAGGACGAGCCTGAATACAAAAAAGATGAGCATGAGAAGGAAATCAACAATTCTGGAACCGTGAAATGGACCGTTATCTTGGACTACTTGAAGGAGTGCAATTGGGTTTACGTCTTGATTTGGGCCGTCTTGAACTACTTCATTGTCTTCATTCAGATTGGAGGAAACTTTATCTTGAAGTACTGGTCGGAGCAAAATCTCGCTCTGGGAACCAACACCTCGCCATCGCTATTTTTGACCTTGTATGTTCTGACCGGTGTGGTTGCAGGCATCATTACTTTTGGGAGTGCTTACATCATCTGGTCTTACAGTGTCGTGACTGCCTCGACGAAAATTCATGACAAGATGGCTTTTGCAGTCTTGAGATCGCCAATGTCGTTCTTTGACACCACCCCGATCGGGCGGATTCTTAACAGATTCACTGACGATGTTTCTGCTTTGGACAACGACCTTATGTGGTCAATCACCACGTTCTTTGAAATGGCCAGTTCCACTCTCATACGGCTCATCATTGTCGTCTACAACTTGCCCTTGATGATTATTATCATTGGATTCCTTGTTTACTTGTACAACCACTTTAGAAGCCAGTTCATCCCTGCTGCACGTGAGCTCAAAAGACTTCAATCTGCGCTTCGCTCTCCTGTTTTCTCTCATCTTCAGGAGTCCGTGAATGGTGTGGAAACTTTGAGAGCTTATGGAGAGGATGACCGTTTTATTCATACCAACAGACGCAAAGTGGACAACGTCACTCGCGCAAACTGGACCATCCAGTGTTGCAACCGTTGGTTATCAATGAGATTGCAGTCTATCGCTGCTATCATTGTCTTAACGTCCTCTTTGTTGATTTTGTCGTCGCTTTATCTTAACCGAGGCTTGAACCCTGCTTTGGTGGGTTTCTTAATGACCTACGTTTTTACTTCCACTTCAAGTTTGAATGGTATTGTCAGGTTGTGGGCAGAAACAGAGACAAAGGCTGTTTACCTCGAGAGATTATTGGAATATGGCAACCTTCCTTCTGAAGCTCCACTTGTTATTGAGGAAAACAGACCTTCGGCTGAGTGGCCACAGACTGGTGAAATTAAATTCAACGAGTACTCTACAAGATACCGTGAGGGCTTGGATTTGGTTTTGAAGAATATTTCGTTGGATATCAAGCCCGGTGAGAAAATCGGTATCGTTGGACGCACAGGTGCTGGAAAGTCATCTTTGACTCTTGCTCTTTTCAGGATGATCGAAGCTGTTAGCGGAAACATCGACATAGATCTGGTGGACACCAGCAAGATTGGTTTGTTTGATTTGCGTCTGCAGCTCAACATCATTCCCCAGGATGCACATGCTTTCGAGGGAAGTGTAAGAGAGAACTTAGACCCATTCCAAAAGTTCACTGATGATGAGTTGTGGAAGGTTCTTGAAATGGCCCACCTTAAAGAGCACATTGCGCAAATGAAAACTGAGGTTAAAATCAAAGACGGCGAGAGCAAAAAGAAGAAGAAAAAGAATGTGGAGGAGGTACCCCAGGAGGGCCTTCTGGCCCAGATTTTAGAAGGTGGCTCCAACCTTTCTTCAGGACAAAAACAATTGCTTTGTATGGCGCGTGCGTTGCTCAAACTGACCAAGGTCTTGGTATTGGATGAGGCCACCGCTGCTGTGGATGTTCAGACTGACAAGATTATTCAGGAGACAATTAGATCGGAGTTCAAGGACAAGACCATCTTGACAATTGCCCACAGATTGGACACGATCATGGACAGCGACAGAGTATTGGTTTTGGACAAGGGAACTGTTAAAGAATTTGAGCTGCCGGAGACATTGCTCAAGAATAAGGACAGTGAGTTCTATTCTTTGTGCAAGGAAGGTGGATACCTTAAAGATTGAACCAGATATAACCAGATATCAGACTTTTGTGTTACATTAAAATATTCATTACCATCGAAAAAAAAAATATGAAAATATGAAAATATTGTTATGTAGGCGCTTAGTATTTTAAAAGAGAACGCGGTTGAAAGCAAAATTCCTATTTATGAAGATCAATCACGGGTATCAAGCTAAAGCGCTTCAGGGATAAAGTTAAGCAAGAGAGACGGACGCTCTTTTCGCGGCTCGGGCAGCAATGCCCAACCATTTCACAGCTCGGTCAAAGTCGTCATCCTCGATTGCTTCTCTGATTCCGGGCCAAGTCTGGCCAGCATAACCTGTGAAGCGCCCAGATGCAAACACAATGTGCTTGAACCATTCACGCTCGTGAAGGCCATGGTAAAACAAGAAGTTTCTCTCAAAGTATTGAAGCAATTTGTTGTGACGGACGATTTTGAAGTGGAGTGCAACACGCTGCCACCAGTGAAGGTCTTCACGGTGATCGTACTGCTCCTGAAGATTCAAGGAACGAAGATCGAACTCCAGCGTGGAGTTCTGAAGACTGACGAGTTGAGAACGCGCATGCTCAAGAACAGTGCCGAAAGTGACGTTCTTGGGAGACATCATGGTCATCATGCGGCTGTGCTTGCAAGTCGAGAACTTCAAAAGCTCTGGGAAGAAGAACTTGGAAGCATAGTACTTGGACAGGGCTGCGGCAACGTACTCCTCATTGGTGGCATCGGACAAGTAACCTTGAAGAGCCTCTTTCGCAACCTTCTTGTCGAGCCACTTCTTAGGCACAATCTCCTTCACTTGGTCGAAGTACTTCACCAAGTCGTCGGCGTAGTCTTCAACAGAGAAATCCGTCACTTCTGTGGTTGTCAAATCCAACGCAACATATGCCAAATATTTGGCTGCTAAGTTGTGGTAAACAAAGCCCTTGTCACCGAACTTGGACATCCAGTGGTACGAGTCATAGTTGGAGTGATACTGGTAGATCGCATCACCCTTGCCCTGGCCAAAGCCCAAGTCAGCAGATGCTATTCCCAAGTGTTCCAAAAAGACAGTGTAATCAGAGCCCGAACCCAAATTGCCAATATTTCCGTTGGTTTCAGTCACAAAATGGTCATACAACGAACCCACGCCTGGCTCTGGGTATTCGATTAGTTTAGCCGCTTTGAGTAAAGGCTTCTTAAGCAAAGGCGACGCGTGCAATCCCAAGTACCGTCCAACAACTGCTACATCCATGTTGAGATAAGCAACCACGTTCTTCTGCAAGGACTTGGCAGCCCACTCTCCGAACTCAGTCAGTCCAAGCAAGCCATACTCCTCGCCGTCGTAACTTTGAAGAATAATGGATCTCTTGAATTTGTAGCCAGCTTTTTTAAGCTCACCCAAAGCACGTGCAATTTCAAGAAGAGCAGCGGAGCCCGAATTGGGATCGCCAGCACCGCCCTTTATCCAAGCGTCGCGGTGGTTACCAATCACGATAACTTCGTCCTTTCTTTCGCCCTCAATCTCACCGTAAACATTCCACAATGGCGTGATGTTAAAGATTTGGTTAGAGTACAAGTTGAGCGTGGCATTGGGGTTAGGCCCCACGTGATAGTCAAAGCCGTCAAGCTCACCGTGCCAGTGCTTGGGCGACTTCGTGCCCTGCTTGTTCAACTTGGCCAAAATGGGTTTAACTTCACGGTACGAGATGGGAAGAACTGGGATCTTTCCAATCGCACTGTGGGGGTCTTGTCTCTCAACGTCACCTTTGGAGGCGTAACCTGGAGTTGTTGGGTCTCCAGGAGCAGCGCCAATGGCACCCAAAAACTGAACACTGCCTCTCTGAACCGAAGACTCATGTCTTGCTGGCCCATCGGGGTATTGCTTGTACCCGTTTTTGGGGGTAACTCCTCCATCGTCACCAGGATCTGTGTAGAGCAAAACGCCAACGGCGCCGTTGTCTTGGGCAAATTTGACCTTGAGGCCACGGAAAATGGCCCCGTAACGGATGACAGCAATCTTGCCTTTCACATCCACGCCCAACTTGGCAAGCTCTTCAAAGTCCTCTACGCGTCCGTAGTTGACATACACGTATTCGGCGGTGACGTTGCCGTTGGCGCCGTACGCCAAAAATGTGGGTACCCGGTCGTCTCCAGAGGATGTTTTGTCTTCATCAATTACGTCCTCCTCAAGTGGCGCCTTATAGGTGACTTTGCCATCCTCAATCAAATTGAGATCGTGCAGATCTGGGTAGCTGACAAAGATGTCGTAAGTGTCAATTGATGCCTTAAGTCCGTATTCCTCGAACTTGTCTCTGGTCCATTGCACGAGCCCGAAGTTAGTGCCGGGTAAGTGGGCCTCGGAAGTATATTTCTTCAGCCACTCTCCCGCGAGATTGGTCTCCAAAACGTCTGCAACCACCTGAAATGGGTCAACGGCAGGTTCTTCGTCACGGACATATCCTATGCCATTGTAAAAAAAGAAAGCACCAAGTGCGAGAAGACCAAGGGGCCAGGTCAATATCGGCCTTTTTCTTGCCAATGGGAGCTGAGATTTCTCTGACATGTCTGAGAAATACAAAGTAGGTGGCGTTGGCTAGACAAGTATGAAGCCACTGGAACCACATTTGCCATGCGGCGTACGTGCAGGATTGCACCTCCACAGTGATAAGATAAGCGGAATAAACCAAAATAGCTGGAGAGAAATATACAAAGCCTCTGACCAATTGCGAATATTCTCTGATTTTGGCGGTTTCATTTTATGTTTTCTTTTAGCAAAACAAAGACCGCGCAGACCCCGTCTTCTAGGGCTAGCTGCGGATCTAGGCCCAACTATCTTAGACGATATGCCGGCACTAAATTAACGAAAGAATGTTTTTTTGGTCACGTGTATCCACGAAGCGTAAACCGGTGAGCATTTCCCCGTGGCCACCGAGGCGCTCTTCGAGGTAGTTAGCAGCTACTCATTCAGAAGATACTGAATTCAGCATCGGCAGGTGGGAGAACAACCGAGATCCTGAATCTAACTCAATTGGTCAATTGAAAACATTACGAGTAATTTGCTCATCTCGGCCTCTATGTGTCGCCGACTATTGCCCGGCGACACTCCTAATCCTGCACACTCACCACCCTTCTTCTTAACATGAGAACGTCCCTCCTCCAGATCCCTACGAAAAAGTCAGATGATGTCAAGTGGTATAAGGCGCTCAATGCGTACCTACTATCCATTTATGGCAGCACTCTGGACTTTGAGGCCGACTTGACCGCCTTCAACAAGCTCAGACTGGATTTGCGAGGTGCCCATGCTGATAAAATGGGCCTTTCACTATACTTCAAGTACTACAGCCAGTTGGAGTTGCTCGATTTGAGGGTTCCCGTGGACCAGGTGAACAAGCACCGCAAAATTTCCTTCACTTGGTACGATGCGTTTCTGCCTACCGTATCTCACCAACAGCATGCGTTGCCTTTCGAAAAGGCTAGTATTTTGTTCAACCTAGCATCGTTGATGTCAAAAAACGCCGTTCTCGAGTATAGGGAAAGCCACAAGGGTGCCGAGGACTCCTTTAAAACCGCCTTATCTCTCCTCCAACAGGCAGCAGGCGTTCTTCAGTTTGTGCTGGACAATTTCCTCCATGCGCCGTCTAATGACTTAGCTCCTGGAACTGTGAGATTTTTAGTCGCCGTTTGCCTCGCCCAGGCCCAGGAAATTTTCACTCTAAAGGTGATTACTGGAGACACTGACCAGAAGAAAAACGCAATCATTGCCCGTCTCTGCGCAAGCACCGCGACGCACTACGAAAAATGCCTCTCTGTATGTTCGCACTTGCTAACTGCTGAAGGTTTGGCTGGAGTCAACGACCTGCTGACTTTCGAGATTGTCGACACAAACGACGATGATGAGTTCTTGGGTGAGAGCAACGAGTATGACCCAGATGCTCTGGGAATTCCCGATAGCAAGGTTTCTGCGGGTCTCGATGGGTACTGGGTGGCGGCCATTCAGCTCAAGAGTCTTTTTTATCTGAGTTTGGCCCACTACTTTCAGGGTTTAAATTTAGAGGCTACCAGCAAATACGGACAAGCAATTGCTTATTTGACCAAGTCGCAGGAACTTCTTGACAAAATTCCGCTGGCTACGGTGAAGGCACTCACCCACTCTGGTGAAAGCGTGTACGACTTATTGGACGATTACAAGTACCACAAGGATGCGCTAGCCATCAAACTCGCGGAGTCAAATAAAGACAACGACCTTATTTACAATGAGGTCGTGCCGTCAGTTGTGACTCTCCCCGCGATCAAGCCCATGGATTCGGCCAAAATCACCCCATTAGGATCTATTCCCCAGTTTGCACTGATAAATGAATGGAACTACGAGAACTTTTTGAAGAACGTGGTACCGATGAATATTCACGAATTGTTGAGCTACTACTCCGAGGAAAAGTCTCAGTTGTTGCGTAATGAGCTCGATGCGGTCGATGTTCTGAACGAGGAGCTTTCCTCGGCGCTCGAGTACTACAAATTGCCCAAGTCCTTAGTCAACATTAAGGATATTCTCAGGTCAGACAGCCAACTTCAGGAAGGTGCATCTGCAACTGTCGGTCCTGATGTGATCCTGAAGGTGAATGAGATATCGGCAAAGTACCAACAGGATAGAGAAAACGAGAGGCGCATTGGCGAGCTACGCAAGGCAATTTACTCAAAAGTCACGGAGTGTGACTCCCGACTCTCTAGCCTGTATGGGCAATCTCCCCAGATCAAGGAGGATATTATCCGCATCAAGAAATCGTTGTACGATGCCGCGAACTCCGATGCCCAAATCTTCGAGCTCATCTCGGCCGATAATAGGCAACTCTACGCCACCTTGGGTAAAGGACCCTCTTCTGCCGAGTTCAAGGGGTTGTTTGCGCCAAATTCTCTGAGAAAGTCGTCCAATTTGACCGAACCGAGTCTTCTCGACATTGACGATTCCCAGTTCAAGAACGCATCTCTCGACAAGCAAATTGAGCATCTCGAGAATTTGCTCCACGACCTCAGTGTGAATCGCTCAAGTAAGACGAAACTTGTGGGCAAACTCAAGGAAGAGATACATAAGGACGATATATCCGACATTCTAATGCTCAATAGCAAGATCAAGTCAACTAACGAGATCAAGACTGTGATTTTCCCCGAGGAGCTTCGAAAGTTTGACGGTTTTAGCCGCCAGATGGACGAGCTCAACAGCAAGCAGAATTCATTACTCGCGAAACTCAAGACCGATTGGCAGGTGCTTGCTTCGAATCCCAAGGTTGTTGAGATCCAAAATTCCGCAACTTTCCGAACCGAACTATTGTATCAGCAGACGAGCCGCATCTCTGCATTTTACCAGAATTGGACAAAGTACTCCAGCGGCCTCTCTCGAGGAGTGGACTTCTACAACCGCCTCTTACGTTTTGCCGAAAATCTCGAGCGTGCAATTGTTGCACCAACGAACGCGTCCCCTTCGCCTATGGAGCACTCAATGGGAAGATTGAGCATGTCTGACGCACCTCACAACACGAATAGCCAAGTGTATGCGCCTTATACACCGAACTACTCGGCTGGCAATTCAGGTGCGTCGCAGAGTTTTCCGTCAACATCCTTTCCAAATTCCAATTCCGAGAGCAATGGATTGAGCACCACCAGCAATACATTCGCACCTCGGGCGGAGAGGAAGAAATCCTCCGGCCTCATCTACGACGAGCCATCGGCTTATAAACCTGACATGTACGACTTTTTTCAGAAGCAGGGTTGAGACGTTGAAGCCTCATTTCTGCTGCCTGCATGAGCCAGGAAGTGCAGGGAGATGAGACTTGCAGAACAGTGCAGCAACGCGTTTTTTTAACCTCTTACAGGCTCGTTTGGTCCTGAATTGAACGACACGGCTCCGGGGTTGGCGCGCTCAATTAACGCCCAAAAGGCGATGTTACACACCCGCAAGATAAGTTGGATTGGGAGAAGTGTTGGAAAATGTTGACTTTGCACGCTACCGCAAGGCTCATTCAGTTTGCAACCTGAGGAGAATTGAGGCTGCGCCATCCCAGTGGTCACGCGACGAGGCTTTTTTGGATCTCCATCGAGAGTGATGGGCATTGAATCTTCAATTAGCGCCTGCTTGCGGATCTACAAAGTGGATGCAGCGTGCTTATGCACCGACGCGAAATTACAACTCTTTTCGGAAGCGTAAGTGTCCTGGGACTTGTCCGCGACCAATTATAAGTGCGTGCTGCGGCGACAATGCACCCACTCCTTTCCGCATTGGTGCGAAACCTACACAAGAGACCTCCTGCCCAAACGCGACTTTTTTTCTTGAGCATTAGCGCTTCTATATATAAAGCTTCAGAATCGGAAGCGAAACCTCGAACGCACCGAAGGCTTCAAAGCACACTCGTTTGGTAATATTGGCACCATGAAACTCATATCAGTGCTTCTGCTTGGCTTTTTGTCGGCTATCGTCTCGGCCTCTGACGATGTGATCGCATGTAACGCCACTTCGCTCTGCCCTGAAGACCTCCCATGTTGTAACCAGTACGGTTACTGTGGAGTCGGAGCGTTTTGCTTGGGCGGCTGTGATGTCAGGTTCTCCCATTCCTTGGAGGCATGTATGCCAATGCCCAGAATGGAGAGCTTCAACACCAGTTTCTCGTCTATTGACGACATTCCCGAATATACCTCCTACTTAGGAAATGCTAGCGAAGCTGACTGGGTATACTCTGGCTACATTGACACATATGACGACGCTCTTTTGGTGCAGATGCCCAACAATACCGCTGGTACGGTCGTCTCGTCGACCAAGTATTTTTGGTACGGCAAAATCTCTGTGACGATGAAATCATCTCGTGGCGCGGGTGTCATTACTGCTTTCATTACATTCTCTGACGTCAAGGATGAAATCGATTACGAGTTCAGAGGCTATAACTTGACAGACCCCCAATCGAACTTCTACTCGCATGGTCTTCTCAATTATACCAATTTCAGAGACGAGGAGAGTACTGACACCTACGAAAACTGGCACACTTATGAAATCGACTGGGCCGAAGATAAATTGGACTGGATTTTGGACGGGAAAGTCGTGCGTACCTTGTTGAAAAATGACACGTACAACGCTACTGCCGACGTTTACCACTACCCTCAGACGCCTTCGAGAATTCAGTTGTCGTTGTGGCCTGGTGGAGCGAAGAACCAAGGTGCAGGTACCATTGAATGGGCTGGTGGTGAGATTGA
Source organism: Hermanozyma aechmeae (assembly GCA_030583085.1). Lineage (NCBI taxonomy): Eukaryota > Fungi > Ascomycota > Pichiomycetes > Serinales > Metschnikowiaceae > Hermanozyma > Hermanozyma aechmeae. The sequence goes on along the minus strand of JAJMHA010000001.1, from coordinate 606,622 downwards.
CTGGAACTCTCAAGACATTAAAGATTACGGCTACTACTACGCTCTTTTCAAGGACTTGAACGTGGAGACCTATGATTTGCCTGCATTTGTTCAGCAGTCTGTGAATTCCACCGACGACTACCATGCATTCAGGTACAACTCGACGGACGGCTGGGACCATAACGTCAAGTTAACCAAAGACAAGACGTACTTGGGAAATGACGACGCATCTGGCTTGGATCCTCAGAATAACGTGACTTCCTCGTCCAGCAAGGCAGACACCCAAACCTCTAAGGTGGTGATTCTGTCTGGATCGCTGTTGATTACCAGCACTTCTGTGCAGACTCTTCCCAACGGTAAGGCCACCTCCACGGGCACGTCTTCGGCCTCCGACTACACTGGTGGTTTTCAGCAGGGCAGCGGCTCTTCTGCTGCTTCCTCCTCAACTGGCAATCTGGCGGGTTCCAAGGTGTCTGCATTCGAGAGCTTGGTGGCAGTGGCTGCTGCTGCCGTCGGCGGCTTATTTGCCTTTGCATTCTGAGCATAATTAGAAAAATACATGAAGTAACGTACCGGTAAACATGAAGTAACGGACGGTAGAACAAGAACAAGACTGACTTATCAATGACTATGGGTCGACCACTGGAAGACTCAGTGCACTTTATGCATTGCTGTGCGAAGCTACGAAAGCCGCCACGAAAGCAGGTAGATATTTGAGGACCATACACTGGTACTAGTAAATGGTGGTCCAACAAGATTATCAAATAATAGGCGGATGGAAACTGCACTGGTGGGTAGGTCGCATAGTCTGCCTTGTGTTCTCATACGAACACATTCGCCTGCCATTGCACGTCTTCTAACTACTTGACTTTCGAACTCCTGCCCACCTCTACGATTTCACAATACACATCTAACCAAAATCGCCCCCTTTTTTCTATTCTCTGGTTGAAGCTATCTACGACCGCGTGCCCACCCGGCCTGCACACAAATGCCGCGATTTTGACCACCGAATCAACCTCAAAATTCCAAATACACCCAACCTTCAACTCAATCCCATCAATCCCGTGCACTTCAACATGAAGATGCTCACCAAGTTTGAGTCGAAGTCGTCCAGGGCCAAAGGTGTGGCAATCCACCCCAAACGGCCCTGGGTGCTTGTCGCCTTGCACTCTTCCACTATCCAGTTGTGGGATTACCGAATGGGCACCTTGATTGACCGGTTTGAAGATCACGAGGGTCCTGTGAGATGTTTGGATTTCCATCCCACTCAGCCGCTTTTTTGTTCGGGTTCTGACGATTATACAATCAAGGTTTGGTCGCTCAATACGAGAAAATGTATTTTCAGCTTGACGGGCCACTTGGACTATCTTCGTACCGTGCAATTTCACCACGACTTACCCTGGATTTTATCGTGCTCTGATGACCAGACTATCAGAATCTGGAACTGGCAAAACAGACAGGAAATCGCCTGCTTGACTGGCCACAACCACTATGTGATGCTGGCACAATTCCACCCATCTGAGGACCTCATTGTCTCCGCATCTTTGGATCAAACTGTTCGTGTCTGGGATATCTCTGGCTTGAGGAAGAAGCACTCTGCTCCAACTTCCCAGACCAGATCTTTCGAGGACCAGTTGCAGAGAAAGCAGTTGCCCCAGCAGGACATTTTTGGTAACGTAAACGCCGTAGTCAAATACGTCTTGGAGGGCCACGATAAATGCGTGAACTGGGCTGCGTTCCACCCCACGTTACCCTTGATTGTATCTGCTGGTGACGACAGACTTGTAAAGTTGTGGAGAATGAATGACACCAAGGCATGGGAGGTTGACACATGCAGAGGACACACGGGTGTTGTGCTCAGTGCCATTTTCCATCCTCATCAAGACTTGATCTTGTCGGTTTCCGATGACAAGACTATTCGCGTGTGGGACTTGAACAAACGTACCCCTGTCAAGCAGTTCCGCAGAGAAAATGACAGATTCTGGATGATTGCATGCCATCCTAGATTTAACTTGTTTGCTACATGCCACGATTCTGGTGTCATGGTCTTCAAGCTCGAAAGAGAGAGACCTGCCCATGCCCTTTTCCAGAACAAGTTGTTCTACGTCAACGCCGAGAAGCAGGTACAGGCTTACGATTTCCTGAGACAGGAGACCTCTTTGCCCATGTTGTCGTTGAAGAAAATCGGAAAAACCTGGTCATTCATCAGATCCATGTCCTACAACCAATCTGAGTACAGCATTTTGGTTACTCACGGCGAGGGAGACGACGGCATGTATGCGTTGGTTGCACTTCCCAAGCATGCCACGGGTGCCATTGAGCCTACTGATATCCGCCTGGGCGAGGGTAACTTCGCTTGCTTCATCTCGAGGAACAGATTCGTCAGCTTTGTGAAATCGTCCAAGATCTTGTACGTCAAGGATATGAACAACAATGTCACCAAGCAGATGCAGTTGGACTCGTCGGTTACGGATGTTTTGTACGGCGGCCCCGGTCGTGTGTTGTTGGTCAAGGCTCACCTGGTTATCAACTACGACGTTCAGCAGAGAAAGGAATTGGGAGAATTGAGCGTTAACAATGTCAAATATGTGTCCTTTTCCAATGATGGCCAGCACATCGCGTTGATGTCCAAACACACCATCACCATCGCAACCAAAGATTTGGAATTGGTCACTTCCATGCACGAGACCATCAGAATCAAGTCAGCTGCGTGGGATGATTCAGGCGTGTTATTGTACCTGACCTTGAACCACATCAAGTATACCTTGTTGAATGGTGACAATGGAATCATCAAGACTTTAGAAAATACTCTCTACATCGCCAAGGTCTCGCAGAAACTTATTTACTGCATGAGCCGCGAGGGCCAGGTGGAGGTCATCAGCATTGACCCAACAGAGTACAGATTCAAGCAGTCTCTTGTGAACAAGAACTTCAACGAAGTCTTGAGAATCATCAAAAATTCCAACTTGGTGGGTCAGAACATCATTGCGTACTTGCAAAAGAAGGGTTACCCCGAAGTGGCGTTGCAGTTTGTCCAGGATCCGGAGACGCGCTTCGAATTGGCCCTCGAATCTGGCGATTTGGCTATCGCTGAAAAAGAGGCCGGTATTTTGAAAAACGAAGACATCTGGAAAAGATTGTACCAAGAAGCACTCGCTCAAGGTAACCTTGAAATCGTCGAAAGCGTGTTCCAGCAGCTCGGGCTCCTCGATAACTTGTCCTTCCTCTATTTGTTGAAGGGAGATCAGGAGCGCTTGAGCAAGATGACACTTATAGCGCAGGCCAGATCTAACACTTCGGCACTCGTTCAGAACACATTCTATAACAACGATGTGCAGAATAGAGTGGATGCTTACATCAAGTCAGGCTTGTTGCCATTAGCGTACACTTTGGCTCTCTCCAATGGGTTGACTGAACAGGCTGCAGAGATTTTGCAGGCTGCTGGCGTTTCGGAAAACGATATTCAGTTGCCTGAACTCGGCTCGCCGCTTGCTTCACCTCAGTCTGTTCAGATCGCTTCCAACTGGAAGCTCAAGGACAACAAGATGTCTTTCTTCGAATCTGCGCTTGTCACTGGTCAAATGGAGAACCTTTCGGTGGAAGAAGAAGCACCCCAGTCCCTGGGAACCAAGACCCCTCTTGCCATTGACTTCAACGATACAGCTCTTGATGATGACGGCGAAGAAGAGGAAGGTGGATGGGACTTGGAGGATGAGGATCTCGATATTGAAGAGTTCCAAGAGGCTGACGAGGTTGAGATTGAGACTGTCAAACCAGAAGGCGGTGTAGACGGCGAACTTGCTTACTGGCTTCGTAACAACAAAACCGCTGCTGGATACGTCGCCGCTGGTGCGTTTGATCAAGCGGCTTCCTTGTTGAACAAGCAACTCGGAGTTGTCAATTTCGAACCCTTGAGAAAGCGTTTCATGGAAGTTTACACTGGTAATAAACTCTATTTGCCTGGTGTGGATGACTTGCCAGCGATTAGAGCCTTCATTCGCGAGGACAACGATGAAGACGATCCACACAAGTTCCGCCCCAATATTCCTGGATATGAGACGTTGGAGGAGCAGTTGGCTGTGGCATTTAAGTATTTCCGTGCTAACAATTTACCAGAAGCCATTGCAACTTTCCGTGAGATCGTGTACTCAATCGCAGTTCTCACAGTTAATGATGAGGATGCTGAGGCTAAATGCGATGACGTCTTGACGCTCTGCCGCGAGTACATTCTTGGGTTGTCACTTGAGTTGGAGCGTCGTTCGCTCGACCCCCTGGACGTGAAGCGGAACTTGGAATTGGCTGCTTACTTCACACGCGCTAAGCTCCAGAATGCACACAAGGTGAACGCCCTCCAGGTGGCGATGCTGCAAAGTTTCAAGAACAAGAATTACGTGATGGCGTCGTACTTTGCCTCGGAACTCTTGAAGATTGTCGGCACCGGCGCCAAGGCTGAGCAGGCACAAAAGATCCGTGCTCGGTCTGACACCATTGCCAGCGATGCGGTTGACATCGACTTTGACCCTTATGCTGAGTTTGATATTTGTTGCGGGTCGTTCACGCCAATTTACCAGGGCCAGCCTGTGGTTTCAGAGGCTCTTGTGGGGGCTAAATACAAGCCAGAGTTCAAGGGCCAGGTTTGCACGATTACCAACATTACTCGCATTGGTGCACAGGCTAGCGGATTGAGAATCCGGGTTTAGACTATGCTGGGGGTGGGGAACCCGAATAGCGGGCGACCTTGGCGCCGTGCCAGGTGCCGGGAGATGGGACGCAAGTCCAGAACAAAAGCAATACACAGACTAAGAAAGCGAGACTACCTGTCGAGATGTGAGTAGAAGTAAAAGAAAAAATGAACACGAATGAATTTAACGGAAACGCAGTTATACAATTCGCTGAGATATAAACGGTGCTTTGACCACTCGATCTATACTCAAGCGGCACCGAAGAGAAAAATAAAATTGGGAAGTTTGAATTCAGCGAAGACCAAAATGCTTCTGAGTTCAATTGCAGCGCCCACTGCCCATCCTCCAAGTATCTAGGGTATCTTCCTCGCGTGCGCGATGAAAATTTACCATATGTCACAGGCCATCAAGCTCAAAGACCAGGGCAACGAGCAGCTCAAGGCCCAGAAATACCAAGAGGCTGTTGACAGCTACACACAGGCCATTGCGCTTGACAACACCAACCCTGTTTTTTTCTCCAACAGAGCGCAGGTGCACATCAAACTCGAGAATTATGGAACTGCTATTGCTGACTGTGATGCCGCCATCGCTCTCGATTCCAATTTCGTCAAGGCCTACTACCGTAAAGGTGTGTCCTTAATGGCACTTCTCAACTACAAGGAGGCCCAGACGAACTTCAAAATCATCTTGAAGAAGTTGCCCAACGACAAGTTGACGCTCGAGAACAACAAGCAGTGTGCGAACTATCTTAAAAAGCAGGCGTTCGAGCGGGCAATTGCGGGAGACAACAAAACCTCGGTACTTGATGCTTTGGACATCGAGTCCATGTTGTTGGAGAAAACCTGGCTGGGTCCCAATTTGGAGATCCGCAAGGAAAAGGGCAAGGATGGCAAGCGAGGGCAGATATTTATTGACGGACTTGACAAGGATTATCTCCGCCACATGATTACTCTTTTCAAGAACGGCGAAAAGTTGCCCAAAAAGCACGTCTTCGCCATCATTGCCTATGTCGACCAGCTCTTCCGCGAGGAAAACACGATGGTGGAGGTGACACAAAAACACAGCACCCTAGAGACCACCATCACGCCGCTGGAAACCGTCACTTCTGCCAAAACCGTCACGGTGGTGGGAGACACTCACGGCCAGTTCTACGATGTGCTCAACATCTTTTCGCGGTTTGGCGGTGTTTCCGACGATCACGTGTATCTTTTCAACGGTGACTTTGTCGACCGTGGGCTGTGGTCTTGTGAAGTGGCGCTTTACCTCTATGTCCTCAAGGCGCTCTATCCTCGCCTGGTGATCATCAACAGAGGCAACCACGAGACCAACGACATGAACAAAACTTACGGCTTTGCAGACGAGTGTGAAGCAAAATACTCCAAGAAGGTGTTTGAGGCGTTTTCCGAGTCGTTTGGCTCGCTTCCGTTGGCCACGCTTATCAACCAAGCCTACTTGGTAATGCACGGCGGGTTGTTCTCCAACGACCAGGTCACGTTGGATGACATTCGCAAAATCAACCGCTTTCCTCTGTCGGGATCGACGCAGCCTGCACGTGATGGCCTCGCCATGGAGTTGCTCTGGACTGATCCCCAGGAAGAAAACGGACGGTCTCCATCCAAACGTGGTTTGGGCATCCAATTCGGCCCCGACATCACCGAGCGCTTTTGTGCCCAGAACAAGATCAGAAAGGTGTTGCGGTCGCACGAAGTTCGTATGGGCGGTGTTGAGGAGGAACATAACGGTCGTCTTATCACCGTCTTCAGTGCACCCAACTACTGCGATGCCACGGGTAATCGCGGCGGAGTGGTGCACATTCGGGAAAACCCAGAGTATGCCGGTGGCAAGGAAGATGCTGAGGACATCCGTCACGACCGGAACTCGCCCTGGACTTTGGAGACTGAGACATTTGAGGCAGTGCCACACCCCGACATGCGGCCCATGGCGTACCTGAAGAGTGGATT